>RJWH01000210.1:431394-699964 GCA_004363575.1 Solenodon paradoxus | reverse complement strand
ATTTGTTTTTCTTTCTAACAACAGCCCCCATAAATCATTCAGAGACCTGGATGTCCTCAGGCATTAGAACCAAGTGTGAATTTTCCCATCATTGAGAATCAATCAGAATCAGTCAGTAATATCAGATGGCAAGGTGAGGAAATCAGACCAAGTGTAAGTGAACTGAAAATGTGAGCCTGGCCCTGTGGGGTCATCAAGACCACTGGTTCCCCTTTGCAGATGTGCTCTCCACTGAGGCTAAAGATTTGCTTTAACTTCCTGTTATTCCAGTAGGTCTTGGCCTGTGATTGTTGACATCTCCCATTTTTGTCCCCCAAACCACCTTCAAAACACAAGGATCAACCATGGCTTTAGTAGGATGCCAACTCCGATTTGTTTGTTATTGGGTAAAGAGTTACCAGATTTTTGCAATATTATGACATAGTGAATGTAAATGTGAAAATTTAGTTCATCAACTAGGGCTGTGTCTTTATTGTAGTTGGGAAAAAATAATTTTAAGACATTTGAAAAGTTATTTTTATCAGATGAATGAGTTGATATTTGGGTCTGATTCTTTTAGAGTTATAAAGAAAGCGTAAAATTGCCTCTTCCTTCTCTAAATACAGATACTGATGTTGCTCAAATGAAAGATGAGCCATCATCATCAAAAAATATAAAGAAAAATACCTTTTTTTACTTATACCTATTATTGTGCCATTTCTTTCTTTTTCATTAAATTAATCTGTTAGTAAAAAAAATTCCGTTTGAAAAATATATAGGAACTTATTATTATGATTAATTTCCTATTCTTTTCTAATTTTACACATTTTCTGGTTTTTAGTCGATGTCAAATATTTTCCTTGAGATTTTTGTACGTGGGCATTTACTTGTTTGGAAATCTTAGTGTAAATTACAAGGACTCTAGATTATATCTGTTCTTCTTGGTACCACCCAGGTCGGTTGGATAGCCTTTCTGATCCTCAGTTTCCTTCATCTATTCAGTGGGAAGGATACCCACAGTGCAGGATTGCTTATGGAGTTAAAAGGCAATAAATAATGCCTAGAACAGTACCTAAATTGTCATGGGCATTCAGGAAGTGGAGAGATTATATTAATGTTTCTACCCCAGTAATGGAAATAGCAGACACCATTCATTGACTTCATTACCACATAAATACCTTTTTCTTTGTTCTTCATATTTGAATATTTTTACAGAAACAAAAGAGAGACACCAATCTCTTTTGGCTTTTGAAGTGTAAACTGAGAGTCCTGTGATTTTTAACAAAGTAGAGATGTTTTGTAATTGGAATACTTAAAAAAAAACCTTGTGATTTGGGTCATGGAAATTCAATGATCTGTTTCTGACTATAGGTGTGCTGTAATATCCTTACTCAAGAGGACTTAAAAGCTATTCCTTTTCTAGCAGAGATGAATCATTTGCAATAAATTTATTATTGTTTTCAACCTGCATTCTTCCTATAAATAATCAGGATATATTTCTCAGTATATTAGTAAACAATGAAGGTAACCAGAAAATGTGAACAATGGCAATCTTGCAACACCCTCATCATGTTTGTCTGACATTTTTTTTGTGGGGTGGGGGTGGTGTTCTTTGCTGGCAATCTTTCTATCAGTGACATTTAACTTGTGAGTATCACAGAGTAATCTTTTCTGATTAGGTCTTAATAGCAAGCCCAGCATAAATTGATCACATAAAAAAATTAAAAAATCTGGTTTCCTTGTTTTAATTTTGATGATATAATGATAAAATTGTCTTAGATCAATAGTAAAAAATAGGTTTAGATGTAAGCCAAGGCCAGAGCAATTAAATTAAAATACTTATGGGGACTGGGTCTTCTTTTGATTGGGTCTTCTCAGATGAGAGGCATTTTTTTAGTATAGGAGACATGTGGTCTCTATCTAATCCTGGTAAATGGATGAGAATTTGAGTGGGAATGTGACACAGATGCCCACTAAGCTTGGAGGGTTCCAGAAAGGTAGGGGGAGGACTATAATGAGCTAACAGAAAAAGACTAGGGGGCTCCTAAAAAGACTCTGATGTTCAATTTGAAAATGAACCACCAACTGACTGATTTTTAGAAATAGAATACAACTGGGCTCCTTGAATATAGAGAAATAGCTTCTTGGGGTTGGGGCCTAAGTGCAAAAGCTAAACCTCTTTCTCATCATTCCCCACGTTGTTTTTTTCGGTGGGATCGGGGTGGTTTTAGAGAAAATGTTTTCAGGTCAAAGGTTCAGCAGTGAAACAATGCCCAAAGTGGTCCAAATTCTAGTTTAAGAAAGAATGCAATATTAAAAATGTTTATAAAGAAGTATTTTTAAATCCTTTGTTATCTAATTCCTAGGACTTTTATGCTCTTAGAGCTTATATATCAGGAATTTACATATTTCTCTGATTTCAATAAACTGTTTAATATCATGAAAGTTTAAAAAACTTTTTACACCTATGTATACATATTTTAAAAGATTGGGGCATCTATCTATCATCTTTTATTTTTTTTTAATTTTCATTACAGGAAACATTACAGATGCTTCTCATTTCTCTTCTGCATAGAGTAAGTTATAAAACAGTGTCCAAAGTGATTATGCGGATTATACAGAGATTCAAGAAGTGTTTTAGTAAATAACAGAGATTTGATGGTGAGCCTTTTTGACTCAAGTGGATGATATACTGGGCATTTGGACCACATAAATCCTAAGGACCAAGGTTTGCCACTTAGGCCAGGGTGAAAAAGCAAAATAAAGATGCTGCTTCTTTCCCTCCCCCTTTCTCACCCTCCTTCCCTTCCTCCCTTTTCTCCCTCCCTCCCTTTTCTTCCTCATCCCTCCCTCCCTGTGCCTTTTCCTCCTTTCCCTTCCTTCTTCACTTCCTGTTTTAAAAAGGAACAGATTGTCAAACAGTCTTCTTTCTCAATAGTTTTCCAAGAACATTTGTTCCTAGGTGTTAAGTTCTATAGCCAGTGAAAAAAAACGTAGGGATAAAAACTGAGGATATGATACTGAAAATGTTATCCTTGTTAGACTGTAGGACCTCAGTGTTAACTTAGATGCCTTCTTTGGGGGCATATCTGAAATGTGTTGGGGTGAAAATGTGTATCATTGAGATGAGCTATGAATGAACAGATGAATATCTCACTCAAATTCTATATTTTGAAGTAATTGGTGGCCTGAATCTATCCTAACTGACAGCATCAAAACCCAGACCACATGCATATAGTGATTGAATTGACTCCTACCCTAGCATTCCAGATGGTTTCTGAAATTCAGGCTTACTTAAGTGCATTAACTGATGGGAGAGCATAGGAATCCCTCATGTGCGTGATATGTCATGAACAGACGCCATATGATAAGCACCTAGAACATTCTCAAAGGATTCATTTTCCTTGTAAAGGAATAAGAAAAATAGTTTTAATTCTCTGATTATTATTCCATAATATCAAAATATAGAATTGGAAAGGGTCTTCGTTCTATAATCAGAAGACCTGAATCTCAGTTTTGTGAGGCATTTATCAAAGTACCTCTGTGACCCACAGCAGATTACCGTTTATAACCTTGTTGCCATTTGGGTTGGTGCCTGGCAGTGGGCCAACTCTCTAAACATATTATCTCATTCCGTGCTAAGGCCACCAATTCCTTGCTTCCTTTGTATAAACTAGACAGATGAAAATGGACTAGGTTAAGATATAAAGTAATTATTTATAATAACAATAAAATAATGGATATTTTTGAAGCACTTTCTATATGTCAAGCATTTAACATAGAACGATGTAGGTTAAGCACTTTGCAACTATCATCTCACTTAATCCTTGTAAGTAATACTGAGACAAGTAGCAAGGGATGCTGATAGATCTCAAATCGACAAGGCTGGTATGTGATGGTAGTACAGGTAGCAATGGAAATCTCAGTCATAAATGATTTCATTATAGATCTACAGCTATCCTGCATCATCTTTCATCAGATCTCTATTTTGGCTTCTTAGAAATCTCTTTGAAAGACATATACATATATATATATATTTTTTTTTAAATGATGTAGTAACATCAAAAAGTAACATAAAAAAAAAGTGATGAAGTAACAAAGTAGTGAGTAATGAAGATATTAACACTTTTCCAAATACTTTTGTATTTCTACAAATATACTTTTACAAAAATATCAAGATTTTCTTTTTATGTGTACCACAGATGCCAACCTCGCATACCTAGAGCATTCTTCTGGAAAGAATATCTTCTTTACCTTTAGGGAGTCACATCTTTCTTTTTTACCCATTCTCATTTACAATTCTTTCAAAGAAGTTCTTTTATAATTGAAAGCAAGTTCCATAATTTTCCCTTAGTTTATCCTTACAATCAAAGTGACAGAGGAACCAAAATTCCCTTAGAGTTCACTTTCATGACGCAGTGGTGCTGCGCCCTCTCAACGGAGGTGTGTTCAATTTGGGAATAAAGTTTTGTTGATGTAGTTGCAATTTCATCAAAGTTCTGTTTTAATTTTCTTGTTCTTGTTGCCACCACTGTTATTTTCTCTCTAAATACTTAGGTTAAGAGAGATAAACCTTCAAGAGAATGTTTCACTGAAGTGTTTGAGCCGTTCTGGCAGGAAGAACCCACAAGTCCAACACTGAATATGGACCCTTTCAGAACAGTACATATCTTTGCAGTGACCTCATTTGATCTCTTGTTCCACAGAAAGAACATGCTCTCCAGATTCTCCATTATCAGAGAAAGAGAAAAAAGACATCCTTTAACATGGTTCAAGTTTTACACAGACAATAATATAGGAGGAAATTATTCTTTAAATAAGTGAGGTACCAACTTAGATAAAGTGATATACATTCTATTCTTAGTCACAAAAGTTGCCTTTTATTTTGTTATTTAAGTACTGCTTAAGTAGCTTTCCAAACTCCAAATCCTGCTGCAACCTGAAAAGGAATTGTCTAAATTATTTTCTCCTTAGACTGACGAATAGGAGGAAGCAGTTGAGAGAAATGGGTCATTTTAATCTGAGGGTGGGTATTACTTAAAAAAAAAGTTTCAATTCTCTGATGAAAAGGTCAGGTTAATAAAAATGTATTCCATTTTCTGGCACATTGAAATTCAAATGCACAGCAAATGAAAAGTTACAACTCCGTTATACCTGCTAACCTCAAATGTGAGTCTCTAGCTGGTCTATCAGCAGAGGAAAGACTGAGTCCCTTTTGAGTTGTCCAAAGTGGACCATGGAATAGTCTTCTTTGTTCTCTGTGATAAGAGACCTGTGATCCTGTGATCTGTTTAAAGCTTCCATTGACATTAAAACATCATATGTGACATTTTACATAAACAGGAGATCAACCCAGTCCTTTTTCATTAGTCAGTGAATTCCATTTGGTACACTAAGTGTTTTCAGCAAATTGTTAAGTCCTTTAGGATGGCCTTATTTAGCTCCTTTTGTTTCTCTCTCACTTGTTTCTCCCCACTAGTAATCATCTTAGACTTTATATGGAATGTCTCCACTTTTCTAGTGTGGACTTCTTTTTGGAGGTTCGAAATGAAAAGAGTGACTCAGCGACATGAACACATCACAAACACTAGTATTATGGCTCTGGCCATCTTCCGACAAGCTCCTAGCCCCATGCTTTCAGAAGGGTGGTGCAGCTACACCCTGACCCTCACACAAAGTTCAGCTCTCCTGAGCTATAGGGGCAGACCAAGCTGAGAAACTGAAATTATACAGAAATTCCTCTTCCTCTTCCTCATCTTGGAGATGGAGTTAGAGCCACAGTTTGTGCTTGGAGTTAGAACAGATCTGAACTGGTCAGCTGGGAAGAAGGCCCTGAACCTGGCCCTCTGTCTCACTCTATTCTATCACTTATAGTCCCTAATGTCACAATATGTAGACAAGCAATAAAATAGTGCCATCCACACCCATAGTAGCTCTTAACAGATGTTCTGAAAAATACTGTTCACAAAACACTGCTGTACGATGGAAGAAACTTATGGAACCAACATTTCCATTATTTCTTTAATGTCATAAAATTTTCATGACTTTAGCACCTGGGAAAGTCATGGATTCTAGACAGACCTAACACAGAGCAGATGGAAATTCTGAGAGGGAAGTAAGGGCAGATGGGCATGCTGCAGGTGAAGCTTGAACTTGGTTATTTCAAAGTTCACAATGCTGAATATTAAATCCCATTAAGCATGTTCCAGTAAAGAGTTAAACTGACAAGCTACAGGAAAACCTTCTCCCTTGCAAATTTCCTGTGCACTTAGATGTCAACAATATCCATGGCAGTGGTTAAAAAAGCACTTCTTGAACTGCACCCTCTCTTACCTGGACTATGTGAAGTGGCAGTGCTATAAACAGAGAGAAAAGATTTGACCTCTTTCTTTTTCTTTTTTAGTCAGTTGCTTACCTCACCCCTATAATTTTCCCTCCATTTAGACAGTGGTGCTCTGTGGAAAACCATGTTGGCCAGTCAGGCCGACCCATACACTGACCAGTCAGAGACCTTCTTGTGTTTTGAAAAGATGTCATCACATCCCATAAATATCACTTTCTGTGAAAGGGCAAGTCTGCTTGACACAGCTATAGTCAGGGCAAGTTGAGACTGGCATACAGTGTGTTGGGAGCTAGTGCCGGGTGGCTCCTCCACCTGCTAAAACTCATATGGTCCAGAACTCTGCAGGTTGTAGGAGATAACTAGGTTCTAAGTTTATCCAAGTCTGTGGTTGACTGTAGCAACCAAAGGGAAGTTTGTCCTTTGGAGGAAACAGCTTCTACTTTGGTGATTTGTCTTTTGATTTTAGACTAGTAGACAGGACCAATGGGGAGTTGAGGACTGCATTTAATAGATGATGTGGCTTTATGTCTAAGTAGTGTCAAGATTTGCCAGATAAAACACGGGATATGCAATTAAATCTGATAAACATCAGGAAATGGTTAAGTCTAAGTATGTCCCAAAAATTGCATGGGATATACTAAAAATAATTTAACTCTTGTTTACCTGAATTTCAAATTCAACTGGATTTTTGTTTGCCAAATATGACAACTTCAGGCAGGTTAGAAGAAGTAATGGTTTGTTTTAGAGTGGCTATGTATCTTAGAAAGGCAGATCTCTCAAATACTGTTATAGCATCTAGAGCTTGGGTAAAGCAGGGAAGGCGACTATGTAGTGTGGTCCTGCAAACAGAACCCAGGGTTTTATTTTCCACTATGTTTCAGGGACTCTCTGTGCTTTCTTTTAGTGATTTGGTTTTATTTGTAATGAAACCATCTAAAACCATGCTAGAGTTGTAGAAATCATAAATGATTGGCTTCTGTGATGCTTGGCTATTTTATTCAAATATGAAATGAATCAAATATTTAAAACTCACAGATTTTTTAATTAAAGTAGATCATGGCAGAATTGTGGTTAAAATTCAGGTTGTTTTGATCCCAAAATTTTTGTTCCAGATACCCAGGTACAGAAACCTCAGAAACCTGAGATCAAGTAACCACGGGAGACTTAGAAAATGAATCTTCTGTGATGTGCTATGTTAAATGGAGGACTTGCAACCTTAATGATTATGTGTCTATGTTATGTTGTTTGTGACTCCTTATAATTCTAGATAACATCTAGTGGCCAAAGAAATACTTGTTACAATATCAGAAATATCCAAGCAATACTTATTAAATTTATTATTGGAAGGCTATTTGTCCTTGGACCACAATTACTTGATTAGGTATTATTATTGATATATTGAGTACAATTATATAATTACTATTCACCTAAGATTTAACACATTAGTAGCAATATAAAAAACTGTTCTCTGAAAAATGAATAATCTTGTTTCTTAAATGGAATTACTTGGGTAGCTTTGAGGGCAAGGGAATGATGGTTAAAATTTTTACGGTCAAGAGATAATGTGTGTTTGAATATAGGAGAAAAAAACATGGAAAAATAGAAAAAGACAGGGCCTATTAAGTAGAATTTAGAAACCATCGTTAGGATCCTATAAATGATACCAAAGATAGACTGAGGGGAAAATCTAGAATGAAAAATATTTTACTAAAATTAAGAGAAGGCTGACTTAGGATATTGATTTTTACCTCCAAGTTTTTAATATTCTCCATTATATGACAACTATAACTGTTATCTCTACCTTATAGTTTCTGGTGAAAGGACTAACCAACCTGTAGTGTTCCCCAGTACAACACTCAAGCTTCTATATATAGAAAGTTGTAGATAATTTTTATCAATATGTCTAGAAATCCTTTTCTTAGTGGGGTCAGTCATTCTGTTTTGAGGCAGAAGAATTCATGTCTCCTACATGTCCATCTTCTTTTATTCTTCATTCATACAGTGGATTTTTCATAGTTAAACCTGAAGAAATGTGATAGGGCAGGGGACTCTTTCCCATCCACTGCAACCAACTCTGGTTCCAGTAACTTCCAAGTAAAGGTAATCCCTCAAGGTATGACTAAGCAAAGAACTAAAGCCCTCATTTATCACTTTCATCATTCAATCACTTAACCAGGAATTCTTCCACTTATTTATTCCACAGATAATGAAGCAACTACTATGTATTATTCCTGCATTAGGCACTATTAAATGATGAGCAAAGCAGCCATTTAATCTGCCTTCTAGAATTTTGATGCTTATTAGGGAGACGGCAATAATTAAACAATGGTGAAGGAGATAATTCAAATTTAAAATACGTAGTTACAATGGAAAACTGTAGGGTTCTATATTTGAGAATCAGAAAGTGAATAATAAAATATGAAGGTTAAATAAGACTTCCTGATGATTTTAAATATTTTAAAAATATTTTCTATTCATCTCAGTATTTTATATGCTCCTGAAATGTTTTCCTTCTAAGGAGAATTTAACACTTTCATGTGATGAAAAGATGGTAAAAGTTGATATTTGATGATGTTGAAAAGTCACACAAGTGTAAACTGTTAGTTTCAAGTGTACAGTCACTCCTTCTCCAATTAGATAAATTGATATTTATAGTGGTTACAGTTATTAACATCTCAATAAGCATTTTTCATTTTCAATGCACTTTAAGCATCCCAGTGAGATTTGTAATATTGTCTGTCACTTACAAGAAGAGGAGGAATTTTAAGTCAGGCATTCTATGTTAGTAATTATAGTAATTACTTCTATGATACAGCTACTCTGATGAATGAACTATTTCTCTCTCTCTCTCTCTCTCTCTCTCTCTCTCTCTCATATTTTGGCATGCACTTCTCCACTTTCACTTCCTATATTTACTCTTCTGAAGTTTGTTTTCAGTATCTTTAATGATCATGACTGCTCCAGATTCAGACCCTTAAAATTCTGGAAAACAGTGTTCTCAACTGTTGGGTTTTCCCAGATGAGAAATGTAGAGAGTCTTCGTTTTTCAAATCAATATCTCCTAAGTGATAAATTAAGCTATATTTGTAGTTATATATACATAGCTGTAGTTATATATTCATAACTACATACATGTAGTTATATATACATATATATATAGCTATTCCTATATATAGGAAAAGATGGTGTGTTCTTTCCAAACTGGGAAGTCCTGGAGGAATCTTCTGAAAAGCAATAGCTATTCATGAGTCCAGTTTTTGAGGATAAACATGTATTGTGAGTGCTGGTTTCTCTAATACAAAAAAGTACTTAAAATGTTCCTTTTCTTCTATCAGCAAAATCAAAGAACATTTCCCATTTATTAGGCTCTCATTACCTACTCTCATAAGAAAAAGGCTATGTTTTCACTGAATCCTTGTGATGGTCCACATACCTAAATAATTTTGACAGTTTTCAGCCGCTGTTGCTTCTGCAAGTCAAGAAGACAGAAACTCTTACAAGTAAATACACATACACAATCACATGTACATACATATACACAAACACACGTATGCACACATACACACATATACCCACAAATAGCCTGAATTACAGAAAATTGCAGATTTTTCCCAAGCAAGGATAGATCTCAACTCATTTATTTTAAAATGTGATCGACTATATATTGTATGTAGTAAAAACAAAAGTTGATTTTAAATCTTAAAGTATTTCTTCCAGCAAACTCAAAATGATTTTGTTTTTGTTTTCTCATATTGCTGTAAGGTCAACATAGCAAATACCATTTTAATTCAAGGTTGAGGAAACTTACCCAGAGAAATAGTGGCTTCCCCATGTTGTGTGTTTGATCGCAGGTGTCCAGATCTAAATTTCTAATCCAGTAGTGATTTCCTGTACAATCTGCTCTTTCTCTTAAAGTTATACCTTATTTGGGGAGACTTTCAGTTGCCCCAAATCCACAGAATTATAGAAATCTAGGCCAAGCAGATTATATGGTCTTTATAAATTGATAATGACCTAATTCCAATCGTCTTGTTTTCAATTCTGTCAAAAAATCTAGCTCTTTCAAAGTTGGAGGCTCCTCAGTCTAAAATTTCAGTTATCATAATTCTTTAGACTTATCATTGAGATCTTACAAAAGTATGACAGGATATATTCAAAAGAGGAGGCACTGAGAAGTGACTTATGAATTTTATATTGGAAAAGGTTTTCGCTTTTCTATCCTATGAGGTTTTACCTCAGCATATGATTGATTCAATGGGAACTACTGCGTCATGCTGAAGAACAGCTGGTTTTCTCTTTTTTACCCCTATGAATTAATGACTCATAATTTGTTTTGGTCTTGTGAAGACACATTTTCAGATTGTGATGACATACATAAACAATTTGACTGAATTCACTAAAATAAAGGAAAATAACCCTCCCACCAAAAACAGGATAGTTGAATTCCACCCAGCGCTTATTTTTATTTACATCATCACAGATAACTAGTTTGACTGTTTCGCTTTTTCTGATAGTTGTCCCAGTGTCATAAAGCCCAATAATTCAATTATCAAAGTGGGATTTTGTATTTCCATCTCATTTCTCCACAAAATGTGTTTGTCATGAAAGGGAACTTAATTTTAGCATGATTGAACTACTAAACACTTAAATTAAACATTTCCATCAGGGTTTATATCCTAAAAAAAACCCAAAAACCAAAACATTCTGCAGTGGATGTTTTATTAATATCATAAACAGTTTACTTTGCAATTTAAAAAGAAAAAGTAGTAACTTACCCTGGCTTTGGAAAGGTTTTGCAGCTGTGTGTTGTTATTAGCTTGGGTTGCTAGATCAAAGGTCATCAAGTTTGCAGATGCTGAGAGTGAAGGTTTTGGACTGAATTCCATGATTTGCAAATGAGATGAAATAAGATGGAAGAAGTAGTAAGTGGTGACAAGGGGTTGGTAAGACTTCTCTGTTCAAGAATAATTGTCCTCACATTCTATCAGAGCTTTAAGGAGTGTGCATTTTTATTTTGAGGCCAGGATATTATTTACCCATGGGGTAGATGAGGAAGTCATATCTGATCTGCTGGCATTTAGAAAATGTTTGAAGAGCATGAGTGCATTATGTATCAGGAAATTAGGGAGAGAGAACCTAAGAAGCCCATTCCATTTACTATGTCTGTGTAAATAATTAGTTTAGAAGTGTTTTCAAACAATAGCATTTTTAAATTAATATTTATTGAAGTAGCTTTGATTTATAAAATACTATAAGCCCATATGTGCAGAGTCCCCATTTCTCAATTACATTACAACACCCCCTCTCCACCACCAAATTACTAAAAGTTCTTCACCACAGTCCATGGGAACCCACCACCATTTGCCCCACCCGCCCATCCTGTTCCCTACTGGTAACTTCCTTTCTATTGTCAATGTGCAAGCGTTGTTTAGTCTGTTCCTTTAATTTATTTCCTTATATTCCACAGACGAGTAAGTTCATTCAGTAGTTGTCTTTATCCTTCTGATTTATTTCACTTAGCATAATCTGTTCTAGTTCCATTCATGTTGTCACAAATGACAGGATTTCATCTTTTTAAGGTCTGGACAGTATTCCATAGTACACACACACACACACACACACACACACACACTTCTTATTTTCCCATTTATCTGACAGTGGGCATGAAGGTATTTTCCAATTTGGGGCTATTATAAGGTAAATGCCCAGAAGTTGGATGACAGGATCATATGGATGCTCATTTTAATTTTTTGGGAGAATTTCCGTAAGAATTTCCATATAGCTTTCCATAAGGGTTGCATGAATTTGGACCCACCAACAGTGTAAAAGTGTTCCCTTTTTTCCACATTCTCGCCAACATTTGTTTCAAGATTTTTGAATAATAAGAATAATAGCCAATTTCATAGGTGTGATATGTCATTGCTGTTTTGATTTTCACTTCTATGAGAAGAGCGCGAGAACAGCTTTTAATGTACCTGTTGGCCATCTGTATGTCTTCTTTGGAAAAATGTCTATCCAATTCTTCTGCTCATCTTGATCAGATTATTTGTTTTTCTGTTGTTGAGTTTTATGTTTTATTTCTCTGTATAATTTGGATATTAAGCACCTGTCACATATATGAAAAGCAAATATCTTCTTCCAGTCAGTAGGTTGTCCTTTTTGTTTGGTTAAGGAGCAGATGGCTTTGTGCCTGCTTCTGCAAGATATCCCAAGGCAGAAGTTCTCACACTTCAGCAGAGCTAGAAGCAAATAACAAAAACCTGCCCTTGTGCTTAGAAACATTTTGACTTTCAAATGTTCCTGACAGCAGCAGAGCAAGCTAATGCCTACAGCCTTTCTTTGCTTTGCAACATTCTTACTACTTCATTGTAACCCAGCCCTATAAAATAAATCAAGGAGTCAGGATCAGGGTCACTGCCTTTCAAACAGAGACAGTGGCCCACCTGGCCCCTGCTTTTCTCAATGCATGTTGTCTGTCTTTCTTTAGGCTCCTGTAGCCTTGACTTGGTTGAGGCAATTTGGTGATGGTTTCTTTCATTATGCAAAAGCTTTTTATTTTGATGTCATCCCAATTTTTTTTTTTTTTTGGTTTTGTTTCCCTTGCCACTAGAGTTGAATCCCCAAAGATGTCTATGACTAATGTCATAGAATGTGTTGCCTATGCTATCTTAGAAGTATTTTATAATTTCTGATATAACATCCAAGTCTCTAATCCATTTTGAATAAATTTTTGTGACTGGTGTTAGAAAGTGGTCTAGTTTCATTCTTTTGCATGTGACTGTCCAGTTTTACCAACGTCATTTATTATAAAGTCTTTCCTTTCTCTATTATATGTTCTTGGCTCTTTTGTCATAAATGAACTGTCCATATTTCTGGTGATTCCTTTCTATTCCACCTATTTATATCTCTGTTAATATTCTAGTACTATACAGTTTTAATCACTATTGCTTTGTAATAGAGCTCAAGATCTGGGAGTAGGCTACCTCCAGTTTTGTTTTGTGTTTCCCCTGATTGCTTTGGCTATTCAGGAATCCTGGTTATTCCATACAATTTTTTAAAACATTTGTTCTACTTCCTTGAAAATTCCACCAGAATTTTGATATGGATTGTGCTAAACCTGTATATTGCTTTAGGTAGATGACCATTTAAACAATGTTAGTTCTTCCAAATCATGAGCATGAAATATTGTTCCATCTCTTTGTGTCTTCCCCTATTTCTTTTAAGAAAGTCTTAAAGGATTCATTGCACATGCCTTTTACTTCCTTTGTTAAGTATATTCAAAGTATTCGATGTCTTTTGCTTCTATTATAAGTGGGGAATTTTTCTTTATTTCATTCTCTTTTACTATATTGTTTGCATATAAAGATGCAACAGATATTTGTGCATTGATTTTGTAGCCTGCTACTTTACAATATTCACTTATTAATTCCATTAGTTTTTGATGGAGTTTTTAGGGTTTTTACATATACTATAATATAATCTGCAAATAGTGGTAGTTTTATTTCCTCATTTTCAATTTGGATTCCTTTTCTTTCTTCTTCTTGCTTAATTGCTCTAAGACCTCCAGTACAATGTAAATAGTAAATAGAGTGATGAGAGTGGAAAGTCTTGTCTTTTCCCTAATCTTAGAGGAAATGTTTTCAGTTTTTCACCATTTAGTATGATGTTGACTCTGGGTTTATCATATATGACATATGGCCTTTATTATGTTGATATATGTACCTTATATCCCAATTTTATGTAGATTTTTTAATCATAAATTGGTGCTGAATCTCTTCAAAGGTTTTCTCTACATCTATTGAGATGATCATATAATTGTTTATCCTTGATCTTCTTGATGTATTCTTGCTAATAGATTTGCATATATTGAACCATCCTTGCATCCCTGGGATAAATCCCATGTGGTCACGATGGATGATCCTTTTTAAGTATTGCTGGATATGATTTGTGAATCTTTTTTGAGAATTGTTACATCTACCTTCATGAGAGATGTTGGTCTGTAATGTTCTTTCTTGGTGTTGTTTTTATCAGTTTTTGGTGTCAGTTCAATGCTGGTATCACAGGAAGTGTTTGGTAACATCATTCCCTGTTCTTCAATTTTTCAGAGGAGTTTAAGGAGAATAGGTATTGAGGTATTTATTCCTCTCTGAAGGTTTGGTAATCTCACTAATAAAGTCATCTGGTCCCAGGATTTTATTTGGTGGGGAGAGGGGACTTTTAATTACCTGTCCAGTTTTCTTGCTTGTTCTTTTCAGGTTTTATAATTGTTCCTGATTCATTTTTTATAAGATGTATGGTTCTAAAATATTATTCATGTCCTTTTTGTCCACTTTATTGGCATATAGCTGTTAATAGTAGTCTCTTATGATATTTTAACAACATTTATTTTGATCATGAATCTATAGTTCGAGAGAATCACCAGTAATGGCTCATATCTCATCTCTATTCCACTCAGTATCATCTTGGGTGCCTCAACTCTCATTCCTCTGTTTTCCTGGTGGCCTTAGCTGGGCTGTTGACCAGAGCACTTACACATGCCATGTTTTGTGTAAAGCTTGAGCTTCCTTGCAACATGGTGGATGCTTCTAAAAACAAGAAATATGAGATAGAGAAGGAAGAGCAAGGAGAAAAGGCATCACCTTTTGATCTAGCCTTGGAAGCCAACATAATTATTTCCTCTGTATTTTACTCTGAGGGGGGTACAAATTCCTGCTTAGGATCAAAAAGAGCAAAAGTTGATTCCAATTCTTAATAAAGAGTGGCAAGTTTCTGAAGGAGCAGATACAATCAGAAATGTGACTGGTCATTCTTAGAAAATAGAGTCCTCCAGAAGATCCATTAGAGGAACACTAGGAGGTTGGTAGTAAGACTGAAATATCCACTGCTCCTGCTCTGACACCCTGTTGGAATAGGAACAATTGTATGGTGATACTTCACCTATATGTTTGAATAAAAATACAGTTTAAAGAGCATTTTGTTTTACTGTACATTTATAAACAAATCTTTTTAGGCATTAACTTGTTCCCCAACAACAACTTTGTTATTTGGAAAAGACAAGCTTTAGACTCTCCATTTTGAGGAGGACTAGGCCAATGACTGAAAATTTTACATAACTCTTGCAATACTTTAAGCTAGTAAATGTCAACAAATAAATGAGGACCCAACCCTCATCTTCAGATTTCAAATCCAGTGTGGTTTTTGTTCTAATCATGTCTACTTACAGAAAGAAAGGGAAAAAGCAAATAAATGATCAAATAGGTATATTCAGAGATTAAAAGAAGAGGGAGGGTAAGAGATTAAAATGAGACTGATTAGATTAAACATGTTCAGAGTTAATTCTTTTCTGTGAAAATGCTTTGGGTGGAATCGTGATGTGTTTACAAACTCTGCTCATTTATTTATTTTTTTAAGCTTTGTTAAGATCCTATTATATTCCTAATATCAGACAGGTGTATGTTCAAAGTACATGATTATTTCTTCCAAGTTCCCATTAAGCTCACTGGGAGAAAAGATGCATATGAAATAATGGAATATGCCGATTTTAAATGCTAAGTATTGTATTAGGCTCCCTAGTAATTTCAAATTTATTAATGTTAGATAAGTATGTTTTAAAATGATACAACTAGAGCACAAGAAATCTTAAAAGATATTATGAGTAATACAGAAAAGTTGAGGAGTTTCAGAAAGAAAGCAGATGGAACTCAATAATAAGAAAAATAAAAACAGATGCTATTCCCCTGAATGTAATAAACGAACAATTTTAGTGGTTTATAGGATCAGCTCAAGAGGCAATTAAAACCCATAATGAACACATTGTGGGCAGAAAGATCTTTATGGGGTAATTGATTCATTTTATGCATTTGAGGTAGATTGACCAGGTGAGCTCTATTTACTTTCAATATGATGCTGAATATCTGATAGCAGTGCAATTTTTCTCTCAGGATAAAGTCTAAAAATTAAATAGCCTAGAGAATGGAAGAGAGGAAATCCCAGTTGCAGGAAATTTGGATCTCTCTAATATCCACAGAACATATAAAAAGAAGAAAGAAAAGACAATGTAATTAATAAATGCAATAGCTGACTCCAACATTAGGGCACAGCTAAAACTGAAGTGAATCCTGTGGAAACGAGAGTTGATAGAGACAACAGAAGAAAACTTGGACTATAACCATAGAGATATCTAATGTCATCATACCCATTAAACAAATAACTTTTATTAGGCAGTAAGTTGGGTCTCTGAAAATTCAATATATGACCATAAAACAAAAGCACAACAACTTTTAGACATATTGAGTACACAATACAGATGAAGATCAAATAATCAAAGTGGTCAGTTCAGTGTATAGATTTTACATTATGAAAGGTTAAAGTTCCCATGTATGGGGGGGCAGGATTTAAATGACATAGAAAGAGGTATAGAAACTAAACACCCAGTTACGGGCTCTAGATTAAGAGAGCACACAGAATTATGCAGAGAATATCCCCAAGAGCTGAAGAAGGTCTTGACTCTTGAGATTGAACAAATAAGATCAGTAAAACAAGTATAGTCTAGTGAAATCACAAACCAAACAAAAAGAAAATTTAAAACTTACAGTAAAAAAAAATAGTTAACTAAATTTAAAGAACCAAATGAATTTAAGACTTCTCATCATTGACACTGGAGAACAATGAAGCAGTATCTTCTGAGAAATTTTAGTAAAGTGACTAGAAAATACAATTATTACATACCTAGTTAATTCTTCATTCAAGTGGGAAGACTAAATAAAAATTATTTTATGCAATACAAGCCTTACAAAGATAAGCTACTATAGACATTTTATAAAATAATTACTCAAGGAGGAACACACATGTGATTAGGAAGAATATAAGAAAGAGAGTAATTTGGGCTGTAAGAATGGATGACTACAAATAAATTAGCATAACATGTAGCTGAATTTAAATAATTGTTGACATATTATTAAAAAGATAGCAAACCCTTCCTCTCAGCAAAAAATTCTGAAACTAAATCCTATGTAATTTCAATACAGAATATTGTGGAAAGTAAGGGAAAATGTCTGTAACATTATTCTAAGATTCATATCCTGTTTGGGGAAGAATATATATAGATAGGGGGTAATCTAGGAATCAACATAAAAATCTATGTTTAAATATATGTATTAAAACTTTAAAACAACTATAAAACTAAAAATTCTAGGAAACTTTTGAGGAAAATCCACCAGTTTAACAACAAAAACAACTCATTAAACAAAAGGAAAAATAACGAGAAAGTTATGTAAACAAAAAACAATATCCACCTTCCCAGTCTCCCCAAAATGTGACTGGAAATGCAGGTGAATAATCTAAATGTGAGCAGGATCATGAAAAAGAATACACTATTCAACGCATATACATTTAAAATTGAATTTATTTATTTAGTATTATATTTATTGCTAATATATTTTTTGATTGACAAAAGCTGTCTACCAATAGTAATTACTTGAAGGAACACATTGTACTAGTACATCAAATTGAATTCATTCATTACCTTCATTCTTGGCAATAAAAATTACGTTTTTATTTTTTGTTATTACAAGCAGTAATTCAAATAACACTTTTGCATAATTTTGTGTGAATAACATAATTATTCTGGTTGAATATCAGGTAATGGAATTACGAGGTCTCTGAAGATAAACACCTTCAATTGTTTGACACATTGGCTAATTGCTCTCTAAATTGGTAAACAACTCATCAGTTTATTTCTATGGACACATATGAATTAAAAAAGTACAGAAGCATGTATAGTAGTAATACATACACATATAGAACAGTCCATTTTATGAGGAGGGAGAAGGCAAAATGTCTGGGGCAGAGGACTTCTCAAGGAAGTTGAGTGGAAATCACAAGAAGAGCATACACAGAGTGTCTTCTAGGATGTGGCTGGTATCAAGCATAACCTATTCATTTAATTCCCCAAATAATTTCGATTATACTGTTATCTCCATCGTGCAGATGAAAAATTTTAGCCTTACAAACATTATGTAACCTGTAGTCACTTAACATGATTGAAAATGGTCCTGGATAAATTGTGGTTCTGGATTCTGACTGCTTGGTTTAGCTGAAGACCTCTTGTTGATCTTTGGCTGTTTCTCTGTTATTCCATTCCTCTCTACCTCATTTGAGCACTGCACCCACTGTAGGGTTATTTTAAGTAGTAGTGGGGTCATATAACACCCAGAAGAAAGCTTAATATGAAGCAAAGTGCCCCATGTCAAAGAAAACTTAAAATGACTTACAGTGCCCCATACTCGTGAGCTATTTTTTATAATGAACAAGGTTTCACATTGGATGTCATTATTCTCTGATAGTAGTGGTGACTTACCCAAGCACTCCCTCCCAGGGGTTGATGAGCTCATGCTGAAGTTAAAGTTTTATAGTTTTCAGATTTTGTGGGTTTTTTTTCATGTATTTCTGCCTTCCTTTGAGACTGTGCAAGTGGGTGATGCAGGGGAGAAGGTTTTTCCCTTAAAAAATGCAGAGTGAAAGTGTAGTAGAATTTGAAAATATTGGAAACTTTCTGTGGAAAATTCACATGTGAGCCACGTTAGTCACCGGTTCTGTGTACACTGACATAACTGCCCCTGGATTTGTTTAAGTTCTAGCACCGTACCATCTGTTATCTGTGCAAGATCTGCATTACAGGTTGTGAAGGCTACATTCCAGGCGGCCACCTGGATAGCTGTTTGGGCACCAAACATGGGCTCCACATCTTAAAAATTGTGAAGTGTGTGGCCTGAGAGAACAGTTTTTTGTGGAGAATGATGTCATTTTTGACATATTTGCTGCGAAATTTTTAAAAGAAAAAAAAGCTTATCATTTTCCCATGTTAGGACCTGGCAGCCAGATGTTGCCCTGGAAGAGGGGCATGTACTCTGACATTGCTCTGAAGATACTCTCCCTGAGAAGGGCAAGGCCACAGGGGAGATTGGCACATACCAGTTGAATTTCTTTTCTTTACATCCTCCACTCTCTCTTCTTCAGTTTTCTCTTCTATTGAGGTGTAGAACTAAAATGTGAGAGGTATGATGTTATTAAGTGGCAGAAGAGGTTGTATAATAATACGGATGAATTATTTGAATTATGCATGGGCCAAGGGTAAGTGCAGAAGACTTTTAGAGTGGTTGACATTGTAGGAGTTTTAAGTTTAGATGGGGTAAGGTTAAAATAACTGGCATCCCCCAAACAGCATATAACAGAATCTGAATTTTCAGTATTTCTGTGAGGCGACCAAGGCCTGTTGCACTGAGGGAGAGTTGATTTACCCTTCTTTCTCATGCAGGCTATCCCACCATATTCATTTGAGAGAAACAGGTTATGTGGGAGCAACCTGTCAGTGGTTCTTGATTGGGATCATGGCTTTCTTAGGAAACAAATGGAAACTACTGCCCTTTGTTCAAAATCATTCATATGAAGACATACACACAATGTATGTATATGCGTACATATATGTATTTGTGTGTGTGTATATGTACAGTCAAGGTTATAATACATAAAGTGGTGATAAGTAGTAAGTAAAGCAGGAAAGGTAAGTAGAGAGCTTCGAGAAAATTATAATTTTAAGTGGTGTGGCCACAGAAAATCCTACTGAGAAGGTGACACAAAGAGATCTGAAGGAAATGAAGACCGAGCTGTGGGCTTCTCAGTGAATGATCCACAAAACTGGGCAGGATGAATAAGTTGGGTGGGAGAAACTTGGTTGATTGGGGTAGTCTGGCAATAGTTTCTGAAAAGGGACATCAAAGGCAGGGAAATATGTACATACGCCCCCTGAGTGCTTCAGAGAATGTGTGCCCACAGAGGAGGTCCAGAAACAACCCTGGACATTGAGTCGTACCAAGAAAATTAGCTTTAAAAATAAATAGCATTGGACATTGTTGCCTATGAGGTGTTTTTGGTTTCTTGGGATAGCTTCAGATGGATGAAAGCCTGTGAGGAGAACTAAAGTTTCAGATTCAGAAATTGTGTGTATTTTGCCCACTCATTTAAAAATCTGTCTTCTTTAAGATGTCCTGTCTGATTCTTTGAGCACTTTCACTTTTAACTTCACTGTGAATAACTGAGATAGAAAATGGACAATTATGAAATTTGTGTATTATCTTTGTAATTAAAGTAGAGACATATAGAATAGAATGAAACACGGGGTAATTACTTTAAGTGAAATTTTTAGCAATAAAGGTAGAACTTTATTATTCATCTAAATACATGTTTTCTTTTACTTATGAATAGATTCACCTGGGCATGAAATTCTAAGTATCTTTTGTTGGGTACTTTTGAACAGCAATAGAACTAGGATATCCAGATGTTTTGTTGTATTATTTGCATGTCAGAAATAATATAGAAAAGCATATATAAACAGATTTACACTTGTGATCTACAACTTTAAGCATATTTGACTGAGGCTAGATGCTGTAGATTGAATTTAATGCGGTTTGAATTTGATAGTTTTGGATTTTGTAGAGAAGGTATTAAAAAGAATGTAGCAGCTCTACATACTTGAATACATGGACATTGCATTATGCAAAAAATGAAAGATTGTTTAACTCTCTGTGGAAACTGTAGACTTCTAGTGACCTATCAGCTAGAAATATTTGAGCACATACAATGTACAGGTTTTTGTTTAGATGTTGATATGTGAGAAAACTGATTAGATGACTTTAAAATTTTTTTTGAGATTCCTTTTCCCTCACATAATATATCCTAATGTTTTTAAAAAAACTACTATTATTATACTCTCACCCATTAATTCGGAGATTATAAAATCTCTTGTTTTACAGCATCCTTAGTTTCTCAGTAATTTTTTCATGGCACACTCCTGGGCTAAGAGAAACACTTAACAGTTTGTATTTAAGCACTGAGCAACATGTAATATTACTGCTCACAAATTTGAAGAAAGAATTGTACATACATATTTTTTCACCCTTATATAGTCACAGTTTGTTGCTAGTGGGATGTTGCACCTCTGAGCACTGTACAACTTCTCAGTTGTCCTTGGACCCTGTTTGGATACCATCACCCTAATTTCTTATCTACATTGATTTTCACGTGGTATTTTATTTTATAACACAACAGAAATTCCGAGGTGTGATCTTATGCCAAAATTATGAGCTGCCTTAAACTTTAATTTGTGCAATTTCCAACTAGGTTCATGCAATCACTCTTTCCCTTGGAAATCAAAAGCCCTGGCACATTAGGGTACACAGTTTGGGAACCACACACATCTATTTTGCTTACATCAAATGAACATTTTTATATGGAATTCAGTGGAACAATTTCTGAAACAATTATAATATCAAAAGGATACATTGGGAACATTTCTGAAGTAGAGATAATCAAAGTATATTCTATAATGGCTGCTCAGCAGAACATTCTGTGGGGGTAGAAATATTCTTTATCTGTGCTGTCTATACTATAGCTTCTAGTCATATATGGCTGTTGAGCACTTAAGATGTGTTTATTATGACTAACTGAAAATTTAATTCCATTGACTTCTAATTTAAATTTAAATAACTGCACATAGCTACTGATTAAGGTGTTAGACAATGTAGTAAAAATAATTCCTTAGTATGATGTGAGGTAAAATGCTTCCTGCCATAAGGTATTTTATTCTTCTTGCCATAAGCATATACAATGATGAAAGGACATTAAGTTCATGAATCTATTACAGAATGAACCAACCCCACACTTACTTGTTACATGTCTTCAGAATTAAAAAAATGTGTAAAATCTGGCATTGAGCTCACTGAAAATCATTGTATCATTGAAATAATCAATCACTTTTACTCTTTTGGAATTAAAAAACTCATAACCAGAGACATTCTGGCTTTTTACATATATCGACTTTAAACTTAAACAATTCGATAGGATTATCCTAGAAGTTCGAAACTATTTTGACATGCTCACAGAATTGCTATTAGTTGCTTTTATTTAGAAATGTTCTCATGAAAATATTCAACTTTTAATTTTATTTTACACTATACTTGTATAATTATATTGAAATTTTCCAGTTTTTCTTCTTTGGTAAGATTTTTAGACTTTATAACATCATATTTTGATTTGTATATGGTTTACTTTTCTTTTTTTTTGACCTCATCCTTATAATTCTACCCAACCTCTACATATCATGGTCCTCACTTTTTAGCCATAACTGTTTATTACAAAAAAAAAAAAATCCCACAAAACTTAATAGCTTAAATAAATAGTTCTTCAGTACTTCTCATGAATCTTTGGGCTGCAGAGAGTGGGTGCAGCTGTGTAGTTCTGCTGCTGGTCTTCCCTGCCATTCTCCTATGAACTCAGCAAAAAGACCTCTTTTCCCCTGAAGCTTCTCTCTAATGACTTCTCAGTCAGCGTTTCAGTAGTCTAGCAGAATTTCTTGCCCAATGAGTAAATCTAAGAGTTCAAAAGCAGAATCTGCCAAAGACATTGATGAAATAAATTTGAGAAGACAAAAATAAATGGAAAGATATTCTGGTTTGTTGATTGGAAAATTAATATTGTTAAAATGTTCATATTAGCTAAAGCAACCTACAGATTTCAGGGAATCACTAAAGAAATCCCAATGAATTTTTGCACAGAAATAGAACAAATAATACTTAAACCCATATGGATCACCTAAGACCCTAAGTAACTAAAGCAATTTTGAGAAAGAAGAACAAGGCTGGAGGCAACTGGATTTCAAACAATATTGCAAAGATAGAGCAATCACAACAGTATGATATTGGTATAAACACAGAGATGTATGTCAGTGGAACAGAATAGAGATCCCAGAAATAAACCAAACACATATATGCTCAATAGATTTATGAAAAATGAGCCAAGAATATACAATGAGGAAAGGACCATTTTATAACAAATGGTGTTGGGAAAGCAGGAAATTGCATGCAAAAGAATAAAATGGGACCCCCGTCTCACACCATGCACAAGAATTAACTTAAAATGGATTAAGGACTCGAATTTGAGACCTAAATCACACAACTCCTAGAAGGAAGCCGATGGTAGGGTTGCTAATATTGATCTTGGCAAGGAGTTTCTTTTTTAATCTGACTTCCGAAGCCTAGGAAATAAATGTAAAAATAAACAAGTGGGACTACATCAAACTAAAAATTTTAAACTTACTGAATGAGAAAAATATTTTCAAATCATGTATTTGATAGAGGGTGTATACCCAAAATATATAAAGAACTCTTACGATTTAATAGCAAAAAGAAAAAAGACAAAAAAACAAAACAAATAAAACAAAAACTCACAATGTTATTAAAAATGAGCAAAGGATCTGAATAGACATTTTTTACAAAGAAGACATACATATGACCAATGAGTACATGAAACAATGCTCAACGTTGCTAGTTGTCAGGGAAATTAAATAAAAACACAATGATGTAACACTTCACACATATTAGAATGGCTACTATCAAAAATACAAGAAATAACAAATGCTGCTTATAATATGGAGAAAAGGAAACTTTTGTGTAATGTGGTGGGAATGTAAATTGGTACAGCTACTGTGGAACACAATATGAAGGTTCTTAAAAAATTAAAAATAGAGCTACTTTATGATCCAACACTTCTGAACACTATGAACAGACTTCTGACTATTGATCCAAAAAAATAAAAACACTAACTCAAATAGACATTAAAGAATTATTTACTAAGCGTACATATAGAAACAATCTAAGTACTTATCAAAAGATGAATGGATAAAGAAAATGTAGAATATGTATACAATTAAATATCATTTATCCATTAAAAAGAAAGAAATACTACCATTGGTGACAACATGAATGGACCTTGTGGACAATATACAAAATAAAATAAGTCAGACTGAAAAAGAGAAATGCTGTGTCATTTCACTTATATGTGGAATATATAAAACAAATGAACACACTTTCAAGACGGGCCACAAGAATTTTCCGTGAATTATTCCCTGATGTTTCATGACCTGTAGTCTGGAGTGCAAGTGGCTCAACTCTTTTCCCTTGGGAGGGGAGAAATGGTACCATGACTTAAACAGAAGGAATTGATTGGAAAGAGTAGAGTTTTTCCAAACTCTCCCTCAAAAATCTCCATTTGTACTTTCCCTGGTTGAGCAGTGTTTTCTGAGTGAAATAAAAAACTGAAATGAAAAAAATTAACTCACAATTTCATAAATACAAAGAACATGTTTGTGGTTGTCAGAAGTGGGAATAGGAAGGTGGGTGAAATGAGTGAGGGTGGTTGAAAGATACAAACTTAGAGTTATAAAATAAGTCCTAGATATGCAATGTGCACATGATGACTATAGTTAATACTGTATTGCATATTTGAATGTTAGGAAAAGTGTAGATCTTAAAAGTTCTCATCACAACAAAAGAATTGAACTGTGTGTATTGATGGATATTAACTAGATTTACTGTGACGAGCATTTTACAATATACAAATGTGCAATCTCTATACATGTGAAACTAATGGATGTTATATGTTAATTATACTTCAGTTAAAAAAAACCAAAAAGCAGAAACTGCCAGATATTCTTAAAGTTTAAGCCCAGAACTGGTTAATCACCTCTGATCATCCCTTTGTCACAGGAAGTGACAAAGCCAACCCAGATACAAAGGGTTGGGAAATAGATTCCACTTTCTGATGGGAAGCAGCAGACAATTGTTACCACCTTGAATCTATACATTGTGAAAGAAAAACTGGACTGGTGATGGTAAACTTAACTATTACATATAGATATTAATTTACAAAGATATATTTGGAGTATTTGGAGGACCTGTGGGATATATTTGTCAGATAGACAGAGAAATAGACTGAATGTTAATTTAGAAGTGAAGGAAACTATAAGTCTACAAGTGGACTGAGAAAGAAAAGAAATCAGAAAACTATCATATTAGAATGGCTATTACAATATGTAATCAGAACTTAAGGTTTCTATTTGTGTATAGTCTATATCTCAGGTTGCTCACTTCCCTCTAAAGTCTCATTTGCACCTGTCTTGTTTCCTAATATAAGATAATGTCCCCATGTACACATCATAAATGCTTTTCTATTTCAATTAACAGAAAACCTACATAGAATGACAAGTAAATAGGGACTTTTCTTATTGAAAAAAAAGCAGTCTAGAAGTAAGTGGTTGCTGGCATTTATTCAGTAGCTTAGTGACACCAGGACCAAAGATGATTTAATTTTTCTGGCCTTTTTACTCATGGTTGCCAGATGGCTGATACACATTCAGTAAAGGAAATGAGTAAAGGAAAGAATAAGAGTCTGAATCAGTAGAACAAATGCTTCCCCAGAGATATAGGGAAAACTGTAATTTATGTTTCAACAGACAGAACTTTAGCACAAGGCCATGTTAGCTAGAATATAGCTTTGGAGGAAGGGAGTTATGGAGTTTGGGTGTGACAGGCAACATCCCTAAAATGACCTCTAAATGACCTAAAATGACATCCCTAAAATGATCCCAATTTCTGATAGTCACATCAGTGTGTAATTCTTTTTTCAGTGTGTGCTAGATCTAGAGACTCTTCTTATGAACAGATTATGTAAAAGTGATAACATGTAACCTGTGAGATTTATGTTTCAAAGATACTCTGACTTCTGTTTGGGGTGTGTTGTCTCTTGCTGTCACTTTGAATTGCTTAACTTGGGGTGACCAGTTGTCCCATTGCAAAGACCTCCTGTGAAAAGAACTGCACCCCCATCCCTTGAAAGTGAGCTTGAAATAAATTTTCTGAGGTGTTCCAATACCACGTGAATCAATTGTGAGAGTACCCTTTAGGCGCAATTGAGTTTTGGATGACTGAAACCCTTACCAACATCTTGCCTGCACTTCATTAATAAACCTGAGCCAGGCTCATCCAACCAAGCTGCATCTGACTCCTGATACACAAAAACTGTGAGATAATAAATTATTGTTTATGCTTCAAGTTTGGGGTTAATCACTTAGCCATGTCAGCCATATGATAATATCTCACCCTCCAAAAAAACAACTTATTGATAAGAATCTTAGCGGTTTCTTGAAAACTTTAATATATTAAACACACTAATTTATCTCTTAAAAATAGATCAATAAAGCAGCATAGCATCACAAATAAGCATCATAAAATGTTTTGTGGAAATTACATTGCTATCATGTAACATTAATGCTTATTTAGATGTTTCATGTGTATGTGCTCTCCTTCTAATACCAGCTGTCCATGTCTAGATTCTGATTTCCTTATTTGCAAGTCTCTGCATATTTAGGAAGCTTTCTTGTGGGTGGAAATCACTCTGTCCATCTTTCAGTCATGAGTTTTTCATTGTGTTAAATAACACCTTTATATGCAGCTTGACTTAATTTCTGAGATTCCAGTGACTTGTTTTGACCTCAAATATGTATCTCAATTTCTGTCAAAGTTTCTGTGATGTGAGCCTATCTTAAATAACCAATAAAAGGCTCATTTTTCTCCAGTATACTTGGTGCAGGCTGATTTCCTCTAAATATGCTTTCCCTTTTTTTCCTTTAGATCTTTGACTATTTTATACCATCATGTAAGTTTTCCTTGAATGTCAATGTCCTTTCCTTCATAAATTTCCTCCGAATGTTTCACACTCGCTTCCCAGGCTTCAGTGATCATATCATTCCATGCTAGCCTTCTCTCTAACACCATTTTGGCAGTTAGTCATTCTGCCTGCAACAGCAAATACTGAAATACGTTTCTGGAATTAATTCTAAAGTAAATTAAGGAGTACATTTTCTTTTTAAAATAATATTACTCTTTCTACATCATAATTGGAAGTGGGGGTGAGAAGTAACAGCATTGACATCTACATATTTCTGTTCCTTATAAAATATAACAACCTATGACAAAGACATTATTCTCTCCACTTTACAGCTGCAGACAATGAGGTGTATAAAAGCTAAATAATGTCCATAAATCACAGTGAATTAAATTTAGGTTGTCTGTAGCTCAAATTCTTGGTCTTTCCTCGAAACCACATTTTCTTTTTCTATATATGGATATTATGTTAATACCTTCTAAAAATAGATTTAAAAAATTGTGTTTTAATTACCTCTGCTCTTAGCTTTTAAATCTGGAGCATATCTTTTCATTTAGTATCAAGCAGTTACACTGATTGTCCTGTTGGGCTTCTGTCTTTGTTAGTTTAAGAATGCTTTATTATTGGTTTCCAAGTCCCCAGTAAGGTACTTCTTGAATTTATCTTTGGCATATATAATTTCTAGTTTGAATCTAGTATTTTGGTGTTTACATTTAAATATTTTCTCCCATTAAAAAATCATTAACTTTTTTCTTAACTAAAATTTTAAACTAATATATCATTATCTCATTGATATATTTCCTGTCATGTTCTCTTTGGCGTGCTTTGGGATATCTAATATATTTCAGAAATAATTTTATTGATGCTCAGATAGGCTATTAAAAAATTATAAGAGAATCAGATCTTAGTTGTTTCCATCTGAAATTGATTGCCAACTTCTGCTTGACTCTTTGCTACCCAACAAGTCATTGCATTACAAACACTTTTGTTGATTTGTATGTCCTTGTGGTCAAACACAATTTTAATCCAGCTATGTAAGCTAATCTAATGTATCCCAGTAGGTGGGAAAAGAGAACATTTAAGGAATTCTATTGTGTCTAGTCAGTCATAGTTGTTGATAGAAGAGAAAAGATATAAGGAAAATTTTATCTCTCCATAACTTAATTGTGTAAACATTAAGAAATTGGATTACTGATGAAATAAAATACTTACTAGCATAGATGACCCAAAATTTTCGCTCTAGAATGTTTTGCCAGCAGAGATTTAAAAAAGTCAAAGAATTGATATGGATTCTGGCAAAGTTCTAAGCTACCCAAGTTTATACTAGGAAGCACAAAATATTTTGAGGGAACTCAAAGGATTATATAATATTACATTAGTGTACATTTTATTTCCATTGAAATACAGTTTTAAAAAATGGACAATTTTCCCAATAAAGGTTGGGATTGGGGGTTGTGAAAAAATCAGTGGTTACTAAGGACCTGTTACCAGCAGCCACTGTATAATCCACTTTGTCCAAAGTAGGGGAACACGTGAAATATGAAAGCTTGAACTGCTTGGTTAGACACCGGCACCAAAACTTGGTAGCCACATGACCATGGTGAATTTCTTAATCACTCTGTGTCATAGATTTTTCATCTGAAGAGGGAATAATTATATTATCTACCTAATCAAGTTATCATAAAGAGCAAATGAGTCAATAAATATAAGGCATGAAAAGTTCTGGTACATAGAGACTTCAATAAATATTAGCTATTCTTTAGAATTAGTACATCATTTAATCCTTCCTCAAACATGGTCATGTAGATATTAGTATCTAGAATTTATAAATGAAAAAACTCAAATGAAGAAACTCAAAAAGAAAATAACTCTTTAAGCCCAAGCAGAAGTTGTTAACTGATGGTCTGGAGATTTGAACTGAGACTTTGGCTAATGCCAAAGAGCACATGCTTATTTATGATTTATGCAAAATGCTTTGACAATTGTAAAGTGCAATTACATTTTCTGAGAGAAAAATTGTTTTCATTTGATGCAGTAAATATCCCTCAAAATATCAAGTCAAAAACTTAAAGACTGATGAAATGGAAGTAAAAAAGTTAGCCAGCACTGATAAAAGAAACACAATGCTTTATTCAGCATGATTCAAGTGTAAAAGTAACTTATCTGAGTGTGCTTAATTTAACTACATACCAGAAGCTAAAATTCAATGATTTCCTTGCTTTTCCCCAAGCATGTTAGTGTGTCCCTTTTTTTCTATTATTTGTTTTGTTTTTAGGACTACATAGAGACAGACAAGATGGGGCTTTATTAATTATATTGGGACCATAGTGCTGTTGCAGACATACCACTAGGTGTGTGATCTATCAAACTTCTAGCATATGATAGTAATAGCAATAGATGATGCCACTTTTTGAAACTTAAGTATGCTAAGAACTGAAATAAGTACTATCCACGTTATTTTTCTTATACCTGAAAATAGTGTCATGAGGCTCTGAGAGGCACCTATGGCTATCAGTTAAAGAGTAAATCCAAAGGCAGTGATCATAACCAGTGTGTCCTGTCAGTGGTTATATGTGGGGATCCTAAATTTCCAACCTCCAAAAAAAAGGAACACTCTGGAGACTTGAAAATAAAAGATTTTGAGCAGTTTGGGAAACAAATATTTTACAGAATGACTAGTGAAAAAAGCTTATAAGATAAAATTGTGAGTAAGATTAAGATGGCCTGAGAGTTAGAGACTGGATCCGTGAAAAATGACTCAAGGAGGTCAAGAACATTGCTGAAGACTGTACACTCTGTGTTTGTGTCATACAAAGGAGCTGTGATACCTTTTTTAACTTGGATGACTGATCATAAGTACTATCTTTTATTTTTGATGTTTATATGCATTTGCTAAGTAACTGGACCCTAAAGATGTTGACAGAAGCACAGAGTTGAAATCATTTTATTACACTGGTTTTCAATTGTCCACCTACTAGTCCTCACGTCATTTGTCTAGGGCACTTGCTGTGTACTGTGATCATTTTTGAGCTAATGATGTAAAAAGAATTTCTTAACAGTAAATAGCTGCTAGATAATAATAGTGGCATAGAGACCATCTCTAGTGCCATGAACATCCTCCCACCTGCCAAACATTTTTGTCTTGAGGAACACCCTCCAAAACTCACTTTATACTCTGGAAACATTCCCTGACTAAGCAGATGTGGTCTTAGTATTCTTTTCTTTCATATGACAGATGTGTTTCTCCGATTGTCTGTTTATGTGTATAAAAATGAGAAGTTTGCAAGAACTGAGTATAGATTCATATAGATACTCTGATTCTGCTAGTGCTAATATTTATTCATCCATCTTGACTCACTCTGGTTTACTGGGGCCCTCTACATAGAGGCAATCCTTATTCTCAAATTATAAACATTACCTTAGCACTTATAGTGCAGTAGAAATAATAGTATCTCCACAAATATTCCTAGATTGACTTTCCAATTTCTGTTTTGTAGCAATTGACACAGAATCAACTGAAAGGATTTTACCACATTCATATTTAAATACTCAGAAAAATGTAGATGTCTATGTAACTTTTCCCTTTCCAAGCATAAAGTGGCTTAAAAGAGTAATTTCACTAGGTCACAGATTCTACTTTTTAAAGTAAAAATGTATCTTTTCCAATCGATAAAAAAGATAACTTTTGACTTTATGTGAGGTGAGAAAATCAGGGACTACAATAAAAATAGCTTAGGGGGTGCACCCTGGTGGTCTAGTGGTCTAATACACCTTGGAGCAGTACCACATACATCCCAAGGTCCACAGTTCAAGACCCAGGGCCAGGGTGAACAACAAATGTGAACAACTCAATGAAAATATATAAATAAATAAAGCTCTTCCTCCTCTCTTCGTTTCTTCCTGTTTGCCTACTCACCTTCATTCTTACCTGTACCTTTCCTTTAAAAAAAATAAATTGGAGAGCCCAATGTCTGGTCATCAACACTCTTTTTCTAGGATAGGATAAGAGGAAATAGGGTTGATTAAAACCTCTTTTTCAGGAAGACTGAAGAAAGTACATACAAATCAGTTAGTTGTGTTTATTTTCTGCCTCTTTCTATTTGAGATGTATTCTTTGTTTCTAAGGAAATTCTTTTTTTCTCCCAAGATGATAGCATGTAAAGAATTTCCAAGGTCTGGAAAATGCAACTATTTTTTAAATAGTCATAATCATAAAATTCTTCTTACTACTCTAAAGATATTCTTGCACAGATACTTTGAATGTTATATCAGGGACTCTCATAATTATAAACTCATGACTCTGGATTGCTTATTCCAATGAAATATTTGATCAATTGAATCAAAGGAGAATTCACCAACTTGTATCTGTAGTGACTTTCAGGAAAATAAAAACAGAACAAAAACAAACTTATAGGCATAGAATAAAATTCTAGTGTCTTGTCTTGGTATCCCAGTGTATTATAAAATATTGTTGCTCAAATCCATCCTCACCTCCAGGACTGGTTAATTCCCTATTTATCTATGAGATTGGAGAAGTTTATCTTGAGCACAAATAGGGACAATTTCCTATAATTGGGATAATCTACATGTTTTTACAATTCAAGTTATGTGTAATAAAATAATTTTACCTATTATGTTGAAAATTGTAAATATATGATTAAGTAATTGATTTTAGACTTGGAATTGAACTATGTAATGATTTACTAAGTTCCAAAATACGAGTTATAAATAGTTGATACCATTTTAAGTTGAACTTAAAAACTTATGGTAAATTGAGTTTTGTATCTGTAATTTTAATTATCTGAATGTTAACTTTAAATATCTGTGACCTCAATCACGTTCTCTATGTACAAAAATTAAAAGCCTCCCTTAAGCATGAAAACACTTGTAGTGACTCCTTGAAATAATGCAAAAATAGAAGCCCTTCCCATCTGAAAAATATTGCCTTCTTTTTTCCAGCTCTGCCCTATCATCCCTAGAAGTCTTCTTTGATAAACTTGCACCAAGTAGAAAGTGCCCCCTCTCCCACCCCTCAAGTGGTCATTCCACCTTCAACCTACTTCTACTGAGTTGCTTTTTGTACTATATTAAAATTCTCTATCTATAGTTATCATCATGTTACCCAAACATTTCTTAGGCATTTATTTGTGTTTCTATTCCAACTACCTGCCAAAGTTCATTTTCTTTTTGTTATTGTGCTAGGCTCTTTAAGTTGTTATATAAACTCTCCAAATACTATAACACTGTTCCAAAACTCAACAAGATTTACATAATCAAGTATATTAGCCATTTTGATATATGCAAATGGACTATATAGTGTTACTGCATCAAATATATATGCATAAAGTATAGCAGCTAAATATACAAGAAAATTATGAAAAATGATATATTTCCATGGTTTTTATATGATACAAGAACATGTTAATAACAAGAAATTTCAATATGGCTTCCTTAAAAATGGACAGATATAGTAGACAAAATCAGTAGTGAGTCTTGGAGGAATTGAATAATTATAATCAACATCCAAAATAATAGTTGTGAACATAAGTTTACATCTCCCAAATAGAAGCTGTATATTTTTGTCATGACTATTCATTATTAATCCGCAAAGAAAAACTTAGTAAGTAGAAATTTTCAGGCAACAGTGTTAAGAGGTCACTGAAAACAACTTCTACTTATATAATATGAAGCACACTTTTAAAATCATTGGATATAATTGAAAGGTAAATCTCAAACTATTTAGGTAAAAATAGGATGAGGCATAACTGAATTCAGAAAAACATCTTTTAGCTTAAATTACTTTGTTATTAAGGAATAAATAATAAAAACATAAGAACTCGGGAAAAAAAAAACAACAGAAAATCAGTCTAAGGAATTAGAAAAGGGAAAAACACACTAAAATTAGGAAGAGAATAAATTAAGATAAAGACTGAATTTAATGCAATAAAAATGTTTCAGAAAGGATAATATAACCCCCAAATGTACACAGTTTTATAGAACATTCATTATATTTACTCCATATGAAAAGAAAAAAAAGCAATTTATAAAAAGGGAACTAAAATGAATTATATTTTCTGACCTAACAGGAAGTAGGTGCTAAGTAGGGGAGGTTATTTAGAATACTGGAGACAGGAATTCGGCTATTGATGAAGGTATCTCTCAAAGAATTTCCTAGTTTATAATATGGTGATTCATGGACTAATGCTAAACTTTCAAGTGTTTTAAAATTTGAAATATTGGGGAATCACTCTATCTGTTTATAGCAGTGGTAAGCAGTACAATAGTTATTGTTGTGTTGTACATTCAAGAAACTTTATCACAGTCAAAGCAATCTACAATGCAAGGTTATTGTTGAAACCCCAAATTCAAATTTTAATAATTTCCTTTCACTACATATTTGAAAGCATTGCTAAGGTAGGAGACAAGACTAGTATCAGTCAAAATAAATAAATAAAACAGAAAGTTGTACATTGTTTAACAATAAGATAGGAATTAAATACATTGGATGTCCCTTATTATTAAACAATAATAAGATAACTTGCAACTATAAAAACATTACATTGTATCACGGGCCAAATGAAGCAATGGTCAGCATTTTATATATATGCATATGGAATACATATTTGTACACATATATACACATGTATGTGTATATACATATATACTTCTATTATGGTACTGATATATATCATATGTCACTATATGTATGATGCTAAAATGAAATTTGCTGTTTGAAAATATTTGCATGAAATAAAAATGACTTTGTCTTACTGGAAAATAGAATTTAGGAAAAAGAGGTGAAAAGTCTTGATTGAACTCTTTTTCATGCTTTTACATCTCTTTCATTAGGAACCTCATGAAGTCATGACCTAAAAGAAGACAAACAAAAGTAGTGCAAAAAAATTTAAAATAATAACAGCTACAAATAATAAAATAAGTTTACCCTCATAACATTTGGACATTCCCTATCTCATTTGATCTTCTTAAAAACCACAGAAAGCATAGAGGATATACTTTTCCTTATTAGGAAAGGAAGTAAGATTTAAGTATACCAAACTGAGGAAGGTAACATGGCAAATGAATGACAGCTGAAGATTCCATAAGCATACTTGTAAGACTGCATTTAAGTCCCTATGCAAAGGAGAATGAAGCTGAAGAGTGATTTCATTTTACTAATCTATTAATGTAGTTATTAATTTTAGCATTTTATATATACATAAATTCTGGACATATTAGGGGCAGTGAAGATTATTAAGAGTGAAGATTATTAAAGGTGAGAGAGAGAGAGAGAGAATTAAGGGCCTTGTATATAGTATACCTGGGAGAAATCCAAGCCAAACAAAGTGAAAGTTGAAAGTAAGGCGATGTCCTCTTAGTTTTCTGGGTTGTAGCCTCAAATTTTGTTGAATGACAGGGAACGTTTCTCATATCAGCCATTTAAACTGTTCTATACAAAACACCTACAATGCCAGTCTAGAAAATTATCCTGCTTTAGCAAGAAACTGGACTAATAAATCCACTTCTGTGGTTTCTATTTTAACATTTTAATGAATATACAATATTTGTTTTTAAATCATACACAATTTCATTTTTCCACATGGGTAAGAAGTCAGTGTACACTCTTCATTGATAAAACAGTTCAATTAAAAGAATTATGTGCTGCTGACTTTTTATGATCCTTAAAACATTCTCTATCTTTTGCTTTTCCCTATTTGCTCTAAGGATGAGGAATATAACTTTTGGGGTTTTTTGAAAAAGGGCAATGCCACTTCAAGAGAGAGAAATCTCTGTATTACAACATTATAATTCCTCTAACTTTATTTCCAACATCATTGTCTGTAATGAATAGATAGATAGATACCAAAGTAGTCACTATGTTCTTGCTGTCAAGTATTACTCTACTAAAATTAATTTTTATTTTTGAGGTAAAATTCACATATTCACATAACACATAATTAACTCTTTTTAAATTTAACATGCATTGAGATAACTTTGATTTATAAAACAATGTAAACCCATATGAGCAAGTTTGCCATTAATTAATCCAAATATATAACTACATACCTTGAACATCACCAAATTATAAAAAATTCTTCAAATTATAAAGTTCTTCACCATTGTCTCTTGGAACCCAACAACCCTTCCTCCCCTTCATATTCCATTCCACTCTGATAACCTTAGTTCTATTGCCAATGACAAAAGTTTTTGTTTTTTCCTTTGGTCTGCTCCTATGCTGTGTTTCTTTATATTCTACATATGAATGAGATCATCTGGTATTTGTCTTTCTCCTTTTGACTTATTTCACTTAAAATAATCCCCTCTATCTCCATCCATGCTGTTGCAGATAACAGGATTTCATATTGTATAAGGCTATGTAGTATTACATTGTGTATTTATACCACATATAGCTTATCCATTCACCTGATGATGGGTACTTAAGTAGTTTCCAATATTGCCTAATATTAATAATGCTACAATAAACATAGGCATGCATATATCTCTGGAATTATTATTTTTGTCCCAGGTAAATACTTAGATGTGGGATGATGGGATAATGTGGGATTTCTATTCTCAAATTTTCTTTTAGGAATTTTCATAAAGTTTACAGACAATTTCACAGGTGTAAGGTGATATCTCTCCTCACCTTCCTTTTTTAAAAGTTGCAAGAGGGAAAGAACATCTTTTCATATGCCTGTTATCCTACTATATGTCTTCTTTGGAGAAATGTCTCTCTAATTCTTATGACCATATTTTAAATGAATTGTTTTTCACTTGATGAGTTTTACAACTTCTTTATGTATTTTGGATATTAAGCCCTTATCAGAAGTATGATATGAAAATATCATCTCCCAGTCAATGGTTCTTTTTTTGTTTTGGTTACAATAAAGCAAAAGTTTTTTACTTTGGTGTAGTCCCATTCTTAAATTTTTATTTTTGTTTCCCTTGCCACTGGAGTTGAGTCCCCAAATGCCCCTCTAAAACTGATGTCAAGGAATGTTTTGCCTATGTTGTCTTCAACGTTTTTTTATAATTTCCAGTCTTACAGCTAAGTCACTAATTCATTTTGAATTAATTTTGTACACAATGTTAGAAAGTGGTCTAGATTCATTCTTTTTCATGTGACTGTCCAGATTTTCCCAGTACCATTATTAAAAAGACTTTCCTTTCTCCATCAAAAGCTCTTAGCTCTTTTGTCATAAAGCAAATGGCTATATATAAGTGATTCTATTCCTGGTGATTCAGTTTTTTTCCTGTTTCTCTTTATTATTATTATTATTATTATTATTATTATTATTATTATACCATATAATTTTGATCACTATCACTTTGCAATATAGCTCAAGATCTGGGAATGTGATACCTCCACCTTTATTTTTTCTCATAATTTATTTGACTATTGGAATCTTTCACTATTACATAAAAAGTTAAAAATAGTTTCCTCTATGTCCTTGAAAAATGTCACTGGAATTTTTATGGGATTGCATTAAATCTGTATATTGCCTTAAGTAAGATGACCATTTTAATAATATTAATTCTTCCCAACCACAGCATGAGATCATTCTGTCTCTTTTTATCTTCCCGTATTTCCTTTTAGAAATTCTTACAGTTTACATTGTATAGGTATTTCACCTTTTAAAAAAGTAAATTGCAAGGTATTTTTGTTTATATTGTAAATGGGATAATTTTCTTGATTTATTCTCTTTTTTTATACTGTTTGCATGAAACAGTATATTAAGTTTTAGCCCATCACTTTACTGTACTCACTGATTAATTGTAGTAGATTTTTATGAAGTTTATAGCATTTTCTACATGTTATCATGTTATTTGCAAATAGTTATTGTTTTCTTTCTCTTTTTCAATTTGAAATCTTTTCATTTCTTCTTGCCTAGTTGATTGGACTAAGACCACCAGTTAGATGTTAAAATGGCAGTGGTGAGAGTGGACAACCTTGTCATGTCCCTGATCTTAGAGGAAACACTTCTTTTATCATTAATTATGATGTCGATTATGGATTTATCATATATGACCTTTATTAAGTTGATGTTTGTTCCTTTTATACCAATTGTATGATCATAAGCGGGCACTATTGTCCAACACATTCACTGCTTCTATTGATGTGACCGTATAATTTTTGTCCTTTCTTTTATTGATATAATGTATTACATTAAAAGACTTGTGTATGCTGAACAAATCTCACTTGATTAAGATGAATGATTCTTTCGATGTGAGATTCGGCTTGCTAATATTATGTTGAGGATTTTTGCCTTTATGTTATTGAGATACATTGGTCTTAAATTTCCTTTTTTCATGATGCCCTTATCTACCTTTGAGATCAATGTAACAGCCTCATAGAAAATGTTCAGAAGTGTCCTCTGTTCCTTTTTGTTTTTAAAACTTGAGAATTGGTATTGATTCTTTGGAGTTTTGATAAAACTCACTAGGAAAGCCATCAAGTCCTGCACTTTTACTTGAGGGTGGGGTGGGGGTGGGTTTGGTGGTGTACTTCTGATTTCTTCAATTTCATTGTTTGTAATAGTCCTGTTAGGATTTGAATTTTTTCCTGATTCAGTCTTGATATGCTGTATGTTTTAAAAATCTTCCCATGTCCTCTAGGTTGTCCTATTTATTAGCATATAGTTGTTCATAGTAGTCTTTTATTATGTTTTGTATTTCTGTGGATTCTGCTTTAAATTTCCCCCTTTCATTTCTGATTATAGCTATGAGGTTTTTCTCTTTTTCTTAGTGAGTCTAGTTAAAGTTTTATCACTTTTTAGTTTTACAAACAACCATCTTTCAGTTTCATTGATCTTTTGAGTTGCCTTTTTAATTTCTATTTTATTTATTTCTGCTTGAATTTTTATTATTTTCTTCCTTCTGCTAACTTTTGGCCTCAATTCTTCATTTTCTAGTTCTTTTAGATGTAGAGTTAAATTGCTTATTGGCAATTTTTCTTGTATCTTAAGGTAGCTTCATTTTGTAATAAACCTCCCCCCTAGTACTGATTTTTCTATATCTCATAAATTCTGGTAGCTTGTATCTTCATACTCACTTATCTCTTAATACTTTTTAAATTCTCCTTTGATTCTCTCTCTTACCCAAGAGTTATTCAGAAGCATGTTGCTTAACCTCCATATATTTTTGAATTTTCCAGCTTTCTTTTTGTGGTTGATTTCTACTGTTATGCCGTTGTTCATAGAGAAGACACTTGATTTGATTTCAATCGTTGTAAATTTGTTGAGATATGTTTTATTTCCCAACATATGGTCTATCCTTGAGAATGTTCCATGAGAACTTCAGAAAAATGTGAATTATGCAGTTGTTGGATAAAATGTTCATTATATGTTAACTAAGCCCATCTTCTCTAATTCGTTATTTAAAGCTGCTGTTTCCATGTTAATTTTCTGTCTGATTGATCTATCCACTGTTGTGAGGCATTGAAGTCTCCTATTATCATTATATTGTTTTTATGTCTCTCTTTAGTTCTATTAATTTTTGCTCTATGTATTTTTATGTACCATAATATGGTGCCTATTATGAAGAAGACTCACACACACACACACACACACACACATATATAGTCTTCTTTCTGATTTGACTCCATAATCAATATATAATGTCCATCTCAGTCTTTTGTTAGTTTCTTTAGTTGAAAGTCTATTTTATCTGACATGTCTGTTTCTTTAAGGTCTTCCTCAAGTAATTTATTTAATTCTGTTACATTTGGATTTTCCCTTGGGATTTTGTTTTGACCCATCATTTCATGTTTATTTCTCTGTCCCTTCAATGTGTTTGGCATTCGGTGTTTATTTCTATGACTCAGGGTTTCCCTGATGTAAAGGCATTAAGTTAGAGTGATGAGTTCCACAGAATAGAAATCCATCAGTTGTGTGATGTCAACACTTACTGGAATTGTTGAAATTCTTAAGTGAATCCTGTGTTGAGGCCTGAGAATTCAACCTACAGTGTTGGAGTTGGTATAGGGAATGCAGTTTCCTCAGTATCAAAGGCATGAACAGTGAAGTCCAACGAAAGGATCCAAGAGTTGTAGGCCCACCCTGCAAGTAGACCATTGTCCCAACATAGCTCACAAATGAAAGATCACTGAAAGCTGTTCTTAGTGGAAGACATGTGCTTGTGAAAGTCCCTCAGTCCTAAAACGAGTGGCAGTACCAGCATAGATCAGTAATGAAGCTCTGAAGTGTTGGGGTTGAATTTCAGGACGTACCATGTAGATAGGAAGTTGCTTAGCTCTAGCCCCAGGGTGGCAGTGCTGACATTTTTGGATAGAGCCTTTCCAATCATTTTTGTGAGAGGAGTAGATGGAATGCTCCTTGCAGGTAACAGTCAGAGACAGACAGGTCAGTCTCTGGCAGTCCATAAAAAGGCAGCTGTGAGCACCAACAATTCTGCACCAATTTGCTAATGGTGGAGAGAGCCAGTGCTTCTACCCCACAGAGGCTATCAGCAATGGCAACCTCCTTCCTCATCTTTGTTCACCGGGAAACTGGCCCTCTTTCCACCCCATGATTCACTCTCAGCTCAGTGACTGAAAGCCATGTATGAATGAGAAAGCCCTTTAGCTCAGGTAGAACATCAGTTTCACCTGAATCTTTCAATAGGTTGGTGTGGTGCTGAGACTTAACAGCTTTTCCTACTCTCTATGGAGGCTTGTGTTCCTCTCTTTGTGGTGATGTTGGTCTCATTTTGTTTTAAATATTTTAATGGTCAAATTTTTTTTAACTGTGTTGTAGGGAGAAAACAAGTCTTATATCTTATCAGTTCACCATCTTGCAGCTGGGTCTCTCTTATTTTTTAATGAGAAAGACATGCAGGCAGGAATGAAGGCAGGCAGCCAGAAGGCAGGAAGGAAGAGAAAAAAGAATATATCTTATTTAGTTTAGTTATTCATTTTAGTTGTTTCCCCAGCCCAGAGTTGCAAACTTTGGTCTTTATAAATATATGTGTACTGCCTCAGGCACAGGCTTAGCACCTGAGACACAGGGAAGGCTTCATTAGCTATTTCAGCATGTATAATTCAGCATTTAGTGTACAACACAGTGATATTTAGTGTAGTCACAATGTTGCGCAAATGCCAGCTCTCTCTAGTTTCAGAATTTTTCATTATCTAATCAAAGTACCTCGTGCCCATTAAATTCCTCCCTCCCCCAATTCTTTGTTTCAGGTCTATATGGATTTATCTAATGTGCACATATCATCTGTGACATATTAATTTTATGTGTTACCTTGACTGGGTCACAAGGTATTCAGATATTTGTTCAAATATTATTCTAGGTGTTTCTGTGAGATTGGTTTTGGGTAAGATTAATGTTTACATTAATAGACTAAATAAAGCAGATTGCTCTCCCTAATATGGTTGGAGCGCATACAATCAGTTGAAGGACTGAACAGAACAAAAGGCCAAACCAAGTTTGAATAAGAGATAATTCTTTCTGCTTGATGGCTTGCTGACAATGTCTTTTTTTTTTCCTGCTATCAATGAAACTAAACTATCAGCTATCCTTCATTTCCAGTTTGTTCATTTGCAGCTCTTGGATCTTGTTACTCTCCAAAATCTCAGAAGACATTTCCTTATAGTAAGCTCATTTTATTTATTGGTTCTGTTGTCTGTAGAATCCTGAATAATATGTAATAAGAATCATATAATATGACCTTTTTCTGTTTTGCTTCCTTCACTTAGTATATTTTTGAAATTCATGCAAGAATAGCATACATCAATACCTTTTTTTCCATTTTCATAGCTGAATTATATTTCATTACATGTATTTTCCACATTTTTATCTATTCATTTATTGATGAACATTTGTGTTATTTCACATTTTGGATGCTAAGAATGATGCTGCTATTTTTGTGCAACAATTTTCTGTATGTGTATAGGTGATCTTTTCTTGGGTATATATCTAAGAGTATGATTTCTTGGTTATATGTTAATTCCAAGTTTAAATATTTGAAGAATCAACAAAATACTTTCTACAATGACTGCACAATTTTATATTGTTACCAGCAATGTATGAGGGATAATATTTCTCTATTTGCTTGCCAAATGTTTTCTTTTCTGCATTGTAAATTAAAACCATCCTATAAGTATATAGGGCTGTCCCACTGAGATTTTATTTTGCATTTCTTTAGCAATAAATGATGTTGAATTTCTTTTCATACTATTGTTGGTCATGTGTATATATTTGTTGAGTAAGTGTCTATTTAATTACTTAGCTCCATTTAAAAACTGACATGTTTAATATTTTGTTACTAGCTATGAGTTCTTATGTGTTCTAGATACTAATCTGACCAGATGTATGACTTATGAACACGTTCCTCTTTTCTGCAGATTTCATTATCACTTTCTTGACAGCATCATCCTTAACACAACATTTTTAATCTTATAAAATTAAAATTTCTCTATTTTCTTTGATAAATCATGTTTTTGGGGTCATATTAAGACATGATTGACATATTGGTTCCCTGAAGATTTTACTTATTTCTTCTAAGAGTTTTAGAGTTTTAGCTCACATATTTAGGTCATTGATCAATTTTGGGTTAATTTTGTTTTATCTATAGTAGAGGCCCAATTTCATTCTCTTATTGTGGGTATTCAGTTGTCCCAACACCGCTTGGTAAGAGATTTATTTTTTGTCTTCACCCATTAAATAGTTTTGGCAACATTTTGGATTTATATCTGAACACTCAATCTTATTCCACTCTTTTATCCTTATGCCAGTTTCACACTGTTATGATTGCTATAGCTTTACAGCAATTTTTGGAATTTAGAAGTTTGAGTCTTGGTACTTTCTTTTTATTTTTAATAACATTTTAGTTACTTGGGCCAATTCTATATGAACTTGAAAATCAGATTTTACAGTATTGTTAAAAAAGCCATAACATTTTTGATAGTCTTTGCATTCAATCTGGATGGTTTTGGTTATTATTGGCATCCTACATTTCTTTAAGTCTTTATCTCAACATATATTACCACTTTCAATGTACAGTTCTTTCATTTCTTTGGTTAAATTTATTCCTAGATATTTTTATTCTTTGTATATTAGTAGAAATTCAATTATTTTATTTATTTATTTTTGGATTATTTAGTTTATATAAATATTTATATATATGTATTATTTTGTATTATATATAGAAACACAGAATTATGTGTTTATTATGTACCTTATAACTTTACTGAATTCATTTATTATTTCTACTCATTTTTTAAAAATTTTCTATATGAAGGGTCATGTTATATGTGAATAGAATCAGTTTTGCTTCACTTTTTTCCAGTTTGACTATCTTTTTAATGCCCATTTTCTCTGATTAGGACTTCCAATAGGATTATGAATAGGAGTGGTAAAAGTTGGAGTTAGGAGAGAAATTTTCAATCTTTTGTTATTGGGTTGTTTTTTTTTGTTCTGTTTGTTTTTTTTCTTAAGTGCTTTCATCACTTGAGTCCTCTATTCATAATTTGCTGAGTGTTTCTTTTCATGAAAATGTGTTGACTATTGTCTAATACTTTTTCTGTATCTATTGAGATGATAATTATATTAGTGAGGTAATTTACATTGATTTTTGTATCTTGAAACAACTTTGCATTCCTGAGACCATGTTTGGTAAGTTTTGGGTTACTAGTATCCAAATATTCTTTCTGTCCCTTTCTGACTCTCTTCTTCTTCTGGGACACCCCCATAATACATATGCTGGTATATTTGATAGCATTTCATATGACCCTAAGACTCTGCTCATTATTTTTTTTTTTCCTAAGACTGGATAATTTCAATTGAACAATTTTTAACTTCACTTAATCTTTAGTGTGCTTATTTAAAATGCTGTTGAACTTCTAGTAATTTTAAAAAATTTCAGCTGTTTTATTTTCAGCTCCAGAACTTCTTTGTTGTTTTTTAATCATTTTTATCTTTTTGTTATTATTCCATGCTCATTCACACAGTTGTCTCCTGCTTTCTTTTATTTCTTTGTCCATTATTTATTTCATTTCTTTTGAGTGTATTTAAAAAAAACTAAAGTTGTCATCTAGGAAGTGAAATTTGGGGGATGACTTTTGTTAATTTCTCTTTTCTCCTATAAGTGGGCCATATTTTCTGACTTCCATGATACTTTGAAATTTTTGTTGAGAACTGGTTGCTTTGAATACTGCAAAGTGGTAATTCCAGAAATTAGATTTTATCCCCTCCCCAGGGATTGTTATTGTTACTTAATTAAAGCTGTATTTATCCCTTTGTTTAATAATTTTTGCAAAATATTTTTTACAAAGTCTGTATTCCTTGTCATATGCTGTCACTTGCCTGTCTCTTGTGTCAATACTATCACAGTGATTTCCTTAAACACCTGGACTCAGTAAGAAAATGATGAAAAAAAATAGTTGCCATGAATCTTTCTACTTAATTTTCCTCCAACCAATATGATTGAAGAAGCCACTTTAGTCATTAGGAGTTTATATAATGGACAGTCTGTATCCTATACCTTAATTGTCAAAAGCAGTGATCAAAATGCACAATCCTATTTTTGTTGGACAAGTTCTCTCCCTCATAAACCAGCACCAGTTGCTTGAATCAGATGATGGGTGCCATTCTATGGCTACAAGACTAAAAGATGGAGGAGGGTTCACTAAGTGAAACTAACATTCGATAAAATATATCAGTCAGATAAAATTCATCACCAAGCATGCCCCTTGATATTACAGATATTTGCTTTAGACTCCAGAGTTCCAAAATAGGTACTGCACACTGTTTTCACCAACTTAGTACCTTTTTTTTTGTTGAAGAACCTACAGTTTCTTGCTCTATCATTTTTTTTATGTAACTCCTCTGTTACTTTTGTTCTTTTGACAAAGAAGAACCGGACGCCCTGTTTAAACCCCTGGCCAAAATCACTGTGTAAAGTTTGATAGAAAGGACTAATAACTAATTACCCTAATTTGTTGCTATCAACCACAAAGTAATAAGTGGGAATTGGGAAATTATATCAGGATTTTAAAACAACCAAGATGGATAAATCACTTCTTTTTACTCTTGAACCTCGTAGGGACAGTGGTGGTGATATTGAAGACTATTGTGAGAATGTGGACAGTGATAGTTTTAATTAGTTATATTAAATTCCAAAGAAAAAACATTTTTTTAAAGAACATTACATATTATCAAAAGAGAAAAAATTATATTATTATTGTGGGAAGCTATTGCATATTCATGGTATATAGGTTAGGTCAGTTTCTGAAATATTTGAAATAACAGTCTTATTGTGTATAAACGACCTGATAAATTTGTTAAATTTTTATATTTTAGCATTTGAGAGTGAAGAAATTTTGATAAAAGCCATGATACAGCAAATTTAGCTCCTGTATTATTATGAGAAGAAGGTATTTCACTTAAAAAGGAATATTTTGAAGAAATTTTGCATCTTACATGTGTGTCTTGATTGCTTTCATGGTTTGAAATATTACATTGAAATATATGCAACTTGATAAAAATTGCATTGAGTAAAGAGAATTAAAAATATTCAATATAAAAATTCATTGCATGTATGTATAAATATTTCTATTCAGTTCTGTGTCACTTGGAATATTTTAAAATTTTATGGAGAAATATATAGATGCATACATGTGCAAACACATATGTACATGTATATATAACATATATATATATAATTTTGCTTTTCATTATAATAGGTTTAATAAAAGAAAGCCAATATGTCATGACTCGACATCTTTTTAAAGATCTTCCTAGGCAATGTACCTGACCTGGTTAAACCATTTTGTGACACAAGCCTCTTTTAAATGCCAAATTAGTTCCGGCAGAGTTGGTATTCACTAAGAGGAGGAATTATTTAACTGGGAGATCACAATTTTTTAATTAGCTGCTAAGTTTTCAACTATTGCAAATATATTTTCATCTCACTCTATACTCTTGGAACAAGAGACAAGATCCACCATTAGTAGATTCGTGGAGCACTAGCTGTTCATCATCTGAGAGCATCTACATTTTTTTCTTCCTTTGAGAGGTAAGCAGGATTCTTAGACCTACTCTAGAGCTGTCAACTTTTTGTTTAGGACTACAGTATTGCTTGAAGCTGCTATTTTTCCCCTTTGATTCACAATTTCCAAGTCTCTGTGAATTTTCCATTTATAACATGTTGATATTCAAGATAGAAGTCACTGGCAGTCATAGCCAGCTTTAACTCTAATCAGGAATGCATATAGCTGCAGAAACCCATCAGTTTCATGGAGTGGGGTTTCCGTTGCTCAATTGTAGAATCCAATGAACATACAAAATATTCCAGTCAGAATGTAAGACTGATTTAAGGACAACATAGAGGGAGAAGGAAAACAGGTGAGACATAATTATCTTGTACAATTTAAACCAGGAACATTTATTCCTTATTTTCAAATACTTTTGTTCTTAATATACTGTGATTTGACTTTGTTGTTTGCTTAATGTGATAGAAAGATGTATATTTAATTAAAATGCACTATGAGGTGCCAAAAATCACTAAGGGATTTTGTGGAATATTATTTTTTCAGAGCTTCCTGGGCTCAATATGGTGCAATCTTGCTTGAAGATAATTAAAAATACTAAATGAACTCTGCCTCTATCTTACCGTTCCTCTTCCAACTGGGTGTTGGTGCTCTCATTCCTTTATTTCATTCTCTTTCTTGCTCTTTCCACTGGCTCTCTTTAATCCTCACAAGTTCAAAAGTCTCGGCTGTTTTTACATGAGTGATCTCTCTCACTCCTTTCCCAAAGCATTCATGTTATATTTGTAAATGTATTGTTTTTATAAATCAGTAAAAGATTCTGATGTATGTTAAATGTAATGGAAAGGAAAATACCAAGTTTATGCTTAAAGAAGGGTAATTCTTTCTACTTTATCAGAGGATCTAGTCATTGTTATAAATCATATAACAGTAGTATTAATGAAATGAGTCACAAAGGTAAACAAACCCACAACTAGAAATTAGAGTTAAGGAAGAGCAGGTATTGGTGAGTTGATACAACTGCATTTCCTTTGACCTTGAAAATGTAGGAGTACTTCAAAAGAGGGAAGTCAATGCCTATACTGGGTATTGATGTATTTTACATTTCCTTTTCATACAAGATGGGGTAACAGGTTATACAAGATAGGGAGATGGTTGGGATCAGGCAGTGTTGATAACCTAAGTACTTTGGAGCAATGCTGTATGAGGTGAGAGTCTTGAAGCAAATCTTCATGAGCAAGATTTTAGTGGTGGTAAATAAGCTATTCTACTTGGTGCTTGTCTTATTTTTCTGGAACAAGTAGCTTCATTATTTTTTGCATGTTCCCAGTGGTGTAATCAAAGGAACAGAAATGCATTTTTGATCGATTTTCAATGTGTATCATGTATACATCTCATCATGCTGAATCAGTTATTTGTTTATATTACATGCCTTTTCCATGAGACTATGACCAATGAATAGCAGCTAAAAATCACAATAAGCAAATCGTCTCATAGTAATTTTAAGGAAAAAATTAAAGTGAAATAGATAATATAACAGCAAAACAACTTTAAACCCTCTTCCTCCACTTACCTCCAAAAGAAATATTGTGGTCACCAGAAAATCTCAATGATTGGAAAGATTTTTGACAGCTGGGCCTGGTAGGACTTAATAGTTAAAATAAAATTTTGTGATGGAGGCGAATGAACTACAATGATGATTTCTGCAAAGATGCATTTTGTCTGAGTTTTCTGTTTCTTCTCATTTCAGGCCAGCTGTGGCCAACTCAGCTGATTTCTGCTGGTCTCAGAGGTCAGCAGGTGTGTTCAACATCACTTTTCCTGAAATTTGCATGTCCTTGAACAAACCCTTTCAGATTCTGCAAACTGTTAAACCATTTCATTTCCTCAGAAATAAATAGGGAAATACCATTCAATTAAATAATGACATTTATCAAATGTTTATTTTGAAGAACATAGTTCCAAACCCTTGAAGATTTACTGCAACTACAGAGACAATTTATGGTTCCTGAAAGCCAGGTGCATCAGATTTAGTGTTCTACGGCAAAGAGCAATATATAAGCAAAATGAGTTTAATAACTCAGTTAATGCATTTAGTTTATTTTCAGAAGCAAATATGATTTCTAATCTTTTGACAAATAAGAATTTGAAGAACAGTTGGGAGAATTAGGCATTTTTAGCCTGGGAAAGAGAAGATTATAATAGGGACAAGATAGTTGTCTTTAAATATTTAAGAAGCTGTCAGGTGGGAATAATATTAGAATGATTCTGTAAAATTCCAGGGAGAATTTTCAAGGAAGCAAGTTTGAGTTGAAAGACATTTCTAACATTATGAACTATACATAAACAAATGACAAGTTTGAAAACAAGGTGTATTCAAGGAAAGAATTTCTGCATTGATTAATCCTTGGACATTTGGATTAGATATCTTTTAATCTTTAAGCTTTTTAAAATTTTAAAGTTTTTTTTTAATCTTTTCAATGTTGGGAGGGTTCTCTCTAAGATTCTATGAATTTTTTTATTTTTAAAAAATGCCACTTTACAGAAAGTCCATTCTGAAGACCTCAATTGTAGTAATAGCAAACTTTAGATAGTCTCAGATTCAAACTAGGACATGGCTGGAGATTCGATCTTGGTCAATCTCCATCCTTATCCAGTGATACTCTGTTCCTCAGTCTTCCAACTCCACTATTCCTGGTAGTTCACATGTTAGTCCTCTGCTAGAATTTCTTTCTTCCACTTGTCCTTTGTTAATGTTGTTCATCACAGTGGAGATGTCCCTCTTTCACAGAGAAGTCATTCTTGACTCAGTAGGTCACTGCCTCTGGAAAAGCCTGCATAGCAACGTACACTTGCCTTTTGTGATGTTCCTCACTCCTCTGAGAGTTACTTGTTTACTATTTTTTTCTACAGAGCTTAAATCTTTATGAGGGTGGGAATATACCTCTTGTTCAGTACTGTCATCAGTATCTTACCACAGTTCTGAGCATGGGGTCTCTGATGGAAAATACTGCTAGATGAATGTTATCCTGATGCGTTTCAGAAGTGCTCATTCTATTGATAACAAATTTATTCTGAAAATGTTAAGAACTCATGCTTTGTGTTTGGTACTGAGTATCTATGAGGGGAAGATGAGGTTTGAAAAGTCAGGAATTGGAAAGCTTTTTAATATTTTAAAGAGTTTTTTTAAAAATCTTTTCAGTGTTGGGAGGCTTCTCTCACCTGGCTATACCTTTAGGTATACTGTTGAAGAGTTCTCCCCATATTACAACTTTCTACCTACCCGTCGCAAGGAGGTATGATGAGAATTGCCTGATTTGAGACAGGCCAAACCTAGAAAAGAAAGAAGTCCTAATAGTGAGAGCAGATGAAAATACAGTAAAGGGAAAAGCTAAGAAAAGTCTTTACACACACATATTCTTGGTTTTCTTCTTCTCAGCTGAAGTGAGAATTTAAGATGAATACTTCTGGCATACCTTGGTGGAAGACCAGTTGGGTCAGTTACCTCTGGCAGATTGCAGTCTACATACATCCCAGGGACCAGGGTCTTCATACCAAGGCTGGGAAAAACAACCAAAATGACAATTAAATAAAAATAATAACAGAAAAATTAAATTAATACTTCTTCTCCCTGGGCCCCAAACTGAATATATAGGAAATATTTGACTGTGAACTTGAGGATGAAAATTTATAGTACTTTTTTGAAATCCGGTAATATTTTCCCTTCTATTTTCTAATAGATTAGTCTTTACTATCCCAACTTCTTTTGCCTAACGAGAGTTAGTTTTCTGTCTCACAGATATTTTTCAGTTTGTTGACAGGTTTGCAAACGTTAGAAGGAAAGATCATTGGAGAGTTTTTTGTGGTGAGTCCTGGATCCATGTTGATACTCTATTGTTCAGTATAAGTGGTTTCCCTGAACTTTGGTGATTTTGACATCCCATTGGAAACAGGAGATACTCATTTTTTTGAGCTTGTGTGGCTATGCAAAATCATTTTCCTCCCACTGCCCATCCATTCTGTAATTGCTTTTGCTACAGGAAATTAATTACAATCTTGTCCTGCTCACTGATCTGATAAAGGAATAGACCCTTTAGTGAGTAATTAAGCAAAGGAAACACATGGCCCAGATTCATGTATATTATTACAGTTAAACTGCTTACAGAGACTTTTAGAAGTTATTGTTACTCAGAGAAGAGATGTAGTTTTGATTCTTTTTGTAGTAATTGCCATGGTCATAAGAGTATCAGCTCAGAATTGTTGCCTTAGATGTGGAAATGTGAAGAATAATAAAGAATATGAGCCATTATGGTGTGTGCAGCCCAGAGAATAAGTTTGGCTCATTTTCAGTAGGTAGTAGGCTTTGAGTTGTTTTTTCCAAGACTGAAGATGTGTCTCTGATGAGTCAGCCTTTCTCTCAGCTATTTATATTCAAGAAACAAACATTTCCTGAGAAACTTAGAATGATATTATAATGAACAAGGATCTTGTACCAAGGATCTTTTTCAAATTAAAGGTACAAATATTCTGGATCTGTTGACCTTCCATTGTTTGGGCACACATGGATTGATTTGCTACTTTAGTCGCTTTAGCATGATACTGAGGTCAATAGCAACACTAAGTGTGTGTGTGTGTGTGTGTGTGTGTGTGTGTGTGTGTCTGTGTGTAAGTCACATTAGAGAACAATGGCTTTAAAATGACTATTTTAAAGCAGCACTGGAACACCAAATGGGGAGTTTCCAGATGAAGTCTCAGTAAGAAACTGGTCGATTGAGAATCCGTAACATCTAAGAGAAATGGGGGTCCAACATAGACACTTCAATGGATGACAGCTGTTTAGCAACTTTTGGAAAAACCACTTAGGACCCAATAGTTTGAGGAACACTGCAATAAGGTCAGGCAGGGTAATAAATAGTAATTGATCTGTGAGAATATGGTTAAAATGATTATACTTGAAAGAATAAGAAAACAACCTGGCTTTTGCAGGAGAACTTTTCTCACAAATTAGTGTCTCTGCTGGTTTGCTGTCCCAAGTGTGACCTCAGCTGCATGTGAGCATGACACTCCATCCCTAGGGTGGCTCCTTCCCAGCTGCTGTGTGTGTGTTTGCATACGCCTTCCTACAGAAATCATAGTAATTCCTGTCCTGCACCCCTCCTCCCTCCACACCCTGCAGATACCAAGTCCTTGTCTCCAGGACAGCCAATATGTCACACTAAGTGGACCCCAGATTGAAAAGGATAAAAGAAAACAGTAACAACAGCACTCATGGCAAACCCATCTATAGTGGCCAGAGCTGAGAATGAATGATTACCACATAAACGGGCTTCCCAGTCTCTCTTTCTCCCCTTTGCTGTCTCTTTGTCTTTGTCTCTTCATCTGTTTCTCCATCTCTCTGTCTCTCTCAAATAAATGAAGAATCACATACATTTTAAGTTTGAATAAGCTGCCTCCTAACACCTGCTTCTGAAAGCCTTGAACACTGTGACTCTGCTGCATTTTTCAGTCTGGCAAAAGCAGAGGGAGATGAATCAGGACAAACTGAAACATGCAGGGAAAACTGGCACTAAATTTAGCAAGAAATCTTGCAATCCTGTGGCTGGCAGAGTCCATAGCTGGGTAGAATATGGTTCTACAGAGCCTTAGACAACCTTCAAGGACAACCAAGGAAGCACTGGCAGCAAATCAGAAGGTATTGGAAAAGGCTCTTTCATCCTTATTCTTATTTTATAAAGCTCATACTTTCTTTTTTTAAAGTTGGAAAACTTCCTTTGTCATTGGCTTTCCATTACCTAATTAAAATAAGAACAGTGTGTAAGAAAGCTGTGATATATAAGAAGAAAGTCTTTTGGGCAAGTTAGACTTCCAAAACTTGTAAGACGTTCCCGTTGAGGGTGATTCACACCCCAAGAGTCACCCTTCCCAAGCACTTCGGAGAAAGTAACATTTGCTATGTCAAAGAAGGGACATACAAGAAGGAGGAGGATTTTCCACAAAAACACAATTTCTGAGAGCACACATGAGGCCTGAACATTTGAGCATAAACAACTCACAAGTTTGCAAGCTCGAGAATGAGGCAGAGAAAAACATTGAAGAGAGGACTGAAGAAGCCTACACAGTGTTCAGATTTCAGCAGAAGACCTGTGCGATGACCTTACCTGAATCAAAATGTCAATCTAATCTTTATTAGGTTAAGTCAAATGTGCCTTCACCCTTCAAGAAAGACATTTTTAAAAATTGGGATAAGAAACTGGAATCTTGATCTTTCATATGATCCTGAGTATATGACCTAAATCTTGTGTTTTATATCTCAATGTCTAAATAACATTAGGAGTTATCTATATACCTCCATGAGTTTGTGATTATTAAAAAAGGTAAGATCAGAATCCTATCTCCCTATGCATTGACATTTTTGAACACATCTCTCGCAAGCAAGAGACAGTATTAGGTTGTCTCTTTGGTGCGTTCCATCCCCAGATAAGTCTCTGTTTCAGGTTCCCTTCTGTTAAATTCTCCCAGTGTTCTTTTTCTTCTAGTTCATTTCTTACTCCTGTTGTTTCTCCCTCAGCCCTGAGCTCCTTGATGATGCTTCCCTGCCATGGTCTCAGCTCACTGGTATGTCTCAGTTCCTGACATACAGCTTAGATTTTTTCTGCTTATAGAAAGTAGAAAGTCCAAGTAATTTCAAAGCCTTATATATAAGATGTCAACATGGAGACCTTGCAGTTATTGTCAATATTTTCAAAATGAAACATATTCATTAATCTGCTTATCAATAACTTGCTATGTACTAGATCATATAGTAGAAATAAAAAGCTTAGCCAATCATGAACATGGTCAACTATAAAGTAGCTTTGCATTGTTTTTATAAACATGGACTTTGGAGAAGGCAAGACTGGGCTTTGTCATATTTAAACTGTATGGACTTTCAGGTTGTAGAAATTCTCAAAACCTCAATTTATTCAGAATATAAAGGGCTAATAACACTGCAGTCTTGAAGTACCATTGTAAGACTTAAACGTGATAATAGACACAAACATAAGCAATGCATGGCATATAGATGAGATGAGTAAATATCAGTTTTTATATAAGATATGTAAAATAAATGTGGGGATGCCTAACTATTCCTTAGTACATCAGGAATAGCTTCATAGTGACAGAGGTTTTGGGGTCACCTTTCAAAGGTGAGAAGCAAGAAGCTATGCAGGAGAGAATAAGAAACTTCCATTCTCCAATTTGTGAAAGCAAGAGGAGTGAAACTGCAAATCACATGTGATGTTTGGTAACCATTCAGCAATGTTGCACTGAAAGCCAGGAGTTGTGGGGATGACTCAGGAGAAGCAGAGGTTGAACTGTACTTAAGTATCATATTATAAATATCTTGTGTGTTAAGCTTCAGAATCTCAACTTTATCCTGGAACCTATGGGGAGACATTGAAGGAATTTAAGCAGGAAAATGACATGATTAGATTTGGATTTTAGAAAGAACATGCTGGTATCTGTGTGAAGTAGGGATTGGAGTCATGCCAGGGTAGATGGCAGTTATAGTAATCCAGGCAAGAAGTGATGAGGGTCTGGATTAAAGTAATGGCTTTGAGGATAGAAAGAATGGCATGGATATGAGTGTATGTTAAGGAAGTAAAGTCTGTATGACTTGAGAGCTCAATGTGGGGGCTAAATGAACAAAATATACCTGCCAAATTTCTGTTGTGGGAAAGTGAATGGATGATAGCATCATTTCAATATATTGAAAGAAGAAAAGAAAACATAATGACTCAAATTTAGGATCTAATATATTTTATATTAGATTAATTTAAGGAAGGATGTCCAATGGAAAGTCTGGGCTTTTTTTCTGGGTGTGAGGAACCAAATTTTAGGAGATGTTAACAGGTATGATGTATTCAAATGAAGGTTCAGGTGTTGAATGGGAACCAAAGGCAAAGACCTAAGAAATAATGGACATTTAAGGAAGGAAGATGACAAATCAATGATATAGCTGATATGGACAAGTCATGAATCTCAGAAGAGAATCGGGAAATGTTGGTGTTGTAGAAGATGAACGAAGGAGCAATTCACATTGTGACAGAGACATATCAAGTTATAGAAGAGAAAACTTACCATTGGGTTGGCAAAATGAAGGCCATTAAATGACATTGGTGAGAAAAATTTTAGTGGAGTTGTAGAATACCAGAAGGTATTGAGTTTAAAAGAACATAGGAAGCAAGAAAGGATAGAACTCCAACATATTATAATTCATTAAGAAATTTATTATATAAAGAGAAGAGAACCATAGAATGGAATTTAGAATTGTATTTGAATTTTAAGAAAGTATTTAAGTATTTTTTCTTATTTTATTTATATTTGAAGCTTGTATGGGAGAAAACTCTGTGTGTGTGTGTGTGTGTGTGTGTGTGTGTGTGTGTGTGTGTGTGTGTGTTGAAAGGGAAAGCCAGTAGAAGCATAAAGTTGGAAGTTAAATAATGAACCATAAGCACCACCCTTGAAAAGGTGGAAAGAGATGAATAGCATAAGTGATGGAAAGAAGGGTTGCTTTATATTCTGAAACAAAAGAGAATGAATAAAGACCAGTGCAGCATAAATTAATTTTAGTGAAAAAAGGAAAGATTACTTATTTAATATACTGTATTTTTTTTTCTGTAAGCATGGAAAGTTCATCCACTGAGAATACAGAGGAGGTTCTACTAGCTGCAGCTCTCCAGGAAAAATGGCTGCACAAAGGTGGAAGCAGGCAGAAACTGCAAAGATGGAAGGAAGGCAGGTCCCGGCTTAGGGAGGACCAATGTACTTACTGTAAAGAGTTTGGTCATTGGAAGAATGAGTGCCCGCCAAAGAGGACTGCCAATAGGCCAAACCCACATGAAGGAGTAGGGCAGGGCTCAAACTTCCTTGGAATGGCAGAGGCCAACATGGCCTGAGACAGACTGGGCTCCCTGAATTTAGGTACCTGGAGCCTATGGTCAGATTAAAAGTAGGGGTTCAACCAATAGAATTTATGGTAGATACCGGAGCAGAACATTCAGTTGTAACAACCCCAGTGGGCCCATTCAGAACAAAGACCGCCACTATTATGGGAGCCTTGAGGGATTAGGCAACTTGTCAGACTTTTTTCAAAGCCCTTACTTGCGAGCTCGGGGGCCACATAGTAAAACATGAGCTCCTGTACATGCTGGACTGTCTCATACCCCTGCTTGGCAAGACCTGCTGCCCAAGCTTGGGGCTCAGATTTCATTCAGTCAAAACGGAACAGCCAGTCTGCACCTGACGCCTGAAACCACAAGGTTTGTTCTAACCATCACCACGCCCTAAGAAGAGGACTGGCGTATTCACAGCTCTCAGGGATTGGTGGAGAAAACCCCCCCAGAGTTTCTCTCAGCTTTTCCATTGGCTTGGGCAGAAGGTAGCCCACCAGGATTGATGAAAGGAAAGCCTCCGGTTATAGTTGAATTGAAGCTGGGAGCCCAGCCCCAACGCCTGCGCCAATATCCTATGCCCCGCCAAGCTAGGTTAGGGATACAAGAATATTTAGACTGATTAAAAGAATTGGGTATTCTCAGAGTGTCAGTTGCTCTGGAATATGCCTCTGTTGTCAGTTAAAAGGCCAAATTGGGGAGGCTACTGGCCAATACAGGACCTAAGAGCCATTAACCAAGTGACCATTTCACAGCATCCTGTGGTCCAAAATCCATGCTAAACCAATTACCCACGAATGCGCCTTGGTTTCCCTGCCTAGACCTAAAGGATGTATTCTTTTGCATCATACTGGCCCCTCAAAGTCAGCCCTTGTTTGCATTCAAATGTACTGGCCCAAATACAAGCTGGCAAATGCAGATGACTTGGACTAGATTGCCCCAGGGCTTCAAAAATGCTCCGACTGTTTGGAGAAGACTTGGCTGCAAATTTGGCAACTTTTTCCCATGAAAAATTTTGTTGTACTCTCCTCCAGTATGTGGACAATTACTCCTAGCTAGTATAACCAAGGAAAACTGCCTAGTAGGTACCCGTGCCCTTCTTGAGCATCTCGTCGAATCAGGGTACCGAACCTCGTGGAAAAAGGCCCAGATCTGTAGAAAGAAAGTACATTATCTGGGCTTTGAAATTTCCCAAGGGCATCGGGCACTCAGAGGCAAGAGAAAAGAAGTCATTTTAGTTCTACCCTAACCTAAGACCGGGAGGAAACTTTGTGATTTCTTAGAAGCTGTGGGGTTTTGTAGAATCTGGATTCCTGGCCTCTCAGCCTTGGCAGAGCCTGTATACGAAGGTCTGACTGATCTGGTATAAGACTCGCTCATTTTGGGGGAGGAGCAAGAGAGGGCATTCCAGGGAATTAAGCAATCACTTGGGCAGGACCCAGCACTAGCACTCCCACATGTATAAAAGCTCTTTAAGCTTTTTGACCATAAAAAGGACAGAAAGGCATTGGGAATACTCACTCAGGCAGTTGGTCCATGGTAGAGGCCAGTGGCCTACCTGTCTAAAAAGCTGGATTCAGTAGCCATGAGATGGCCTCCTTGTTTAAGATCACTGGTTGCTATTATTCTCATCAGGGAAGCAGACAAACTCACACTTGGCCAGGAAATAAATGTGAAAGTGCCTCACATAGTAATGACTAATGAAAAGTCAGGGGGCACTAACAGGTGGCTTTCTAACACTCGGCTTACTCAGTATCAAGGGCTACTCTGTGAGAACCCCCGGTTGACTCTAGAAACTGTGTGGACTCTAAACCCTGACACATTTCTACCTTCAGAGGAGGGTATTCCAGAGCACAATTGTGCTGAAGTGATAGATGAGGTGTATGCCAGCTGCCCAGACCTGCAAGACTCCCCATTAAAGAACCCTGAGCTTGCTCTCTTCACAGATGGAAGCAGATATATGAAAGAAGGGGACAGGCAGGCTGGCTACGCTGTAACCACAGAAACTTCTGTAATTGAAGCCAAAGCGCTTCCCCAGGGCTGGTCGGCACAGTGGGCTGAGCCTCAGGCTTTGATCAGAGCCCTAACATTAACAAAAGGGAAAAGAGTTAATATTTATACTGACTCCTACTATGTATTTGCTGGTGTGCATATACACGGAGTCATTTACAAAGAGAGGGGACTATTAGTTAATAGTCTGGGGCAAAGACATTAAAAAGAAAGAGGAGATTCTGAAACTACTAGAGGCTGTCTGGCTTCTATAGGAGTCACAATCCTGCATTGCTGTGGACATCAAAGGAGTATAAATTTTATCTCCATTGGTAATAAATTAGCAGATAAGGCTGCAAAAATGCCAGCAGGAGACAGAGCTGGAGAATCAGCCTGCCTCCTGGCCTCAGTCCAAAGACCAACACAACCTCACTATGCCCCACGGGAAGAAGAATAGGCCAAATCAGAAGGGGCCATCAAAATACCAGGGGAATGGTGGCATCTTCCAGATGGCAGAATATAAGTTCCACACGCACTCAGATTCTAGCGTGTCATGGACTATTACCAGCTAACCCATCTTGGGAAGACACCTCTGGAAATGCTGCTCCAAAAGCAGTTTTACATCAGTAAGCTCTCTGCCCTCTGCAAGACAATCACAAAATGGTGCATCACGTGTGCTAAGAATAACGCCAGCACTGTCCTACGTCCACCCACAGGGGAGCAGCAGAGGGGCAATGCCCCCTTTGAGAACAATGAGGTAGACTTCACTGAGCTGTCCCAGGCTCAAGGGTACCAGTACCTCCTAGTACTGATCTGCACCTATTCAAACTGGACAGAGGCAGTCCCTGCCAGAACCGAAAAGAGTAAGGAAGTCTCAAAAGTACTCCTCAGAGAAACAATTCCCAGTTTCAGATATAGCTCTGTGGGTATACTACTCATGAGTGAAAATAGTTCCTCAGATCAGTGAATCACTGAACCAGGAGGGAGACTCTGCAGACCAGAGCTCTGCCTGGACTGCCCAGCAGCTGTCTCCCACCCATCTTAAGCTGACCCACAACCCACAGAGGCTTAGAGGAGCTAATGACTCACCAGGAGACTCCATGTTTATCTCTGTTCATTGCTCTTTTCCTACTTGGGGCTTTACTTCTTCTAGTTGCCCTTATTAGTCAGTCCTGTGAACCTCTTCCGTGGGATTACAGCCTGTCAGCATATATAGATAATTGGAAAGGCCAGCCTTTTTCGAATTCCACTCTGGAATATTGCTCTGGCTTTGTTGCATCCCTTAAACCATGAACCTAGTATACATTCTGTCGTGGCGTTGATTCACCCATTATGGGCAGCTCCCATAGTGGATCAACATACACCTAACTGTTTCTTGGAGCTAGTTCTGGCTATAACAACTACTTTTAATTTATCCAGCTTCTGGGTATATGGCAGGCCAGGGCCAGAAACAAACTGGCCCTGGGTCGCCGCCCCAATTTGCCTTGAGTGGATTCTCAGTAACCTCGCCGAAGTCCATCATGGAACAGGTTGGTGGAACCCAGAGACAAGCCATGATTGGCCATTAGTAGACCCCCCCCCCCCAGAATATACTGTTTAAAACAGACCACTGCAATGTCAGGAATCTTCCTTGGCCATTGTCATTGCACATGGACATACACCAGGAAGGCAGTACCCCTCGACTTATGTACTTGCAAAAGGGAAATGGGACAAATTCAGCATCCTGATTAGTGGCATCTGGACCCAATGCCAGATGATAGATCCTAAAGATAAGAAAACTTTTTGTAGCAAGATAGGAGAAAACCCTTTTATATTACCAATTTTCAAATGTTTTTTCTTGAAACAGAATTACCCTGTAAATGGTGCAGTGACACGGGTCTCAGCAATTTGACCTCATGAGGCTCTCACAAAATAAGTTATGGTAAAATTTTGGAATTCAAATCAATACTTGATGATGTTCAATGTTTTCCCTAAAGAGACACCATATGTTTAAAGGAACAATTCCAGTCTTCAGTTCCTGGTAGTTAAACAATTATTAATGAGTCTTTTGAAAACTGCACAATGAGATTTAATTCAGACTGAAAATTGGTTGAAAACTGATGCAGGTACCTGGCACTGATGAGTGCAATTAGTCCTGGAAAGAATTTGAGGGGAGATGCCTTGTCCGAACACCAAGTGGTAAGTTTATTAGAAAACATCTAAACAGAAGTGATGTAAGCAGCTTGTGATTACAGGAGCAATCTGAGTCTCTTACATATAAGAGGAAGGGACCTCCCTTTAGTACCCAGGGGTCACAGCTTTCTGGACTCAGAGTTCAAGAGTAAGGGGTGTGTCCTCTGTTCAGGTTGCTAGGGAAAGATTACAGGTTTTCCAGGCAGTCCCTTCTCTCCTATCCCTCATCAAGCTAAATTCCATAAACTATACCCATCTGCTCATGGTTCGGTTTTGGGCTATTGTCTTTGCAAAATGTCAGGGGCAGAGGGGCAGAGGGCTCAGAGACACAAGCTGATCTTTGCGAGACTTCTGGCAAGCTGCCCCTACTCCAGAGTCTAATGGCTATCCAATCAAAAGAGATGTCCCAATATCTGGCAGAAAAAAATAAGTCTGTGCTAGGGGGATACCCCTGTCATAGTTTCACTCTGCACCTCTCTTACAATAGGAAATCAACATCAGTTTCTAGCTGACACTCCTGGGATGCATCCTGAAAATTGGGGGAAGTTCGAATCAGAAACCCTAAACTGCAAGCTTCAACATAGATTAGAGGAAGATATCTACTGGCCAGAAAACAGAACCCTAGATTTTAAATATCTTATTAATGTAATTGGCTTTAAATCCTCTAACAGCTTTAAAAGATCATCCTTTGTGAAACTGCAGATCCTTTTTTCATACAAGAGAACTAGCCTTTGTAATGTAAGTGCAAAGCAGCACATATCTGACTTAAAAACTAACCTACCAGGTGATAAAACTCATTTAGGTTTAAGGACGTTATTCTTAACTTTTAGTGATAGGATTATATCTATGTTTTTCTCTCTGTGTTCTAACTTTCAGCTTTAAAAAGGCTATTTGACTTCATTAGTTTCTTTCATTCTTGGAAAATCTTGCATATGCATCTCTTAAGCAAGGAGTATGGGACACTATTTATATGTAAACAAACTTTCTTTGAAGTGAACAACTCTAAAGAATACAAAATAGGCTTATTTTTAGGAAAGCATTAAAGGAAGTAATCTTGTCTTCAAGTAAAATGGCTATAGGGGTCTGAGACCTGGAATTTCTAATAATAGCAGCAAAATAGGAAAATATTTACCATGATCAAGACTACTAGCCTTGCTGCCTCTGCAGAAAAGCTTGGGTAGGCTGTTGGTGCTGCTGCTGCTGTTGTTGTTGATATGTCTGTCTCATTTGGTCTGGAGACAGACACATTTCTTGATATGGGGACATTTTGTTATTGAGAAGTAGAGTTTCTTTGATAGATCCAAGTTTCTCCTTGTATCTTGTTCTTGTTTGGTGGACTTTCATCCTGAAGAGTTCTTGATGTCATGGCCCTTTGAGACTGTTGTTTTCAATCTTCATTGCAGGACTTTTTTCTCTAAATCTTCTTAAGCTAATAGCATTTGGCCATATCTGTATCTTGTTGCTGGTTGTGATATTTTTTGCTAGGAGTAGATTTCATTTGGGCTTGTTTACTGTTTACTGGTTTTGGATGAGTCTCTGTGGATTTGAAAAAATATATAAATTGAAAATAATGTTGAGAGCTGTCATTTAAATTTGGCTTAATTGGCGTACATAAAATATTAATTTGACAAAAATATACGTATCAGCAGAACTTTTAAGAAGTGATGATTGGTGTAAAGACCGTATACGTAATTATTTTGCCTGACATATTATTATGATTTTAAATGGAAAAAAAAAGATCTTTATGTTTGTTTTGTTATAGATCTCTCTTAACCGACAAATCCAAACGGTGCTCTTTTAGATGTAGTGAAGATAGCTTTATTACACGTGGGCCAGATATAGAATCTAGGCCCTGAAACATTTTGGGATACACTTTTATTGGTGAGGGGAAGGTGTGAATTAGAACAGGAATTACAAATGGAATTCAGTTATTCATTTGTGAATTCCTCACATGGATAACACACGGGATTCACATAATTGTAAAATGCACATAGGGCTTCATTCTCAGAAAAGGGTCCTTTTAATCTAGTCAGTAGCTTCCAGCCAGTCTAGACTGTCAGGCGCCTGGTGGCTGGGTGGTCACTGTTGGTCCTTAGTGACTAGAAATTGGGGTGCGGCTTCCTCTCTTCTACAGTTTCTGTATGTATGTTGTAAAAGTAAAGTTGTTAAGATTTGTCCATGTGTCATAGGAGCATTAATAACTATTTTTATAGATGCCTAAAGTCAGGGAATAACAATATAATCTGGATTTTGAGATTTGAAAATTTTATTCAATGTGAGAAATAATGTTAATGTAAATAGGAAGCATATCTACATGTAAAGAAACTAATATGTGTGTGAGAAAAATGAATTTTAAGTTTATGTGAATTCAACACTTAAATTCATCAACAAGAAGGTTAAATGTATTCTTAAATTGTCGTTAACTTTTGATAACAAATTGCAAATTGTTTAAAAATATCTCTATCAGGCCTTTGATAAAAATAAGGTGAAAGCTGAGTCCTATTAGAATTATGTGAATTTGGCTAACTGAATAATTAAGTGCTGTTTCATTACTGTGTACCCTTAACTTCACAAATCTACCTAAAATGTGAAATTCTGAATGAAAAGTTTTTTGAGAAAAATATGGGATATCTTAGATATCATATCACCTATAAAGAAGTGATTCTCCCTTGGTAAAAGAAAAATACTAAACTAATTAGATTCATTCAGTATAATTCACTCTTAAGGGAAACATTGTCAAAATACAGGCTAATGTTTGGTCTTTTCAGCATATGGTCATGTGGAAGTGCAATAATTAATATGTATGTTTTAAAAGTTATATACAACTGAGAATCTAATATTCTGGAATGTTGTATGTCACTGGATTAAATAGATTCAGGTTAAGTAGTCAATCAATTATGGTCACATCTTTAACCATGGTCATTTTAAAGGTTCTTACCATTCACTGGAACTATTGTCCTTTCTAATACTTTTGACAATGCTATTATGAAAACTGAACTGAATTTGTAAACTTTGAGAAAGCAAAATTTAAACAGAGCTGAAATTAATGGTATTAATGCAACTTAAAATAGAAAATAAACTTTAGGTCTGGAGAAGAACATATGGATCCCCTTTTAAGGATGTATATGGAAGTATATAAATATGCACTTAAAGATGGATTTTTTTCAATTTGTTGGTAAGCAAAAGTAATCAAATTAGAATCTGAAGAAATGCAACATTCAGGACAACACTCAGAAAATGACATTAACCTTATGGAGCAAAAAGAAAAACCAGCATGACAACCTGCTTACAGGGTTCCATGCGTTTTGACAAGAGGGTAAATAAAGTCACCCCTTGTGAGACAAGTAACCTTAGGACATGTTGGGAACTTTAAGGAGTAAGAACTACCCAAACTTACAAGTGCTGCCATGGGATATGAGGACCTGGATCCTCAAATCTAACTAAAAGGTCTATATAAATATGCTAACTATGCTTATGCAAATAGTAGGTTGAGTTTGTTAAAACTATAGTTATTGGAAAAGTTGGAATAATGGAGAAAGAATAAATGTTTCAGTAACATTTCTTGGGAACATCAAATTTTAGCCTCATATTTCTGTCACATACACTGACTTCTAAAAGTATCAACTTCATCTATGATTGATCAGTATATTTCAACCTTTTCCTAAAGGTGTTTATTTTTGTCTTATCAATCCAGGAGAGGTTGGGATGCCTTATGAAGAAAAAATATCTCCAGATGGTGGTACAACAATATCAGCCCTTGCTGGTGGAGAAAGTTTTTATCGAGGACCTCTGTTCTGTTCCCTCCATGTGCCCTGAAAGATAGCAAGGAGGATGTACCTAGATACAACTATTCCCCCTTTTCAGCAGGAAGTAGCTACTAATAAGAAGTGATGTTCCTCCTGCCTAGATGATTCTAAGTACTAACTCCTTGAGGAAGGAATGCTAGATAGTCAGCCATGAGATGGGAAGCAGGGGGGGAGGAAACAGAGGCAGTCCTCCAATCAAAAGGCAGCAGTTGTTGAATGGTACCAATCTGAAGTCCTCCATCAGTTTAAAAGGGAAATACTAACCAACCAATCAGAAACTTTGTCCCACTCCAGAACACCACTAGGGTGGAATAAGGGTTGCCAGATTCTTTAAAAACCTCAGCCTGAAGCTCCATGTAGTCTGTCCTCATCTTGGAACATGGCCCGCCCTTATCCTAGCTCTTCAATAAGTTTCACTTGCTTTTGCTCACGACTGCTACCTTCTTGTTCCTGGAGCAGTGGGTCCAACAAAATCTTCTCTTGCACTCACAAAAACTACGAAGTGAGACCCCAAGACCCTCATCTATATCTTCCTTTTATTAAAAAAAAAAATCATCGACACCTCAACTTTTACCTCATGGGGCTATTGAAATAATCAAAAGTGAAAATACTCGCAAAAAATTGATACCATCATGCTATTTTTAAAAGTCATTGTGTATATCTGAAGTGAAGGTGGGATGATCAATTAATAGAATTAGAAAATGGATTTATTCAAAGTGTCTAGGTGACAACCTAAGTATTAAATTGAGGTAACTGATTTATAACACATTGTGTTAGACATGCAGGTTTACTTATTATTAAATATATGATAACATCCCACACCCACCACCAAATCTCTTATAGTCCTCCACCACTGTCTACTACCCTGGGCTCCCACCCCCATTCTTCCCCCACTGGAGAAAATTCTGTTGTTAGACTGCAAAAGTTAGTTTTTTGGTTTATGTTTTTCTGTCCATCTGCTTGCTTTTTTTATATTCCATATATAAGTGAGATCACCCATTATTTGGCTTCCTCCTGACTTAGTAATTTTTCATGCAGGAACAGCCTGGCTCATTTAAGCAAGAATAGTGTTTTCTTAAGACAAAAATAGTGCTGCTCAGGTAATTCACTGCGACTAACAGATTTTCATATTTGTTGCACTAGAGAGAAAATTCTCAATAAAATTGTTGATAAATATCAATGATAGCTCATAGTATTTCTTGCTTGGTTTTCTAAGGGTTTATGCAGAATTCTCTCATGACTATTTTAAAGCATTCTCAGTAATATCAGCAAGAACTCTAAGGGTTACACGTACAGTAAGGGGTGCTCTAAATCATAGTTATGATCTTTGGTTGGGGTAAATATGTTACAATCTTCATTTGAAAGTAGGATGGCCAGAAGACTTTCAAATTTTTTGACTCACAATAAATAATGAGAGAGTTCTCAATTGTCCCTAAATTGTCCCTTCTTGTTAAGATTTCCTATGAATAAAAATTAAAAACACAGGAGAGACATCATTTATTCATTATTCTTGCCCTGATGCATCTCACAAAAATAACAACTAATCCAAACCAAACCAAAACAAGAAAACAGAAACCCGCTTACTTCCGTCTTTCTCCTCTACCCTGAGATAGAAGAGGATAAGTTGTAAATGGGATAAGAAAGGCTGGTCTCAGGGCTGAGAGAGGGTGGTTAAAGCAAGCTAATGCTTTGTGCAATGTCAGCACGTTTATGGAGTTACATGCATATCCTCTGACCATATCTCTGGTGACCCAGACAAGGTATAAGGTTTCAATACTACCTTCTCTGTCCTTCCCACTGCTGAGGGGACCAAAGGTCAGAAATCTCTGTCTGCCTTACTGATAAAGTCTACTAGCTTATTAATTTTAAATGTCACTAAAAATAAATGGAATTCCCTTCAGTGTGTCACCGTTAGCACTAGGTTATCATTGAAATATTTCTGCACTTTGATGACTGCCTTTGCAACTTGCTCTCTGTCTGGAACTTAATATTTTTGCTTTTAGCAAGCTTTAATGAATATTTACTTGCATATGTCAATCATAACAATAAGCTTTAGATACGAAAAAAGCAATTAGAATATTTTTCAATAGCAATATTTTGGGGGTTACAGGTACAAAGAAAGAATTAAAAACAACAACTTTGTTCTCAGATGCTTACACTATTGGTGGTAGAATAAAAATCATGTAAAAACAATACATTATGATGTGTTATAGTAAGGGTATAAACAAAGTTTTATGTGAGCCCTAAGGTAGGAAGCAATTAACTGCCTTATAGTTCAAACAGGGTTTTTTCATAAAAAAAATGACATGTAAATAAGTGCATTTTCAGATATCCAAAAAAAAAAAAAAAAAAGAGTTATACACCATGACCAGGTGGGATTTATTCCAGGTATTGAAGGTTGATTCAACATTCAAAATAAATCACGGTTCTTTCTCATATCAATGGTATAAAGAAGAAAATCATGGTCTTATCAATAGGTGCAGGAAAATATTTTGACAAAATCCAACACCCATTCCTGAATAAAAAAATTCTCTCAGTAAGTTAATAATAAAGGGGAATTTCCCCCACTTCGTAAAAAGTATCCTCCAAAAAGTTCATCTAACATCATAATTGATTATGAAAAATTGGATGCATTGCTCTTAAGATAGGGAGAAGGCAAAAATAGCCTCTCTTTTTATTTCTAGTCAGCTTATAAGTGCTGGAAGTTATATTTAGTACAATAAAGTAGCAAAGGAAAACAAAAAGCTAAATTATAGCAAGGTATACACAAAAGTAAATTATTTTCCCATTTACCAAAAATAAAATTGGACTCAGAAAGTAAGAACACAGTATGATTTACTTTAGCACAAAAATATCTGAAGATGAGGCTAGAAAAATTAGATATCTATATGCAGCTATATAAATATTTATGTCTTTGCTAGCATATGCAACATATATGCATATAGAATGAAAAATATTTTTGCAATCCAATTATATTTCTTTGTCCTATCAGTTGAGATGGCCTGAAAAAAAATGACATCCTAGAAGCAGCAAGCATACTTTGTGACCAAATTTGATGACTGATACTATGTTTTTATTATTATTAAAAGGAACCAGGACTTCTTGCAGTGACTGACTCTATGATTCCAGGACTTAAGGAGTGTGCTGGGTAAGTGTCTTCTTTCCAAAAAAGTGTAGAAAGGGAGAATCAAGGGGAGAAATATGACAGTGGAGAAGCGCTATAAAACCCTACCTCGTGCAGGTGATTAAGATCTATATCAATATTCATTAATCATGTTGACAGCAGTTACTGTTATGGTGTGATGAAAAAAACTCTTTATCTCTGTGATTTTTCCTCCATAAAACCCTAGTCTAAACATGAGGAAAATATCAAATAAATTCCAATAGGTTCACCATACAATACACATGAATTTTACTTCTAAGAACTGTGAAGTTCCTCAAAAAGAAGAGAAGTCCAAGAATGCTATAGTCAAGCAGAGCTTAAACACAATCATAGCTAAATATGTTGTAGTGTTCTGGATGGGCTACTGCAACAGAAAAAGACATAAGATAAAGTCTACAGAAATCTATATGAAATAAAATATAGAAACAAACTATGGACTTCAGTTAATGGTAATGTACATCATTTTATTATTTATGCAAATATTGGTTCTTTAAAAGTATAACAAGTGTATCATACTAATGTAAGATGTTAGTAATAAGATAAACTGAGTATAGAAGATATTTGGGAACTTTCTGAACTAGTTATTCAAGTTTATATAAGTCCAAAATTGTTCTAAAAATTTCTATGTATGTATTTCATATTTATACAAGATAATTATACATAAAATATTAAATCCTTAAGAAAAAAATCAACAAAAATGTGAAATCTTGATGAGAAAAATTGAACACCAAAAAAGAGAGAAATACAATTTTTAGTATTCTTATCATTCAATACTTAGGATCCATTCTCCCCCAACTCAAGCCATAGATTCAGGCCTTTTCTAATACAAATTTAAGGATTATCTGGAAAATTACAAGCTAATTCTAAAATGTATATGAAAATGCAAATAATCTAGCATAGGCAAAACTACTTTTACAATGAATAAAGATGAAGTGCTTACATGATATGAGAACTTATATCTACTTATTACTTAGATATATATTACCAAGACCACATCATCCTGCCATATTAACAGATATAGCAATGACAATGTATACTGATTTCAGAAATACAGTTTCCTGCTTGTATGATTGATCAATTAATTTTCAAAAAAAGGCTTTAAAGCCATCAATATAAAAAGAAAATATTTTCAGCTATCTGTGAAGGAAAAAAACCCTTAAACCCTACCTTACAACATACACGAATACATTCTAGATCAAATGCTAGGGCTAAAACTACAGATCTTCAGAAAAAAAAAATACAAAAACCCTTAATGTCCTTGGGGACAGATATTTCTCAAATATGACAAAAAAAAAAAAAACAAAAAACAAAAAAACCCATAAATATTAAGATAAAAATCCACAAGTTGGACTTCATCTAAATTAAACTCTTTTTACATTTCCAAAGATGCTGTTATAAAGAAACCAGCCACTGACTAGGTGAAAATATTTGCAAATATGTATTTGACAAAGTATTTGTGTAAAGACTAAAGAACTCATACTTAATAAGAACACAATTTAATTAAAAATTGCAAGATATATTTGAACATGTCACCACAAAGATATGTAGATATCAGAAAAGTATATAACAATTCTCATTCATTTTCAATAGGAAATTGTAGGAAAAATAGGCTAATTCAAACCATGGGATACCATTATACACCAAGTAGTATGGATAAAATTTTTAAAAATTGTTTAATCCAATGGTTAGTGAGGATGTAGGGGAGCTACATACACCAGTGGTGGGAAAGTAAAATGGTACAACCCACTTTGACTTTATAATTCAATTTGATAGTACTTTGCTAGCGAAGCATATACCTACCATAAAATCCAATAATTCAACTTTTAGGCATTTATCCAGGAGCAAGGAAAGCAATATCTGTGGAAAGACTTGTACCTATCACAGCCTGGGGCTTTTCTGAGTAGGTAGGAGTATGATGTTTCCAATTTAAAAGGTCTGTGGTTGAAAAAGGTTGATAATAAATTGTTGGGCATCTGGGGTAGATGGTGCTGTCTCCCTCTATTTGGTCCGGTCCCCGTATCTCTTGAAGGGGCATCTGGAGAGCAAGGTTCTGACTTCTGAGGCGTAGGTGCCTGCCCTGGTTGGGAGAGTGGGGGTCTTGAGTTGGCCTTGGTGGGGAGACAGATGGTGGTGGAATATTTGAATCTCCTCCCAGCGGGGCTGTGGTCTGTGTTAGAGAAACATATGGGGGAGGCGGTAGCTCCTCTCTGAAGTTGCCCTAGAGAATGGGCTTAGGGTCTTCCAGGGGCTCTAGTGTGTTTTGGGAGGGAAAATTTTGGGGTTCTCTGTGGCTCTTGGGGGTCTCTTAATGATGATGCCAAAGAAACCTGGCTTCACCCTTCCTTATTGAATTGAACCACATCCACGAGGGCAGCATTTGGGCGATTCTTAACCAAGAGTCTATGTACAGAAATTGGCCTGGGTTACCAGGGTCACCTGTCACTATTCTCCAAACATCTTGGACGACTGGGACTATTAAAGTACTCTCTGTTGGCCAACCGATTCCAAAGGTGGACGGTTCAACTTCACATAGGGTTTTTAACTTTCCAGGGGTCAATTTTATACCATAATCCTCAGAAAAGCCCTTCTTAAAATTCCTCAACATAACAGTTCAAAACCATTGGCTTACTCGGATTCCCTCCCATCCCTGCTCCTGAGCAGTGGCACGAAACAGACAGGGGAGGGGTAGCCACTTTTCAAAGTGGCCCAAACAGATACTGGCCTGGCCTTTCCTCTACAAGATGAAGCCGTCTTAGCTAAGGTGCATCCGTATAATTCCCGGACCTGGTCACATGGTAACCACACGAATCACCGTTATGTTTTATGACAGCAACGGAACCGCAGGGGACGGCCCACTCAAATCCCATGGCTCGTGCCATGAGACAAACAAATCATTCACACACCGTCCACACAGAGGTTAAAACATTCCCTCACAGGACTTCCTGACTCAGAGATTCCGGTAATCTCCCGGTAATCTCGTAAGAGTTGATCAGACTTTCCTTCTGGCCAGTGGGGCTGGCCTGAGCTGGGTCTTAGATCCTGGGGTGTTTCCTGATCCAGCGACCATCGTGCCTTCATTTCCGAGGTAACGTTGCTCAGGGTCTGTGCGAAGTAGCTGATAATGGGGCTGCCAAAACTGTGGCAGGGCGTGCCTCCCCTTGAGTCTTTTTGCATCCTGAAGGCCTCCAAAAGCCAACATGTTTGGGGTTTCCCCATCAGGGAACCAAATGTTACAGCTCTCTCTCTTTACCGACAAAAGCCAAGCTTGTGCTCTTTTAGAAGTAGTGAAGGCAGTTTTATTTCACGTGGACTCAGCGAGTGTTCTCCATAAGTTTGAGCAAACGAGTAAATTGGGAATACATTTTTATAGGGTCAGAGGGAGTGAGGAAGAGGGGAAGTGTAAATTAGAATAGGAATTACAAATGGAACCCGTTAGTCATATGCAAATTCTTCACATGGGCAATACACAGGATTCAGTTTACTAAACACATATTTGCAAAATCCATTCTCAGGTAATAAAGAAAAGTCCTTTTATCTGGCCAGTAGCTTATTTGGCTGTCTGGAACATTCCAGCCAGCCCAGACTGCAAGGTGCCTGATAGCCTGGTGGGCTCCACAGCAGGCCCATGGTGGCTAGAAGCTGGAGGTGCAGTTTTTCTTCTACAAAATGATGTGCAAGTGTAGAAGAAAAGGAAGCCGCACCCCAGTTTCTAGCCGCTGTGGACCAACAGTGGCCACCAAGCCATCAGGCCGCCTGGCAGTCTAGACTGGCTGGAAGCTACTGATTAGATAGAAGAACTTTTTTTTTCACCTGAGAATGGAACCCTATGTGCATTTTGAAATTATGTGAATACTGTATGTTATCCATGTGAGGAATTCACAAATGAATAACTTAATTCTGTTTCTAATTCCTATTCTAATTTACACCTCCCCCTCTCCCTCACTAATAAAAGTGTATCCCAAAAGTACTTCAGGGCTCAGATTCTACATCTGGCCCTTGCGTAATAAAGCTGTCTTCACTACTACTAAAAGAGCACCGTTTGGATTTGTCGGTTCTGAGAGAGAGAACTGTAACACAAGGACTGCCAAGAGACATAGGTCTGACTCCTCTGCCTCTTCTAACATGGGGAGGAGATATTTGGGCCTCCTCTGTAGGTAAATAACACAGACAGGACAAGGAAAGGGCTGGTCGAATTGGGTGCAAACTCACAGCTTAAAGGGAGAGTCTTCCCACAGTCAAGGCAGAAATTGATTAAAGTATAGATTAGAGAACAAAGATAAGACCCAGTCAGGTTAGAGAGGAGTCACTGGATTGTAGGAAAGCAGACTCATCTCAAATATTTAGAAAGGACTTATTTGGCCTCTAATTAGAGACCAGTATGAGCATGGATGTGGAAACCTTGACAGTAAAGGTCTTACTGCCACATTACTCCGCTTGCTGGGTTTTCCAGATCTGATATCTACCAATTTCTCTTTACTCTGAGTAATGAATAGGGGCAACAGTGCCTCTAGGCTCTCCTGGCTGACCTAGTGGCAAAATGTTAACAGGTGGGCTTCGAGAAAAGTTCAATGTCCCATTTTTTTTCCGCAACCCTCAAACCTGCCTCCTTTCAGAATACATTTTCACAAATATTCTTCTAGCCTCTATTACTACCTATAAAAATTCCTCTGTTAGGCTGGCTCAGAAAGACGGGACAGCGGGCATGCCCGGCGGGGCATGCCCTGCGGCCAAGCCCGGGAAAAAGATGGATGACATCAGAATAAGGGATGCGACCCCCACACCTGGATTCACAGGGCCAATCCCCAATCGCAACATAGGAAGCCCGCGAAATTCCTCTGCTTAAAGAGCCGGCTCCCCTTTGTTCTAGCGCGACTTCCCCAGGCCCATTTTGCGGACTTGGGAGTTTCGCCCGGGTGCGCAGAGTCCAGTGAAGCCTTGACTAGTCTGCTTTTTTGTCTAATTGACTTTTTCTCCTCGCAGAGCCCAGAAAAACCTTACATCCTCCAAATCTTTAATTCATTGAGCAATCATCTTACTTAAAGACAAAATTACTTCCCTTTATGCTTTCTTGTCAAAAAAGAAAAACTCATTTTCTTCTTGCCCTTCCTATTTAGAAAACACATTTATTTTCCTTTTACTTCCAAACCCTAAATCTGGGCAGTCCCCTTTATTGACTCAAAAAGAAAAAAAAAAAAGGTGACCATTTAAATCTCTTTTCCTAGTTATAGTTAAAATTTGCATTTCAATGGGCCTGCCTCTCCTTTCTAAAATATCCACCCTATAGCATACATTTGCATTTCAAAGGACCTGTTTCTCTGTTCCTGAGTGGGAGCCCCTTGGCTTCCACTGGCCATATCCTGCAGTTTGCTTCCTCACCCAAGCTAGCTTGCTAAAACCAATGACTCCAGGCATTGACCCCGCATAGATCCCTTAGTTCTCTACCACTATTGCTATGTGGAACTCATTCCTTCAGCCCAGAATTGCATATACACATTCTGCCACCACCCTGGATGCACAGGAACAGCTCCAGTTCAAACGGTTTCTCTCCAACCCTGCCCCAGCAAAACAGGTTCAACTCTTAATTTACAGTCTCCCAAAAAGGGTGTGACCCACCCAGCACCCACCGTCCCCATCAAGGCAAAGAAAGTCTGCTTCTTCTCTATCCCCTAGGCCTCTGAGACATCTGAGAAAGTAGTCTGCAAAAGCAGTAGTCGGAAACAACCAAGGGGGAAAAAGAGGGTGGGGGCTGGGTCTCTGACCTTGTAGTAAAAATTTAGTGCTAGGCTAGTTGGTTTCTCCAAACAAATGCAATAGTTTTAACCACATACTAAACAGTCTATCTCAAAGAGAGTCAGGAGAGTGACAGAAGGCAAAATAGGAGTGAAATTTACATGAGTATTTGCAGAAAAGAAGTGAGTGTTTACTGGGAGTGATATGAACCACAATGAAATAAAAGCAGGAGGCAAGGGAAGGACTCCCTAACATACCTTTTGTTGTCCCATCTGGGTATCCATGTAATGTTAACACAAGGGTCTTGGGGTCTCACTTCAGGGTTCTTATGAGTTTGAGAGATTTCATTGAACCCATCTGCTCTGGGAACAAAGAAGGAAGTGCAATCAGTAGTAAGCAAAAGCAAGTGAGATTTATTGAACATAGTATACACTTTAGGAGATGTTATAAAGGTGGACCATGTTTCAAGAGAGGAACAGTCCACATAGAGCTTGGGGCTGAGGGTTTTAAAGAGTTTGGCAGCCCTTATTTCTGCCCAAAAGTGTCCTGGGGTGGAACAAGGGTTTTGATTTGTCTACCAGTGTTTCACCTTTTGAAAAGGTTGGAGAACTTCAGATTGGCTACAACATGGTCTGCTGTCATTTGATTGGAGGACTGCCTCTGTTCCTTTCCCGGCTCATGGCGGACTTACTACCTAGCACAGGCAGAAATGAAGGCAAGCAGGCAGACAAGCAGGAATAGAGAGGAGAAAGAATTATTTTATTTTGTTTGTTTTCAGTTATTTCCACTGGTTATTTTCCACTGAACCTGGGACTCCAACATAGAGGTATGTGGTCCACGCTTCTTTAGAGGCAATTTACCTAAATGCTACATTGCCAGGGCACACTGGAATTGAGGATTTTTAAGGTCACAAGTTTGTCAGGGCTAAAGTCAAAGGTAGACTTAGCTGCCTGTCTCTTGAACCAGGGCCTCTCTAGTAGCTCACAGAGAATTGAATACAATGTGTATCAGGCCTCCATGCAAAGGACGTTGCATATCTGAACTGAGAGGTGTGAGGTTTTATCATTATGTCAATTTTACACATGAAGTGATTGAAACTAAGATACAGGTGATACAATAATACATTGTAGAAGCTGGTTTATAGCTAGGTATGACGGATTCCAAACTTTGAGCTATGTCTTAACATCTATGTAGCTTTACCAGAGCTATTATTCTATGACCAGTGTCACTGCATTTAACAACTCAGGTAGTACCCTGCACAGAAGATCTCAGTTCTGGGGATTCAACCAAGGTTACTGACTGCATTGATTAGGCCTTGGGCCATGGCTAAAGACAGCATCATCAGAGAGTATCTTAAATTGGAATTCCCAGCAGGGACACTTTTCTTTACTTTGTTTGTTGGAAAATATCCTTTTTGCTCCAGTTAAAGATTCCATGGTGCTGGCTGAGAGGCTGCCTGGGTCACTCACACAGCTTACACTGCCAAGCAGTATCTTCCAACCCACCTGTCGAGTGGGGTGCAAAGGGGCGGGTGGAGTGCCAGAGTTTAGGAGGGAGAAATTCCAGTTAGCTTATAACTTTGTAGCTACTTCATAGAAACAAAAACGCTATTTTCAGTGGAAATAGTGTTATCTCTTCAGTTAGGTAGAATTCAACATCTAGGTTTAAGATTGTGTACTTTTACAAAGAAACTTCAGAGCTCATTGAATGTTATCAGCTACCAATTTACTGCTGATAAAAAAAGACTATAATATTTACTAAGCATTGAGGTATCAGGCTACAAACTGAACTTTCTTAATACTGATGTTTGATGTTTCTGGTGAAACTCAATTCAGTGCCTAAAATGATACCTAGAAAGTCTATAAAACTTCAAAGATCTATAAACAAGTCAACCGAACCACTTCAAATATGCTAACATGCCACTTGTACTCCAACTTTTCCACATGTTTGCTGAGAAATAAAATTCAAGCTGTAATACATTGGGCATGGGGGGGCGGGTGTTGAAGCCATGTGGGTGTTGGGGAATTCTGAACCTCTAACAGGGAGCCTATCATTGAGTTCCTGGATTATTGGGAGAGGTTGTGAGAGTGTACTTCTTTCTAATCAAGTTAATGCGACCTGAGATCATTAAGACAGAGTGATTTAGCAAGTGCTGTTTAAATAGTGAGAATGATATGTGTCTAATTGATTTGATGTCCGGAAAAATCAGGGAAGTCAGCAGCTGGTTATACAGTGCATTAGCATTAGACTGGTAAACTTAACACATATTACAGGAATGAAAAATTCTACCGACATGAGTTATGGTTGCTATGAAAAACATAATTTGGAATTAATTGACTTTAGTGTGTTTAAGGTTTTTAATTGCCCTGTCAGAAAGTTTTACACAGGAATGCAGAGTAGAATTAATATCTCATTTTAAAATTATTTCTCTCTCTCTCTTTCACCTTTCCCTAAGAGGTTCTCTGGAGCTATAGAAAATTATCAGAGACTTCAGTCTTTAGTTCTGGTTCAAAAGCTCCAGCCTATTGGCTTGACTTAGAAAATATGAGTCTTGTGTCCAACTCACAACATTTAGACTCAAAAGGAAAAATAAATTCCTTGTGAGGTCATCCCTTTAGTCTGAACACTATCTGGTAGACTCCTTGAGTCACTAAAATGGCAACGATCTTGGATGTCTGCCCAGCTGCTGGAGAGAATGGAAGAGACAGGAAAGTAGCCAGGAATGGTGGCGTAGGAGAACACAGCCTGAGCAGAAAAACAGACATGGACTTGTGCTCACATTGATGAGTGCTACTTATATGGGAGCAGAGAAAAGAAAATCCCATGTGTGTGTGTGGAGGGAGGGGTACTGGTTGAAAACCTCTTAGAGAAAAATAAGTGCTTACTCATTTTTTAACAGATACTCAGTCAAAAAGACTGTCAGAATATCCAAGAACATAGTTGTTTGCTTTTTTGTTTTAAAAATCAAACAAAAAGTGTAGAAAAAGTAAGGGCAGTGCTGAGATGTTTGTAAGCTATGTTTGGCAAAGAGATCTGGGTGTGAGCATGTGTCTGCAAAGTCTAGCTTGTTCCTTAGTGCTCAACACTTCCTCAGTCTCCTTCACAGCCAGCAGTCTGCTGATTGACCTTTATAGGGTAAGTCTGCTGAGCTGGGGAATTTCCACAGATCACTAATAAGTACTGCATTGTGGGACTCATTCACCTGCAGTTTTGTTTTGTTCATGTAAACTGCTTATCTGAAGGAAGTTCTGAGGTCCAGCCAGTCTTGAATACTAGTCCTGTGAGCTTGAAATTTGTTTTCTAAGAGGGTTCTTTTCAGGTCTTGATAATATTGAGAATGTAGAGCCATGTTTATTTTATTTTATTTTTCTAAAAAAGCAACTTGATACATTCGTATTTCTCTCTGGATAAAATCATGTGAAATTATTTTATATTGCTTGACAGACTGCATTGTTAACCCTCATACTATGTAGTGTGTGTCAAGGAATGCATTACACACAGCACACATTTATTGGACACGCTGTATCCTTTTGGAATATGGGTAAAAGCTGCTATAAGCATCAAAATATCTGTTTCTCAAGAGCAGCAGATATTGGGTTACTGCTTATTAGTTTGATCAATATAGTTTAAAAACTTACTTTAAATAAAATATACATAACACAGAGCCCATTTTGGATCATCTTTGATCTGTAAGTGATAGCAAAATGAGTAGATGTTGCTAGGAACTCATCTATTCTCTATCAAGTTGGTTGACTACTTACATATTTTTATAAAATGTAGATATTTTGTTCATTCCTTGAGATTATAAGAAAGTTCCATAAAAGTGTTTTAATGTAAATTTTCTTTTTAAACAGTTTTCCCTGACTTGCTACTGTTTTCTGTATCTACAGACTATCTCTATAGACCATTACAGTGAAATATCTGATCAAACTGGTTTCCACATAAAAGCATTAATGAACCCAAGAATCAAGGTTATGGGGGCATGTGAAGAGTCAGGTGAAATCTTTTTTTGTTTCAGTTAGGTCTTAGACATAGCAAGTTTATAATACAGAAGAATTGACTGAGTCTGTATCTCAGATTTTTCTTTGCTGAGAATGCCTAAAATATTTATATCTTTTAAGCTGGAAAAAACAGTAAGTTCCAGGTCTCAATTATGTTCTGGATGTGTATTTGAGAGCACTAGCATTTCTCTGCCCATATTTGATGGAAAGAATTAAACTAATAATGTCTTATTAAAAAACGATGGATATTTTATAATTACATGACTCAACATTTTCCATATATATTGAAAAATTTATATGTATAATTATGAAAACATGTATATCTCATAATATATGCATGAGTATGGCAGAGGTGGTCTTTTTTTATAAATATAACTTGGTCATTTTCAGAGATAAGTCAGGTCTCAAAATAGTCTACAGAGGATGTGAGAGCTTTATAGAAAGCTGAAGTAAGAGCTGAAAGAAGTGAGTCCATTTCTAGGAATAAAACGATAGAAGCTTGCATTGCCCCGATGTGAAGTTTTTGTGTTCAAACTTTTAGTAACATTGACTTTTCATACAATGAAAATCACGTAAAAGGGACCCGGCTCCATCTATGGAAACTAATAACCCAAAGTGCAAAGAAAACATGTGTCCTACCAAACCACAAGATAAGCATCGATTTGTTTGGTCACATTAATATATACAGACAGGTTGCAATATCCACAAGGAAAAGGACTACCTTCCATGAAAATGATTTTACTGTGAATGTTCTTAATTTCACAAATTTAGTCACATTCACCTTTCTCTGGGGTATTTATAATGTGTTTGTGTATCTATATTAGATTTGAAAAAAATTCTGCTACTAGAACAGGTTTTAAAATATAGAACCCTAGTATTTTTACTTCAAGCTGATTTTATCTGTTCCATTTTTTATTACTAGGATATTTTACTCTATTCTTTAATCCCGTCTAGGCAGTTGGATATAATTACTTTCATTAAAGGTGATAACAATAATATTCTAAGTGGTTTTATAAAATTAACATAAAATGCTTCCTTATTTGGGGAAAATATGTCATATAAAAGTAGAGGTTTCTTTTTTAATTTGCAGTGCATACAGGGTCGATGAAGAGTTCTGCATAAATGTAATAATATGGCATTTAGTTATAGCTTCTTTTTAACAAATCATATTGAATTTACTGTTTGTATTGCAGATATGAAATCATGGTTCTATATAGAAAGCTTTTTAGTGAATACATTTTGGATAAATGTCAGATTGAGGAGGTTTCTAATCTGTTACTTGGTCAAATTTTAAAAAATAGATACAAAATCACCTACATATACTGCTGAACTGATCATTTGGATTATTGTTCAATAAATTCAAATAAAATACTTGAGTTAACAAATAAATGGATTTACAAAGGGCTCTTAGTGTGAATAATTCAAACATTTTTTCCCAAGCACAACCTTATTTTTAGTGGTGTCCAATAGTTTTTGTTGACTTAGTCTTCACCTTTTGCTCTTATTTGCCCTTTTTGGTATTTCTCCTGTGACTGCACACTGAAGCCACCAGCAAGCTCTCACAGCTAGAGATTCTGACTTCATTGACCTCAGGTAAAGCTTGCTTACTGTGTTTTCTTTAAAACTTCCAGCAGATTCCAATATATAGCAATAGGTTGGGAGACAGTTCTCTATAGCATCTATTGACTTTTATTTCTCTTTCTCCAGTTCAGTGGTCAGATCCTTGGAGACAGAGACAGTGTCAGGGATTCTACTTCAAGTCCTGGTACATATTGAGCAGTCAGTCAATGTTGGAGTTAAGTCTTCTAAGATGGTTACACTGAATGTCAAATTTACACAACTTTTAGTAAAATTGTCCGGAAATTAAGTTGAGGCCCTAAAAAGAGAATTAACTTTAACTCAACAAAATATGAAGACGAGAAATCTTGTCAAAGATCCTGCAGTGGTCTCAATAAGGAATGAAGGAAGATGCTCTAAACTCAATATTTAAGGTATGAGGTATAGAAGATTCTGAAAAAGCTATCATCATCCAGAGAGTGAGGGACCTTGGAGGACACAGAGAGGACCAGGGAGTCATATATACATATACACACATACACACACATATATATATATATATATATATATATATATATATATATAGTCGTGGTGAGTAGCTCATAGCAGGAAATGATAATCTGAGGGCTCATATCCAGTATCCAGTTTTATAGGAACTGAGAGACTTTCCAGACTTTATAGCTACCTAAGAACATTATTTCTGGCAAGATGCTTACAGATGTATTTTTTAGCTACTAACTCAAGTTAATTAAAGGCAAGGCATAGGCATCTACCAAACCTAACCAGACAAGCCAAAATACGTATGTAAGCCTGCAAACTGTGTTTTTGTATATAATTTGACCTAATGGCTTGACAAGAAGCAAGAAAGATTAAAGAGGTGATTAAATTATTTAACTAAGCCAAAATTGTTATTATGTAGCCTAATTAACCTTTGGAAGATCAATGAAGGATGGAAATATAAAACATATGCCAGCTCTGCAGTTCACCATACTATCTCCCCAGCTCCCCCATGCTATCTCCCCAGTTCCTCCATGCTGTCTCCCTAGCTTCCCCATGCTATCTCCCCAGCTTCCTCATACTATCTCCCCAGTTCCCCCATGCTATCTCCCCAGCTTCCCCATGCTATCTCCCCGGCTTCTTCATAATATCTCCCCAGCTCCCCCATGTTATCGCCCCAGCTTCCTCATAATATCTCCCCTGATCCACTATGCTATCTACCCCATCATATATTTGTGACAACAAAGCTCTCACAGGCTTCCTCTCCTCACCTCTTAATCACTAACTCATAGTTTTGTAAAGAATATAAAGAATAATCTGAGGTATAAAGATATGTAAAGATATGAATATTATATCAGCCTGGAAATCTTTATTTTTTTAAAAAAATAATGACTGTATTAAATATTGGTTCAATTATGTTCCATTGGTTCCACATGTCTCTGAAGAGGCATTTTCTACAAAACTTTTTATAATTGACAGGTTAGTGCTTAGAACATCTCAATCCCTAACAAACACTTTAACACTATATATAGAAAACATAAGGAGGACAAATCATGTTTTGTCAAAAATTTAAAATAAATTAGCTTGCTTAATATGTACAGACTGAGCACAAAAACATAGCTTGTAGGAATTTTAATGCACTCTCTGGTATGTTTCATATTTTGATACAGTTAGACATCATGTACTCCTCTTTTTAGTTGGTCTTCAACTATTGGAAATTTTTCCTTGTCCTCATTTTCAGATTATATGTTTAGTCTTTCTGTTGCCTCTGAGATAGTTATAGTTTTTATACAACTCACCAGTCTTTTCTGCTTTTTGTGTATTTTTTCTTTAAACCCAAGGTAGCCATAAATTCAGTTTTTAATCTAGACTGGTTTATATTTGACAGCTCATTTTCTTGTGTATTACCTGCTTTTTTGCTTTGATTAAGTCTATAGCATCAGAGCACTCAGGTGTTAAGCTTGCACATGGGGAACAGTCCACATTCAGCCCAAAGGTCCAGGTTTGCAGATCAGGGCCAGGAGGAACAGCTAAATAAATTAAACACTTCTTCCTTCTCTCTCTTTCTTCCTGTCTGCTGTCTGTCTTCCTTTACTCCTGCCTGTCTGCTTTGATCATAAAATTTTTTTAAATAAATAAATAAATGAGCCTATATAAGAGCTCATAGCTCTAAATAATCTTGCTCTGACACTTGAGGTATTATTTTTTTTTTTTTGTTTCCACATCAATATCATCTTGTCTGTAAAAACAAAAAGCTCTTGTCCTGATACTATAGTTTTTAGATATCTTCTTAGTTGATATTAGTTATTGGATCAATCCAGTTATCAAATCCTAACATGAAAGGAAATTATCCTTGGAGAGATGCTTATAAAGGTGAAAACATGAATATAATATTTTAGAGATATTTGACAAGAGTAAACCTGTGCCACTGAATATTCCCTTTGGCCAGACAAGTCATGTAACCAGGTTCTCTTATAGAAGAAAAGGCAAGAACTTTTCACATTACTGATGGCTTCTGCTGCCAAATAGTGCTACAATTTTTCAGACTAGAGAGAATTCCATGGAAAATTATAGTCAATCTGAAGGGAAAAAGAAAACAAAACAGCATACAAGTACTAATCTGCCTGCAGCTACCCACAGGCCAGCAGGCACCTGTCTTTCCATTCCAGTGTGTGAAAGGGCAAGGGGGCAGCTGCCTTGAGAAAGCAGAAGAGGGCAGTGAGAAGACAGTATGGCCCATTTGAAGATGAAAATGACTTAGAAGACTTGTTTAGATCCTGCTTAGTTGGAGAGAAATTTGCGAAACCAAGGCTTTGCTCCCTTGACTTTAATTATATTAGAGAAAGAAACTGAAAAAGAAAGCAGGACTTAGGCAGGGCTTCTCCAAGGAGTTGCAGTGGCCTATTACACTAAAGTATCCAGGCACCTTGGAGGTACAGAAGCAAAAAAATAAAAAAGAGTAAATGTAAAGGCAGGCCAGGCTTGCTTCTGATGGCAGTGGTTCAGCCCAGACTTTGTACTTAATCTAAACACACACACACACACACACACACACACACACACACACACACACACACAGAGAGAGAGAGAGAGAGAGAGAGAAACAGAGACAGAGATAGACACAAAGAGACACAGACACAGAGGGAGATGGAGATAGCAATACAAAGAGACACACACACACACACAGAAACAGAGATGTCTAGGCTAGAATTTCTCCAAAGGAAACTAGAACTTAGTTTTTTTGATACCTGGGAAAATAATTCTCCTATCTTCTTCCTTTCAATATGTTTGAAAACATCATCTTGGGCTAGAATAATACATAGAAGTATGTTGAGAAGAACTTGACAAGGGTAAAGAGATCATCAATTGCCTCTCCATGCATACCAGTTAACTCTATCCCATGTTACTTTTATCTATAACAAAAGTGTTGTCTATTTACTTATTTGCCACTTCTTCCTTTTTTAATGCCATAGATATTTTTGTCAATAATGTGAAATGTAGGGACTATTTCACAGAACAATTCTTTTAAAGGCATAGAATCAGTTAGAGTATTACAAAGAAAACTTATTATATTGAAATAGACTTACCATTTGATCACTTGGGGGTTCCTGAGCCCAGATTAGGAATGAGTGCATTAGTCATGGTCTTAGAGGAGCAAGGTGGTACACTTAAATTAGGATAATTTGAGAACCATTTAATAGAAAGATATTAACAGAACATGGGCAAGTGTACGGAAATCATACAGAGTAGTGACATATGAGGTTGTAGAACTGCAGAACTATTATCAATGGGGAGACAAAGGGAGAGGGGGCACACACCTTTAGAAGAGTGATTCAGTCTTGGCAATGAGCCAGCCATAAGTGACTGTTACAAGAATGGATACAAGGGCCTCATCCTTCCAATCCTTAACTGGGGCCCCAGAAATTCTATACATGAAGTAGACTTTTAATAGAATATAAATAAATTTAGTTCTCAATAATTCTCCTGTTGTAGACTCAGAGACACCAAGTTCTTAGATCGCCACCTGGTCGTTGTCCTGTATCTTGTGTTCTATTCAGCATCAGGAGAAGGTAGGATATGGAAGCAGGTCAATTTCCATGCACAGATGACATTGGCAAAATGTTCATTTACCATAACTCAGTCATTATTTTTGTTGGCAAATATTTAAAAATATTTTAAACCATATGTAGCATTAGAGTAATTGATCTCCCTTTTTGGTTAGAAAAATTTTTCTTTTGTGATTGATTTTAAAAACAAGACTCACTGATAGATTTCTCAGGAAATCTCACTATTTGTAGGTTAGTTGGCTCAGAACGTCATCTGTGCTGAAGGAGAAATCCTTTGCAAGTTTTATCTTGAGAGACAGTTAAATTCACCAAATTCTTTGCCAACAGCTATTTGGACTTTGTAAATGTAGGTGGAGTACTGGGAAATACTTTAAAAGTCATTTGTTCCAATGATTTGTATTGTCATTTTACAAATTATGAAAATTATATAAAAAGGAAAAATAGTGATCATTATCAATCTACAGAGACTTATTGGCAACACATACTCAATGTCACTTGATGGTATTCCTTTTATAGTGATGGAGGATTAATGAAAATCTACCAGGCATGTCCATGCCAAGAGGAGAGGCCTGAGGTTGCTTATCTTGTTTGAAGGTAGAGCCACTTCAGAAATGGAAGCCATTTTCTCTGGAAGCTCAGTCTGCTGGTGCTGGTGCTACATGATTTGCATAGGGACTTAGTAGGAGTTCCCAGAAGTCCTGGGTGTTCCCCTCCTGTTTCCACTTCTGGCTGGCTGATTCTGTTTGGGTGCATATCTCCAGGTCATAATGTTCTGTCTTAAAGCAAAGTTCAAGAAGTTTTGCTTCCTTAAAAGCAAACTTGATTCCAGTTATGAAATACTGAGCTACTTCCCACAGGATTGTTTTGAAGTACAAAGCAGTTCTCTAAATCTGATGTCCCCAAACCAAAGGTGGGTTGTAAATTCTCTTCTGACAATGGCATTCTGGATACTGAAGGGCCACTCTCGGGGTTCTCAATGGCTTGTTTTTCTTTCCTGAAGAGCTTAACAGGGTGAGTAGAGGGTGTTTGTAGATGGCCTATTTGCAAAACATTCCCTTCTCTTTTCCTTCTTTTTTCAAGTCAGTGAATTTCTGCAACAGACTTTTTTTTTAATGAATGCTCAGTGCGTGGACAGAGATGAAAAGGGAGGAATGGCTGAATACTTCTTTTAGTGCTTTGACCAGAAAAGTCCTAAAATGTTCTCTTTGTTAACCCAGGGGTGAACAGTTTGTATAAGATTAACCTTGGAATCCCTTGGTCTGGTCACTCCTTCTGTAGTGCCTGCATGACTTAGACAAAGCTGCCAGGGGCCCATCTGTTAGTAATACAACCCCAGCCACAAATATAACTGTCGTGACAACCACACCGAGTTAGTCTTTCAAATAAAACTTGTTAAAAGTTACTACCCTCCATCCTCCACCCACTGTAGTTAACTGCATTAAATCGCCCTCTACCTAGTATTTATTTTCTTAGGCGTTCCTTACTTGTGCAGCTGTGGCAGGCTTGTCTTTGATTTAAAAAAAAAACTCTACCAAGATGAGCCTTTACAGTTTCTAAAAGGTCAGAATGTGTTTAAGTTGATGTCTGAAGGGAATGTCCCACCTGAACTTTCTCAGGCTGCTGCACCTGTGTTCGGGTACTCTGTCTCCCCCATGTTACATGGTCTTTAATCTGGAGGCTCATGGATCAGCTGATTTCTTCCAGATGATGGGAAACCACAGAGATACCTTAGAGTAGAGCCATAGTATAATGAGTAGAAAGACTCATCCTCAGACCACTGCCCCGGCACCCGCTCTGGTTTTCCCATTTTGATGAACTTGGGTATCAAAGGCAAGTTTGGGCAACTTTCAGCTTACCTGTGAAATCTGACGTGACAAGGGAATCAAAGCTGCATCTCAGTCCACCGGCACTGGGTTTTTCTTTTATATATAGTGCCCAAGCATTTTCTTTAATACATATTTGAAATCTTAAGGGACCAAATGGACTAGTGACCCCTGGGTAGGGCTCTTTTATTGAAAAACAATTTAATGCTCTCAGAATGCTCTCTGGGATGTTGGCAGTTTTAAAAGAGCTGCCCTGAGTGGAGAGGTATCTTCCGTGTTAGTCAGTATAGGCTGTAAGAAAATGGATACTCTACTTAAAAAGGGGAAAAAAAAGCTAGGGTAAGAAAAGTGAAACGGATGATGAAACATATTGTACATTTTTTAACTCTGTACCTTTTGGAAATGAAAAAGAGAAGAGCCCTTTCTGAGTTTATGACTTCTTTTTAACAATATGGTCAGCACCAAATCTTCAGGGAAATTCCTATGCCTAAAATACTATGAGATAAATAAAATAGTGCCTTTTTAATACTTCAAATGTCTACATAGCTGGATTACTATAAAAATTGAGGGAGGCTACTGTGCCTCATTCACACTGATCATTCAACAGTATTTATTCACTGAATGAGTAAATAAATGAAAAGTGATTATGATAATGCTAGTGTAAAGGAGAGACTTTAAAAGAGAGTAAGATGACTCTAATGCAAATATAAAGTTAACATGTCAAAAATTTTATTTACAGTGTTAACGAATAAATAAAACAGTAAGATATCATTATAACTGGTTCAAAGGAGAACTCATAACTGACAAGAAATGCTAAAGTAAATTTAGAAATGTCAACTGGCAAAATCGTTCCATATCCAGAGAGTGTAATCAATTGTCTTTCATGGGATACTGTGTAAATTCATAGGTAAATTATTTGTATAACTGTCATTTTTTAATAAATTAAGTTGTCTCTCTAAAGGTTTATAACATATCTTTACCTAAGAAGATGCACATCTATACAACCAAGGCAGTCTTGTAATCTCAGCATTCCATTAAAGACTAATCTCCCACTCAATCTTCCACAATTCATCCCTAGAGCAGCCAGTATGTACATAGGGTACGAGTACTGTTCTGGATTATATGCTTTTCACCACAGTCTATCTAGTCTTCACAATGACTCTATATGGTGGTTACTTTTAGTAACCTAATTTTTCTAGAGTTTAAGAAACTGGCCCAACCCTACAGAGCAAATAAATAATAGGCCAACACTTGGACCCAGAAGTCCAACAATACCACCCATAGGCTCTACTGAGCACACAGACCTGCCCGAGGATGGATATAGTAAAGGGGATCCACTGCAAGGACAGAGGCTGCTGCTGCTATTAGTTTGGAATTAACATGTGATCTCATGGGGACAAAAGCAGGGCATTTGAAGCTATAGCAGGTTCTCCATAGGCCTTTGGAAGTAGAAACAAGTATATTTTGTTTCTTGATTGACATTTGTTTATTGATCAAAGCTACAACTGGCACAGCATTTTTATCTTATTCTGACTTGGCTGTTCATAGACTGATACTATAAGCAATGAATATAACTAACTAGTTTTATGGAGGGTTGAGTGTAACTACAGTTAGATATCTATCATAAATCCAAGAAATAATCAGATTTGGGCCAAATATTGGTGGAGAATGTTTGCTTTGGGGCATACCCTTCTGTCTGCTCAGGTGTGCTTCAGTCAGAAAGACTTCATAGCAAGGCTGCCTGTCCAGTCTGCTACTGCACCTGGGGCATGCCTGGTTGTATCTCATGTACTGCCTTGAATCATAATCCTTAAGGTGTTACAGTTTTTTGGGAGAAACCAAACGAGCACTCTTTGGAAGTATTTTAGGCAGTTTTACTATACACGTGGTCTCAGCTAGGATTTCTTCCCCAAAGAGCTGAGCCCCGAGTTCTGGTTAGAACATCCTTATATAGGCTAGAGGGATGAGAGGAATGTAAATTAGGTGAAGGGGTTTCAAGCTCAGGAAGTTCTTTGTCTGCTGGCAAGCAAGCTCAGGTTACAGGAGGTGTCATGGCTTTTCTTTACAGTTGCTGGAGGTGGTAGGCAGGCCCCTCCACAAAGGGACCAAGCCTAGTTTTGTAAAGTGCAGTGTGGCAGATGCAGAGAACTGCACATTCCCAGGCTGGTAAATCTCTGTCCTATTCATCATTTTCTCTCATACTTTTACTGCTTCATATTACAAAAGAAAATTCAGTCCTAGTGCTCTTCCCCAGGAGGTATAAACTTTACAGTACTTGGTCTCCTGCTGTCTCTCATCCTTACAGACCTAAAACTGGGTAAGCTATTCTGGGGGAGGTAGGTGATCTATGCACGGCATCAGGTCTTTGCAGATTAACTGCAAAGGCTCATGGAAAATAGCAGCAAGTGCTTGTGACTCTCTCATTCTCTCATGACCTCTTCCACCCTGAACCAGGACAGCTTATTCTACTGTTCAGCTCCACCCAGACCAGGTTCTCCCTCATTCAGCCTGGAATTTCAGAGTAGCAAAGTGAAGGTCCCAGCACTATTAAGAAGTAACACTCTCATTCAAACCCTAGTCTGGTTGACTCAAAGTCGCTGCTTGACCATGAGATAGCAATGCACAGGAGACCTATGTCATACAGTGGAGGACAAGAGCAGGAACTATCCCAAGAGTCCACTGTCCTTCAGTTGTAAAGGCAACATAAAGAACAGAATCAATGGATTTACAGCTCACACATCTTCCTTCATTCCCTGTTAGGAGATATAAGATCAGATATATATTAGTGGACCCTCACAGCAGTCTATTCATTTGGACCTAGTTTACTTGGAACTGTATTGAGCAACGAATGATGAATATATTGGCTGAGCAGAAAAAACACAGTGATATAAAATAGTCAAAATGTTTGCAACATGTTCACAATGATTACTTTGAAAGTAAGTCTTTTATGTGGTACAAAGACCATAGTACACCCCAAAGTTATCTCTGTGGTTCAAGGTTTTGGGATGCCTGCTGCGTCCTGTCCATTATTAGAGGATCTGCCGGAGGAAGGATGAGAGAAGCTGCTCCGAGCTCTTTGAATGTCTTCAGTGGAAAAGTTGAAATAATAGAGATATTTAACCACCACTACCCCGCCACCCATGAGCTTACTGTGCCTGGTCCTGTTCCACTGTCAGAGGTAAAAAGGCAGCTGACTGCCTATCTATTCTCTCTTCCACACTAATTCTCTCTTTCCAGGGCTCTTTAGCTGCCCACTCATTTGGACCAAATTTCACTCTGTATATGGAAAGGGAAATAATAGGAGACCATGTGACATGGCAGAAAAATGGTTTGTTCTGAGAGAAATAACATCACTAGCACTGAGAGAACAAAAGAGCTTATGGGGGAAATAAAATAATGAGAAATGTGCCTATTCAGCTGCATTGAATGTATCTGAGCTAAAATTAGGATTAGAGGCAATCCATTCTAACCATATCGCTGGAGTCTGCTTTGAATAAAATTCACAAAAGTTCAGAAAAAAGCCCTATAGTGCTACTTTCCTGAGAATTTAGTACCTTCTTCAAAAAGAATGACTCCTGTTTCCAACTCCTCAAAGATAGTTATTACTAAAGCTTAGTTTTTCATTTTAATGACTTTGAATTAGATTCTGTAGCTTTAGACATTACCCCAAAGTGTGGTCTTACAGGTGGACATGCCAGGTAGAGTCAGTGATGTGCTTCCATCTGAGCAGACTGCAGCTTCAAGAACAATGTGTGAGATGCTCATGATCTTCTTTGAGCTGCAGCAAGCGTGGCTACCTCATCCTAAAAGTTAAAATCTAATAAATATATTTGTAGCATATGTAAAAGAAGTTAATGCAGTTACCACTGTTCTTAAAAATCAATAAAATATAATAAAGCTGTGAGAGTGAAATAAAGTTGTGTCCTGGGCTCAAATTGCCAGGACCAGTGGGATGGGACTGTCTGCATAGCATCTTGAGGAGTGTATTCAGGACTTGTGACATCATTCTAAGTGTAACAAGAAAACAGCAAAGGGTTTCCAGGGGACTCAGGAGTGAATGGGATAGAATATAACATGGACGATAGTTTCATTTGACAAGTCTCCTGACAGGAGAAGGGGTTGAAGAGGCTGGGATAATAACAGCTTGCAATGAGGGCATCAGGGTTTCTGGACAAAGACAATGGGAGCTAGGAAATGCTTGGAGGTTATAGCATTGAAAAAAGTGAACAAAACAAATATATTTGTAAGAGGAAACATTGACAATGTTGGTGATGCTTTGGATATGAGACCCAGGAAGAAGTTTGTGCCAAGGCTGATTCCTGGGTCTTGACCTAGACAATGAAAGTATGGCAGCAGTGAGACCACTGACCACAGAGCAGTAGTCAAGGGAAGCAGACTGGAAAGGGAGCAGGGATGGTTCTGGAATGGGAGCGGCAATCCTGAGTCCAGTATGGTCCATGTGGATTTGGAAACTACCATGTAGCCGTTTGACATGCCAGAGGAGAGGCTGAGCTGCAGGTATAATTTGTCTCTTATCTGGTCATGGGTATATTTTTGGGCATAGGAAGAGAAAGATGAGGAGTGGGCTAAAGACTTAACATTTTAGGGAACTTGAGTTAAATGTCCAGTTGGAAGATGAGGAACTTGGAAACAGCTCAATATAAGAACAGCAAGGGAGATAGAAAGTCAGAAATAATTATAAACAGAAAGTCAAAGGAGTGCTGTTAAGAAAAGCTTCTGTAACAGGGAGTTTATTGTAATCCTAGCAGGAGAATTGTTGCGTTATAGCAATGAGGGAAGGGGCCAAAGTGGGGTTGGTGGAGAAGGAAGAAGCAATTAAAGACAACAAATGTAGGAAGATTTTGAAAGAAGCTTGACTGTGAAGGAGACTAGAGGACCAAGAGAGAGATATAGTCAGAGGAAAAATAAGTCACTATTTGAGAGCAATAAGGTAGTATTCAAGACAGAGAAGAGTTAGCAAGAAAAGATCAGAGAGGGGTGCAGACATAGATAGACCCCAAGACAGGGATGGATGCACAATTATCTGAGCCTAGAAGAGAAATGGCTTCCTTGAGTGACAGAATGAAAAGGAGACTGAACGGGTATACAAGGAGATAGAATTGCCGTCTTTGTATCTGGAGACTCTGGATTTTCCCACTGATGGCTAAAAGTTAACCTTTAATGGAGAAGTGAGGTAGTGGATGCTAATAAGCATTAGATGTAGGAGCTAGAGGACAGGGACTACTGATAGACAAATGTCAAAGTAGAAAATTCACTCAAGATGTTTTAATCTCCTCTTCAGAACCATATCTACACCAATTTAAAAGTTGTCCCCTTGTAACTGTAGCTATAATATGAAATAGTTTAAGGAAGCATGTTAATCTGATAAAGCTGCTTAACAAAATACCACACAATAGGTAGCTTAACCAAGAGAAATTTATTTCTCATAGTTCTGAAGTTGAAGATCATGCTGTTGGCAAGTTTGTTTTCTCCTGAGGTCTCTCTCCTTGGTTTGTAATGGCCACCTTCTTTTTGTGTCTTCACATGGTCTTTTGTCTGTGTGTGAATACCTAGCATTTCATCCTCTTCTTATAAAGACACCAGTCCTATAGGTTAGGGCCCCACTCTTATGACCTTACTTTAACCTCTTCAAAGGTCAGCTCTTCAAATGCAGTCGCACTGGTGGTTGGGCTTTAGCATATACAGTTTGGAAGACATAATTCAATTGCTAACATAGATAAAGATGAATTTTTTTTAGAAAGTGACATCATATTTGTTATTTCAGTTTTCTTTAAAGGATCCAGGTGAGATGAGCACTTGTTTTAAAAAAATATGTGTATTGTAGTTTTTAATCTTAAAATCATGTGTACTTCACATTTTATTTGCAACTTTATTTCTTTCTCACCTATCAAAAACTTCATAGGAATTTTGCACACTTTGTTCAGAAAACATTTTGAAGGAAGAGAAGGCAAGTGAAATTCATCCAAATCTTATTCAAGTAGATTCAGGGAAATGACTTGAAGCTTCCATAAAAATTCTCTGCAAGTGTGCTCAAAAATACTTTTCAGAGGATCTGAATTAAAATTTTTACAATTTTTAAACTAAGAATGGAAATCTCATCCTCCCACTTCTGGGTATTTACCCCCCCAAACACAAAAATACTATTTCACAGAGATATATGCACCCCCATGATTATTTCAGCATTAGTTATCACATTGGAAGCTACCTAAGTGCCCATCACCAGATGAATGGAAGTTGTGATGTATATATGTGGGGTGGAATACTATATGGTCCTAAACAAGATAAAATCTTATCATTTATTTATGACAATATGGATGGAACTAGAGATTACTGTGCTAAATGAAATAAGTCATAGAAGAAAGACAAATAATGAATTTATCTCACTTATATGTGGTATATATCTATATCTATATCTATATCTATCTATCTATATCTATCTATCTATCTATCTATCTATCTATCTATATATATATATATATATAAACCCTTGGACACTGACAAAAGAACTGAGGTTACCAGTAGGGAAGGGGTGAGGGAGTGGGAGCAAGAGGTGGTGGGGTCCAATGGAATATAATAAAGGACTTTTTTGTCGTTTGGTGTTGGGCAAGGTATGTTGTCATGTATTTGAAAAATGTAGAATTTTCACATAAGGCCTTATATTATTTTGTATATCAAAGTTACCTCAACAAATATTAAATTAATTTTTTTGAAGTTTTACCAGACTTACATTAAAGTTAAAAAATAAAAATGAATATTTACATGTATTACTGTAATAGTTTCACCTTTATTTTTCTGAGGAAAATTTTAAAATATTTACTTTATCTTAGAAGATTATGACAAAGTAAATGAAATGAGTTTTTTTAAAGATTAAATTTGGTCTTTTCCTCATTTCTCCACTTTTTAAACTGACTGATAACATTATTATTATGATGTTTGATACACTTTCTTCTTTCATAGCTCTTTGTATTACAAAACAATGCATAACTTATCAGAATATCTGAAGAATCACTTCAGATTAGGTTTGACAGTGTGTTACAAAGTCCTGAAAAATTGTAGGTAAAGCAGGAAAGGAATATTTTCATTTTCTTATGTAAATTGGTCTCAATAGGGGAAGTCTAGAATGTGAGGTGCCACAGTATCCAGAGGAGACCCAGGTTTTTTCCAAGTCTCTGATTTGATGTAAAGAAAAACGCCATCCTCACAATCTAAGGTGGCTACAATAACCCCAATCATCTCATTAGACTTCCAATCAGAAAGGTGAATGAAGAATGACATGTCTTCTCCCTTTAAGGAGCATTTCTGTAAGTTCCAACCAATTCCATTTATATTTCACTGGCCAGAATTTGCAGCTAGAATACTGAGATTCTAGAGAGGATGATTCTTTTGTGGGATACAATGCGTCCCAGAATAAATCCATAACTGTGTTGCTGAGGATAACGGGGAGAAAAAATGCTGCCAGTTCCTCCTCACACCAGTCACATGCCATGGCTGCTCTGACTATGGACTCCCTTGCTCTGTGGGACAGAGGTCTAGAGTGTGCAAGAGCAATTAACAGTAGTAATAAATGCAGTGTTGTGTGGTTTTGTAAAGTACTTTCATAGTTATCTCACTTAGTCCTTGTAATGTTCTCAGGTAAACATTCATCCAGTGACCTGAATGTTCATAATTACTTTGTGAACTGCCTAAAATAACATAATCCATAAAAAAGAGACTCATATTCCAGGATCTGATTTAAAAATCTGTATGCTCTTCGTTGGACCAAGCTGTCTCCACGTCCCTAGTTGAATCTGAACACTCACTCTGCCAAGTTGTCTACAGAGATCCAGGGATACTCAGCTTGCCCCTTTGCCTCTTGCACCCACATCCAGTCTCAGAATCCTATGACTAGCCTCCATACAGATTGTTTAACCTCTGTCCTCTACTGCCACTACCACAATCCCATTATTATGACAGCCTCAAGTTTTTATATTATTCTTAACTTCCTTCCAAGTGACCTTCTAAAATATAAATATGGTCACATCACTCACCTCCTTATAGCTCTTCTAAGGTTTCTCTTGCCTTTCAGGATCAAATAAAACAAATCCTTCAGATTTTGATCTCATAAACTTTTATCTTTACCTCTTACTGGCCTTTTCCTCACACACTTGGGTTTCCAGCAATTTTGGGAAACTTTCAGCTACCTGATTGTTGTACTTCCTTTATTTCTCTATTTCTGCTACTTCCTTCCTAGACCAACTTTTGACCCTTTCAGACCTTCCTTCTACTAAGAAACCCCTGGTCATCCAAATGCCTAGTTGGAGGACTTGACCGTTTAGCTCTCTATTGCTATGTCTGTTTCTTGTCTGTCTTCCAAATGAATTGCTAAAATTTGAGGGCGATGTTTTAAGCATGTCTTTTCACTCTGGTGCTTTGACATCTGGGGCTTGCTGACCCTATAGAGACACCACTGTTAGGACTGAGCCATAGCAAACAAGCTTTCTTGAGTCCAACCATGAGTGACTTACTTTTGGAATTCATTCATCTGCTTTTTTTAATCCTCACTAGTCTTTTTTTTTTAACCAGAAAATTTACACAAAAGAAAAATGTAGTGTTTTCCAGGAAAAAAACAAAAGGTACGTTTAATCATCATTGAGCTGGTAAACTGATGGCTCGTTTGCAAGGACAAGTATCAGATTATTTTAATAGAATCCATCTTATGCACTACATTGTTATATAAATCTCTATGGCATTGGATTTTAAGCATGGCCAAAGTGAAAAGGAGAAACTGTGATCCTGACTTTTCTATTTGTGATTAAAATAATTTACTAAGAAAACTTAAAGAACAAAGTCTTCTATTCTTAAATTCCTAAACACACACACACACACACACACACACACCACACCATGGTATACATTAATCCACCTCCCTTTGTATGAAGAAAGGCCAGCATGTCACAACTTCTCTTTACTAACAATTCTCTGTTATCTCTTAACTTGGATGAATTTAATAACTGGGAGACTGAGAGCCATTGAGATTTGATGACCCTTTAGTGGCCTCAAGTTATAGGACAAAAACTAGTGAGGAAATACCTTCTAAGGACTTTGCCTTGGTGATTTCCGTAAATGACTCCACTTTAAATTGCTGGGATTGTGTAGCCTCCTACAATTACTGGTGTTCTAATTTCCTGGGACTAATTTTAGAGGGTGGGAGATTTTAATCATGGAAAGGAATTGTTTCCATTGTTCAGATTAACTTCAGAAGCTGAGTTGAAAGCAGGTGCCCGAGCAAGCCCTCAGAAAATTCCACAGGGACTGGACGGGCCGGCCTATCTACTGCCTGAAAGAGAAAACCTTCCATGAACAGGGCCTCTCTGATTCTCCCACTGAATTTTGTCTCTCTTTTAACTTTCTTTGTGTTAAAAAGAAGCTGTGTAGTCTAGGAATTTAGCAAAGATCTCAGAATGAGTTTACAAGTATCATTCTTCCTCAGGGAAATCTCTAGAGACTGAAGAGGCCCCTATTACCTAAATGCGGCCTTCTGATCCTGACCTATATTCCTGTCAACAGAGAGGCCATGAAGGGACAAGGGGACTGGCTATGGGGAAGAGAAGAGAATTATATTAAGAGGGTGACTCTTTTCCTCCCTTCCTCCTGGTCCTCTTTGTTTAAAACTTCATTTACCTCTGTCTTTACCCCTTCCTCTGACCAGAGACAAAAGGAGATGCCAGCAGCATTGTCAGCAGAGTTGCCCTCCCACTAAGGAGTCTCTTCCACACCTCAAAGACACTTTCAAGTCCCCCCATGTCCACTGCAGAACCTGTCCAATGATCTGACTTGCCTGTGCCTTCTGCATAACCTCGTCAGGGTGACATCAATTCTTTCTCTATTCGTATAACTTCTCTTTTCCTCTGCCATTCGAACAGACACTAACTTAAGTTTAAGACAGAAGATTTTAGGGAATATGGCTATTGCTTTTGTTATTGTCACTTACTGCAGATATGCTGTAAATACAAGTTGGGGACCAGACTGCCATTGTTGTGCTCCTTTCCATATTTAGATTGAACTTTAGAATTAAAATAAGCCTTTTAACCTCATCTTCCTAGAGAAATTAATCATGCTGCCTTTCTGCTAGTAGTGCACCAGACTCCTTTGAAATCTCCAAGGAATACCTGCATTAAAAGGAAATCTTCAGCTCAATAAATTTCAGAATATGCAAGTTAAAAAGAAAATGTCTAAGACTCAGAAAACATCATTAATAAAATTTATGGTGAGTAGAAAACTAAGGAAAGGCATCAATTGTGCTTTTTCCTAATAAATGCATTCATGATTTATTTTCTTCTTTTTTTGTGTCTTTGAATTTCCTTTGAGGAAAACATATTTAGATCATTTGAAAAGCAAGCACATTAAAATGCATCAGCCCATGGTAGCTGGGAGGGAGAATATTCTGGGACAGCTCTGGTTGTAGTATCTTGACTTTTGAAGCATAGTTAGTGATTTTTCAGTCCAGGATCCCACCTTATTCTAACACAGGTTTTCCTGAAAACTGAGAGTGTTGTTCTTTCAGTCCCTGCTGGAATGCTCCCAGATAAGGAGAGCTCACTACTTCACCAGGCTGCAGATTTTCTTGTGGGACAGCTCTGGCTTTCAAAAGGAAAAGGAAGGAAGAAAAAGGGAATAGGGTAAAAGGAGAGAAGGACAGAGGATGAGACACAACACACTGAAAACTAGCTGAATTCAGCTCCTTGTATTATTAAATATTTGATATAGTTTCCCTTATAAGCAGCACAAAACCAGTGAACTTCATTATGCTTTTGCTAACCTTTCTTCTTTGAAAGTGAAATTATGTTTCCTCTGTGTTGCTACCTGAATTTCATAAATTCCTTCCTTTATTCATTATGTAACCTTCTCTTTGGACCATCACTAATTGAGAGACTCTGGGCTCTCAATTCTTTCTAGGCTCATGCAGCCACCTTTTCCTTTAAAGTGATGTTGTTGGATTAAGTGGTGTCCTGCAGTGGGTGTACACAATGGAAGGGTGACATATCTATTCTTCTTTTCCATCTGGGTGCCATACGTGTGGGTTTTCAGCTGCAGATAACATTAGCATTTCTAGTGCTTACATCACACTATTCATTTATACTACTTTTGTGGTCAAACTCCTGCTCCAATTGCCAGAATTCATTGGGTAAAAGAGTCAGGACAGAGAAAAGAAATTGCATTGTATTGTGCTGGAGATTCAGAAGTGCAGGCCTGTCAGGTATAGTCAGCACAGCTAACATGGAGGACTTGACTCAGAAGACCAGCAGGGCAGAGGGACCTCCATCAGGAGGCTCAGCAGGTGGAAGGACATGGGAGTCCACAGCCCCAGTGTTATGATACCACAGCTCAGATGCAGATCTCTTTGGATAGGTATACATCCTGGGGGAGAAAAGAGCTTTATTAAAACTAACAGCTATACCTGGGTCTTAAACCTCCCTGAAGTGGAAGTGCAAACATGGAGAACAAAGAAAATCAGCGTCAGGCCTGTCAGGAAGGGCAGAGCAATAGTCTACTGAACTCAGACACAGGCAGGTTTGAATAGAGCATCAGGGACATTGTGGCTGAGTGAACTTGAGAAGAATTCTGGAAAAAGCAGCTGTCTCCATAGAAATGTGAATAGATGGACAGTGGGGGCACACCGTTTGAGGTAGAGCAGATGGTAGTGCATAGGGTCCCCGGGTAGAGGCAGACTCTTTGTGGTGAAATTATCTTAGGAATGATGTTCTGAAAGGGGCAGTGGCCTTAGCGCCTGGAACAAAGCAGTAATGACCCATGTTGATGTTGTAGCCCATGAGAGTATGTTTGACTTCTAGAAAGATGCTGGATGAGAGGATCTCTGGTCAAGGGTAGACAAGGTCTTGCCAATGGTGGAGGAAAACCCTTGGGTCTTTACATGTGACTTTGGCTATATGTAAGGTAGTCAGGACAGGTAGGGGAGGCACAGGCATTTTTTTTTTTTTTTTTATACAGAAAACGTTTAAACTATTTGGACACTGGTTTTCATGGAAGGTTTGTGGTGAGAAATGAGAGTAAAATAGCCATTTAATGTGATATCCTGAGGCAGCCAAGTGGGGTCCAGGATAGCCCATGGGTGTGGACCCTGTTCTCAGGGGATACTGGACATCACTGGGAGCATCAGTTCGAACCCTCAGATTCCCTGGAAGAGAAAGATTAGAACTCTTTGGTCAGATGGGACCAAGGAAGGACATTTCTGCGAGAGAAAATCGGTTGACTTTTCTTGAATTAAACCTGGAGAGTTTGAGAGTCATGTCATTTTTACACATTCAATTTTATATTTACTCATTTTTATAAAGCTTAATTTAACCTTCATATGCACATTGGCTGGCGTTGGGGGTGGAGTCTCAGGTGAGATTTTCTGGTTCATTCTTTGACACGCCAATCCATAAAATTAGGAAACAGGTAAGCTCACATAAAGAAGATATCTGCTTAATAATTCAATGATAATTTATGAGTTCCTTTGGGACCCATTTGAATCACCAATATATTTCTTCTTAATGAGAACAGACATGCTAAAATATATATATATATATATATATATGTATATATATCAAGTTGGCATCTGTTTTCAGATTGGTAAAATATGTATATGCAGTCTTTCAGGAAAGGATTTCTAATTTATAAGCTAGTGACATTCTTTTTCTTAACTTTCCTCTTATTAGTGCTCAATTTAGTATGCATTTACCTCTGTTGTTTTTGTGTTGACTGGAATGCAACTGTCTTAACAAGATTTAAATGAAAAGTCTTGAAGTGCCCATTCTTGGCTTCATATTGTGCCCACATGTCTCACTCCAGCAGGTATCACACCAGCAGGGCTTCCTAGTTGTCACAGCTATAGCAGCCTCCTAATTGCTTGTGACATGGGGCTGCCTTTTGATCTTGACCATGTTCTCCTAATTATTTAATCTTTGACAACATGAAAACATGTTTAACCACATACCATGAATAAAGATCCAGCATGACTTTTCTCCTGAGGCCTAGTTGAGGCTGCATATTCTGAACACTAACAGTAACTAAGGCAAAAAAATTTTTTTTTCCTGTACTCTGTTGAAAGAGAACATGGGTATGGGGAGGGGAGGAAACTCTCTGGATTCTGCTGACACATTTCCTGTTAGTCATGAATTACTTCTAGTTTTGTCAAATTCTCAAGTAGTGTTTTTAGTTTGAATTTTAAAAAAATTCATATTTTAATTTTTCTTTCATTTATATTACTTTATAATTTTACCTTAGTCACACCCACCACCAGAATTCTAGTGCCTGTCCCCTCTTTCAATTTATTCTTTGTGTGATTATTGACTGATGATTTTTTCCCTTATCTAGGGACGGCAGAGAGAGCGCTCACTAGATAGACAAAGAAACAGAAATGGATTTTGGTATTTTATACTTGTGCTCATCTTTTCTAGTTAAGAATATTTACATTTAATTTTATCTAGTCCACATATCTGTTTCCTTCACTTGATTCTACGTTACTTGCTGGTATGACCCTTACTTAATATCGCACTATTTTTAGCCTGTGCTTAATAAATATTTTTGAGTCCATGAATGAATAAATGAGCAAATTAGAAGTATCATGAATGAGTAATGGATATTAAATTATATTTGTATTTGAGGAATTAGCTAATCATATAGCATAAATACTAAGCTCTACCAGAAAAAAATTCAGAAGATCTATCTTCCTTAATTTAACAAAAATATACTCACATGAAAATTTCCATCCTCAAACTGAGCAATCTTCTGTAACTGACAAAGACACTCAAAACATTTTGCTGTAGTTGCACACTTTACTCCAAGATACCAATGTCCGAAATTGAAATGTTCCTTAATAATTTATCACATTGATTTATATTTGCTGGAAGTATTTTTCTTCATTGCTAATCTATTGCTATTCTGGGGCAGAAGTACTAGGCAGTTTCCTAGGGTGACTATTTGCCTAAGCACTTTATTTAATACTGGTGCCCCTTAGTGCCTTGGAGAATAGTTTAATGTTTCTGAGACCCTTCACTGAATTCTGACCTGGCTATGTGCATTGCTCCATGATCTAGGCTATTTCAGAATCCTTGCCAAATTTTTCTGTAAAGGGCTAGACTATGAATGTTTTAGACTTTGTGGTGTTTGCACATCTCTATCAAAACAAGTCTCAACTCTACCAGATTTCCACAAAAGCAGATATATACACTACAGACACAAATGGGTATGGTCATGTTCCTATAAATCTGAAATTTGAATTGCTAGTGCTCTTCTATGCTACAAAATGTTAGTCTTCTTTTGTTTTTTCCCAACCATTTAAAATCATGCTTAGCTTGAAGTGTTGACCTGATAATCCACAGAAAATGTGTGCCCTGTGATATAGAAACCAATGTCTGGGCTGAGGTGGACCAGGACAAAGACAGCAAGCAGTATAATGGGAAGAAACCTTTTCCTGCAATAGCTTCATTATTTACTCTGAATTTCTTTTAATTGACTTCAAAAAGCCTTTTGATGGTTCTTCTGTCTGCTCCTAGCTTTATTCTCCCTTTCTTTGTGTTGAGTTGGGTCCAAGGGGTTCTTCTTTTTCTCCTTCTTTCTTCTTCTTCCTCCTCCTCCTCCATTTCCTTCTTCCTTTAGTTACATTTTATAAAATTATAGAACTAGATAAGTTAAAGTGAAGACATTCCTTTATCTGGACACCTCAACCAATTCCGTTCTCTTTAGAATAGATAACATTTAAAGTTTTTTGGTTTTGTTTGTTTCTTTTTTTAAATATTATCAAATGATTTTCAGCACATTAAACTTACACCACAATCAATGGAATATTTTATCTCCTTGGAGTGCCATTTCGAGGTCTCAGTGTCTTCTCTGCTGAGACATTTTTCTGTGGTGCTCTTGCCTTCTATGTGAGAAAGCATCCTGTTGTTCTTGTTGCTGGTTTGAAAGTAAGTAAGTCATGACTTTGGCTTGGGGAAGCTGTATTCTATGGCATCTACATCCTTGTGAGGGAAAATTGAAGCTGTTGGAGAGACATAGGACAAGACCACATTGAACCTCCTTGTTTTCTGTGGATTTCTTAGTCTTATGTCACCAACAACTACAGGTCTTCTCATGTGAATATCAGAGGTCCTATTCTTAGTAAAATGAGAAAGGAGGAAGGATCAAAGAGATCTGCACCTCCCCCCCAACCCCAACTTTTTTCCTCCCCATAATAGCATTTTCCTAACTGCAAATAAGCAAATCAAACAAGTCACACATTCTGAGACTTTTCCATTGATCGAACTAAAACACTGGATATTATAGTTGCTTAAGGTTTCAAGAAGACCAATCCTTGGAACTTCAGGCCCTAATTTTTTCTAAAGACTTTATTTTGGGGGAGCAGCTTTGGATTCAAAATTGACGAGGGTCACAGAGATGTTTCATATGCTTCTTATTTCTAAACATGATTAGCAACAGTGACCCATGACCCATTAGGGTTGGCTCTTGGTATTGTACATTTAATGGGTTTAACAAATACATAATGACGTGCATCCACTATATTATAGTGTAATACAGATTATTTCATTGCCCTAAAAATGCTCTGTGTTTCACCTAGTCATCCCTGTCTTCATGCTAACTCCTAACAACTACTAATCTTTTTATAATCTTCATACCCTTTCAAGATTTCACATATTTAGAATCATATAGTACGTGATTTCTGCAGTTTATTTTCTTTCAGTTAGCAATATGCATTCAAGTTTCCTTTGTGTCTCTATTCTATTCCATTAATTATTCTATTTTTGGGTTCTCTATTCTATTCCATTAATCTATTTGCCTGTTGTTTTGCCAGATACCACACTGCCTTGATGACTGAAATTTTTTACTAACTCTTGAAGTCAAAACTGTCAATCCTCCAACTATGTTCTATTCTTTTGATAGTGTCTCATGATTTTTTTAAAAAAATAATTTACTTTACAAATGAAATGAAATACAGAAAAAACATGACTTTGAATAGTTAGAAATCAACTTCATTCTACTGCATTTTAATTCCAGGAGTATTATTCTGGAAATCATTCCAAAAGTAGACAAAAGAATGGAGTAAGGCTAAAGAAATATTTAGGCTTTTTTCTTTTCAGATAAGTCTTGTTTTCTGACTTCCATTTGTCTCACAGAGCCTCATTATCTGACACCTATACTTGAAATCAAGAATAATGCATTTACATATAAAGGGACAGTTATTTTCTTAGAAATTCAAGGAGTAAAATCAATAGCTTTTGGAAGGAAAGTAAAGGATTGCTAAGAATGTGTGATAGAGCACTTCTAATAATATCTAAGGCCCTGTTTGCAACACCTGTTCTTAGCTAAATAAAACATTGTGTAAAATATGTAGAGAAACTTTATTCTGCCCACATCTTTTGTACTATCGCAGAAATACAGAATGTATACACATTCATATCGTTATGGACACATGTGTCAAATTGGTCATACCCCAAATATCTATGATCAAAACATTCTCAAGTAATTTTAGTCCTTGACATAATCCACTTCTCAGTTTCAGGACCTTTTTAAACTGTTTCCATGAACGTGCCAACTTAAAGTCACCCATGTGTGCAGAGTGAAGAATGGAATGAGAAACATCACATGGCATCAGAAGGCAGAAGGGGTCTCATTTCAAAACAAAACCAATATTTGGGTTTGCCTTCCCTGCACAACTGTACTTTTGCACAAGTGGCTTAGTTTCACACACATAGTTCTTTTCTTCAAAGGTTAAGAGTAGAGGCCAGAGTCTCTACTGCTTTTATGGTTCAATTTTCAAAAATTTGTAAGCTGTAAGGAAGAGATGATTCTAATGCCTTTAACCAGTTTCCATACATTGTTATTTATACTCATCACTCTAAAAAATGCACTTGATAGTAATCATTTGTTCTAGGTGGGCATCATGTAGAACTGAGGAAATGGGTCCAATCCTACTTAATCTGAGCACTCATGATTTAAATAAGGCATATAAAAGCATAGGAGAGCCAGGGCTGACTCATTCTGCTATTAGTGCAATCTCTGTCCCTGTTTTAGTGAATTGCTTCTTTCACATTGCTCCTTTAGACATTCTTCTCAATAGAGTGCATAGGAAATAAGTTCAAGCAATGCTTACTTCAGGGAAGCATGTTTGAGTAGTACACATATTTACACTCACTGACAAATCAAATACTTCTGGTAATCACTGTGAGGAAGGAGTTACTGATTTTTAAGGGTATAATCATAAAAAATAATCAGAAGACAAAAGTGCTGAAGATTTGTCCATGCAGAAGTATGAAATAAGAAGAAAGAGTATAGAATGCCTGTAGGATCTAGACAGGTAGAGTGGATGTGTAAAGTGGCCAAATAGAGTCCAAAGGTGGCAGGGGAATTTGTGGCAGCCAAGAGAGCATTTGCCCCAACTCAAAGGATCAAACAATTAATGTGCAGGCCTAAAAAGAAATGTGCTCTGGACTCTGAGTTTGTTATTTGTGAGGGGAGTGCTATTGGGTGCAGGGTGTGTCCCGGTGAAGGAACAGCACAAATGCACAGACAGAATGTTAGAGCTCTGTGGAGAACAAAAGACTATAAATAGAACTGAGTTCTGGAGTCTGTGTTGAGTCTTGGTAAAGATATCTCAAGATCACAATCAATGAACAGGGTATCCAATCAGCAAGGGAAGAAAGGACAAAATTGCTGTTCAAATGATGCAGGAAGGCGAGCAATGACTCATGAGCTATTCATTTATCCAATCTTTTTGAAAGAAATACAAAGGATGGTTTTGAGTAATTCTGTCTAATGTTATTAATATTCCTGAAATCAGGTAATTTCTCTGGGATAATGTCAAAATAGAATAAAGATGACAAAACTGATTGCAGGGTTGTACTCGGCTGTGCTGAGGTCACTCCTTGATTCCCTGAATATTTAAGAAGAAAACCTTTTTACTTGACTCAGAAATTGTTCATCTATTGAACTGTAAGACCCTGGGACACAGTGTTAATGGCTGCCTCAGAAGAGAGGAGAATCTGGTCCTGTACCTATAAGGAGAAGAGCACATTCAGTCTGAGGGCTTTCTGATGACAGGTGGCCCAGAGTGCCGTCTGTGAAGGCTACAAAATGTAAGGTGAGCAACATGCCAACACTTTATAACCCTAAATGGAAGACATGGGGGAAATACATTTCTTTTTACAGTAGAGAAACAAAGACTTCTGTGCAGATCTTCTGAACATCAAACCTGAATTATCTTAAGTGTCTGATATCCTAAGTGCCTAGATGATGAATGTAGCAGAATGATGACATTATCAAGAAATCAGATGCAGATTACAATCTTGGAGAACCACTGACTCTCAAATGAAAATGTCATTTCTAATGTGATCAGAAATGATGTTAGAGCTACAGGCTTGGGCAATGACATGGCGCTCCATCTAAGTTCTCTTTGCTTTCTCATTCTTATCCCATCTTCTCTATTTTGTCCCTCAGTTGATCCTTCCACTTCCTGCTGGTTACTGAGAGACTCAAGAGAAGGGATACAGAACCCCAGAAAGTGATTTTTCCCTCCCCCACTTTACTGATTTTTCTCAACTCTGTCTGGAGACCACCTTGTGGAGTGACAGTGTAATTTAATTTCCAATCCCATTTTATTCTTGGTCTCTGTAGAGAGAATGACCACAAGGCACCAATTAGGGAAACAAGAGGCCAAAGGGAAGGAGAAGTTTGCTACTGTATTGCATGTGTGTGTTTTGACATTTAGTTTGAACTTCAACCTGGCCTGTGCTCCTCTGGGAGCTTTTAAAAAGAAATAAACTTCATCTCATTACCAACAGATACAATGATGGGGGAAATGGGCTGGAAAAATCTTGAATCTTTTCTGAGCTCTATTTTGTGCTTACAAAGAGAAGGGCAAATTCTTTACTGCTGTGCCATTCAACTATTATGTTTAACAATCTAATTAGAAAGGCTGGGTAGCCAATTCCCATTGTAAAAGCTAAGACAGTCGACACAAGCAAATCCAATTAGACAGCTGTCCTTTACAGATCCAAGCTGCCCTTCAGCCAGGTTCTAATGAACCACTCCCCACCCCAATCTTTACCCACAGCCCCAGGAGATGAATTCTGTCCATAAAATGGGCCAGATGATAGTGGCAGTACATTCAGGGCTCCCCCATCCTGCAGCAGACTTGGAGTTACCTGCTCATGGGCATACAGCGGGAAGCCTGCATTGAACTCCCTCCAGCTGACCTTTGCTGTGTCCTTCCTCCCTGTTCCACTCCAAAGAAGCCAGTTCTCCTGGTCGGTAATGCTGAGCAGGTCAGACGTATGCTAACAGGTGGCAATAAATCAGAACTGTGGCTTTCACTTTTATGAATGTTACTTTCTGCACACTAGGGACTTATTTAACTTGAAACAGACCAAAAACCATACATGGAGCAGCATGCTTGCCATGCCTTTGTTTTCACCATGTATGGCTTGAATTAAGGCACCCTGTGTTGGGCAGATTGCTCACTGCAACTTAGGCATCTGTTTATGTTTGGCATATCCCATAAGGCAGTTGTGGTTATTCACAAGTCTATTAATTAAAAGGAGAACTAGTCAGAGACTACTCAGTGGGCGGAGGGACCATGCGGCCACTTCAAATAAAAATATATGTGAAAATATGTGCAACAAGACCCTCTCACATTTTCTCTGTGGATTCACCTCCTATCAGTAGCTATTGTTGGAACTCAGCATGTGAAAAAATATTCTTGTCAACACTGCATCCAAAAGAAGTTTTTTTTCAATGTCAAAAATTAGAGCAATCTTGTCTGGGTTTATGGAATTGAGATTGTATCAAGGTTTCCACTTTAGAAGCTCTGTTTCCATAAGGTAATGACTACTTGAAAAACATTCATCTTATTTTGAAATTGGGCCTTATCAGAACAGAAATCACAGAAGGATCTTTAAATTCTGGGAGAAGGAAAGAACACATTGTGTCTATCAGCAACATAGGACTAAAAGAGACAAATTTTCTTTTCCTCAGTATTTCGGGGACCAAAGTATTTCTCTTATCACATCCTACTTATTCCCAAAACCACATTACAAGAACACTGGAATTAATTTGCTTTATATGTGAAGAACTGAGAGATTAGTTTTTTAAAAATTTTCCTAAAAGAATTTTGTTAATGTTGTAGCAGATGTGGATTATTTGAATAATCATCAGTTGCTTGCTTACTGCGATGCAGGTGTTCAAATTCTGGCAGAGTAATGCCCCACCTAGTACATAGTCTGAGGAAATCACAGGAAGACACAGGCATCTGGGACATTATGCTTAGGATGGGGTGTCCCGATGGCTGCAGGTTGGGCATACTTCTGGAAGGCTACCGCACTAACGCAAGGAAGAGGGTCTCCTTTTACAAGGGATATCAGCAGAGGGAAGGTAATGAGTGGGCAGGAACAACCAAGTGGGCAAGAACAAAGAATAGTCAAACAGTCAAGGACAGCAGAATTCCAGGGCAGGACATCTCAGGTGTAGTCAGTGCAGGCAGAGGCAGTTATCATCACAGAAAGTCCATCTTGTTACATTCAGATCTGGCCTCAGTGTTGGCTGAGTCCAATTTCAAGAATGGGGCATGGGTCATGTTCTAAGCTACTGCACACTTAGGAATCTTAATCTTTTGGTCTTTTGACCAAGAAGAATTAAATTTTGAAACTATCTTGGAAAGTGAGTTTTGTGAAGTTTGGATTGGTTAACATTTTGGAAAAGTACTACTTTGGTTTTGCAAATATATTCTATGTTATATTTTTCTTGGATGGTCAGGTAAAACATTCATTGCATATTGACTGACATGTATAAAGGATGAATATCCATCCTGCATGTCAAACTGTAATTATCCTGCTTGGAACCTGTTACCCTTCCTGTGGTCTTCAGAGGCTGAATTTCTGGACAGAATTGTAATTGAACAATTACATGAACAAGAAAGCCATTGGAGAAAACTGAGGGCCAGTATCACCAGGAAATCAATGATGTTTCAATGACAAATCACTTAGAAAAATGATACTTGAATCTATAAAAAATTTATTGAGCATCAAGCCTGTGGAAACAAAGAATGTGCACAGATGTATTTGTGTCTTCCAGGAACTTGTAATCTAAGCGGGAGCTTGACACAAACATGAAAATGTAACCAATGATTTAGAATAACCAGCTTTATATTTATTGGAGATGGAGAAAGCGCTGTATAATGTTTGATGTGGTAATGAACAGTGTCTTTATTAAGGGTTTAGAATAATCTTAAATAAATAGTTACGAGTAACATATTTATCAAATTGGGATGGTATAGTTTATGCTGGATGGCTGAATAAGGATCTAAGTGTAGTATGACAGTTGGAATGATAATTCTAACAGAACAAACTTTCACAGGAACAAAAATAAAGATCTAAACTTATATCCTAAGATATAAATGTTGAATTACTGAATGGTATAGCATCTAGCATTCATGACAGTCTACTTGATAAAGTAAGAAGATGACTGACAATTATTGAGCAGTTACCGTATCCCATACATGTCCTCAGATTTTCTTATTAGTCTTCACAGCAATGCTGGTGCGATTACAGAGCATCTTGCACAGCTGAGCATTTTACATACATCTGTTCAATTTTCATGATCATCTTGCAGGGTAGATCCCATCTTCCTTTTATAGATGAAATAACTGAGGTTAAGAGGTCAAGATCCCACAAGTAGTAAATAAGAACAGGAAATGGGTTTTGTCATAAAGTCTCCATCTTTATTTTTTAACCATGTCCTGTCTTCCCAGGCTTTGATGTGACTCCATTTTTAGGCACATAGTATCCAGAACAAGGACAAAGGAGATAGTAATTCTGTTCTGTCAGAAGAAAGCTATATCATAGTAGTGAGTATATGGATTATTTTACCAGATGGTCTCGGTTTCCACTGAAGTACTGCCACTTATGAGTTGGGTGGCCTTGACCAAAGTGTTAAAACAGCAGCAATAACATCAACCTCTCTATGCTTCATTTTGCCATTTCTAAAGTGAGGATGAGTGTAGAACCTAACAATCTCACAGGTCATTGAGATGATTCAGTTAAATTATTTTATGTGAAGCCCTTAGAACAATGTCTGACACATCTTAAGGACCATGTGTATATGCACTATTATTGCTTTACACATATCAAGTCTCACACAAAATTTTGAGTTGCACATTTCAAGGGAATCCTGGCAAATAATTTGTTCCATAAATCTGAACAGAAAGTGATGATAGAGCTAGAAACATTTAGAACTGTAGAATGATTTTTCAGGTACTTAGTCTATGTGATAAAAACCATTTAAAAATTCTCAAATTTTGTCCTAAGTTTGGCCCTAAAAAAAAGAGTAATAGAAGAAAATGAAGAGTCATTTGTTTGACAACCATCCAGTCACTCATGACCTCATCCCACTCCAGAAAACCCGAAGGACTGCAAACCCTAGGAGATACTATTGAGGCTGTTTCTTTAGGGTCTCCTATGTGCTAGCACCGTGATTGTACATCACATGTGGCATTATTGCTCTGTGCAATAATGAAGATCTTAGTGCCTATGACACTGATGAGGAGAGTCACAGGGGACTGAATTCCAAGTTGTGGAGAGGTCACGTAACTGGTCTAACAGCATATTAATTGTGAAAATATATTTATTGTCTATGATGTTCTGGACTCTTGAACAAATCGGACACAGTTCACTGCCCTGATGAAATTGGCATTCTAGCTACCAGTGATGGAATCAGGGACCCAGTTCAGAATTGCCTGACCTTGAGACCCCCTAGCATGGGTAATATATGATGAGATGAAACCACAAGACTGGATTTCCAAAATGACATCTTTCCTTCAGTTCATATCCACCACAAATTTGATCAACATTCAGCTAACCTATTTGTTACTAGTTATCTTTATATACCATATATTATTTAATTCTTAGAGAAAATCTTCTTTAGGTAAGAATTTACCATTTCTTTCATGAAGAAACACATTTAGAAATATTAGGTAACAAAAGTTATACCTGAGACTTCAAGTGAAGCATAATTTATGTCACAAAATGATTGTCCTAGAAATAGAAATTGAAAGGATGTGGAGCGAAATCCCATATTGATCTTTCTCAATAAAAACTGAATTCATCTGCTACACAAGAAATATTCAATCTTGACTTCCATTTTTGATATATTTATAGACTTCCATCTTGGTATGTATGCATCTGAGATTCAATGCTGGTTTAATAGTTCTCAACTCTGGCTTCACACTGGAATCACAGGAGATGTCTCTAGGCATGAGGCCCAGGCACTGGTTTTAAAGCTATCATGTGGAGAGCCACAGATATGAAAGATGTTGTAGAGAGGATTTGGGTGTGTGTGGATGTGGTGGAGATGGAAATAGATATGTGGTTTTCAATGACATCTACAGTCACCCTGTTTAGGTTTCCTGGACCCAACTCAAATGTGAGTATGTTGAGGTTTCCCCACATCAACAAAAAATTCTTAGACACTAACAAGGTATCTGAGAATTCAACTTAATTCTGACAATATCTACCCAGAAATGATATCAGTTTTCACAGGGTAAGTCCTCAGTCTCCTAATATCACCCTCCAATTCAGATGCGATTACAAACTCTACTTCTGACTAACTACAGATTAGGAATTCTTAGGACATCCACTTTGAGTTTTATTAATTTGTTAAAATGCCTCGCATTATATGAAAGAGATACATATGACAAGCCATGGGGAAAGGACATGGAGCCTCCCTGCCCACCCAGGTCCACTATTCTTTCCAAATCTTCACATATCATTAATCTAGAAACCCTCTGAAGCCCCTTCTTTAGGGTTTTTATGGAAAATTCATTTTATAGGCATGATTGATTCAATCTAAGGGTAGAACTAGAAAATCTAACCCTCTAAACATATGGCTGTTTCTCTAGGTAACTAGCCTCTATCCTTAGGTGCCTCCTAAAAGTCATCTCATTTACATAACAAAAGAGAGTTTTTGTTTTTGTTTTTGTTTTTTTTTTTTTAAATCTCTTAATATTTAGGAAATTCCAGGACTTTGGGAGAGCTATAAGTCAGCAACTGTGATGCTATGAGTCATCTCAGTGACCAAAATACCTCTCTTGTTAATATTCATATCAATAGAACACACCTTAACCTCTTATCTAATGGAATTTGCAAGGTCCAATGTACTTCACCCCATCATGGATCATCAGAGGAAGATATTGTGTTGGGTACTTACCCCTGGACTATTGTTTCTTTCATAGCTTTAGGTAGAGAAAACAATAGTGAATATAGCAGGAATCTGGGCTGAATAATTTCCTTTTGGTACAAAGCCCCTGACCTGCACAGTGACACTAAGAGAACTGCTCACAGCCAGTCCACCTCTAATGAATGCTTCCTAAAGATGCCTAAAGATGCCAGTAGACCACAGAGAGTCATGACAAGCAAGTATACTCATTGAATTGGAAGAAGAAGCAAAAAGGAACCCTGAACTGTGTAATTTTGTTTGTTTGTTTTGTTCATGGCAATTTAGATCCTTTATAGAGGCATAGATTCTGCTCTTAGCTCCAGAAAGTATCCTCTAGTGAGGCTGTCCATTTTTCAGAGCTGTATTTTCATATTCTGTCATAAAGTTAATCACAGGTAACTATGCCAGTCCTCCTCATGCTATACATTGGAGTTGGTGAATGTGTTTTTCATATAGAGAGATGGAATGAGGTAGGGATGGAGTTAACACTGTAGTTTAGGAAATTATTCTTTCATATGGTCTCTAGGTGGGTTCACACTAAAGAAAAAGCCCTCATGGAATGCAGCCTGTTAAATTGAGTAAAATTCTTGTGCACAGTCACACCTATGAGCTGTTCAGGGAAGTAGGCACTGGAGCTGGTGTTTGGGTTACTTTATAGCATACTGGAGCATGAGGTGAGGCAGTTCAAGATTCCATTCTGTGTCCAGGAGCTTCAGGTAAGACAGAGATTGGACACAGGACAATGAACATGTGTACTAGAACAGATAGTCTTCCTGAGGTACACAGTTCAGGGTTTCTTTATTTTTTTTCTTCCAATTCAATGAGTATATTTATTTGGCATGACTCTCTGTAGCCTTTTGGCATCTTTAAAGAGCATTCATCAGAAACTGGGAGTTTGTCTCTGCTTTTAAAATTTGAATTTCACTCTTCCCAGCTAGACACAGTCTTCCCCCAGTACCACAGGAAGCAATATCCCCTCCTCCAGTGGCACTCACACTCTCTAAGGACTCTTCAGCAGAGAGAGAGCCAACGGCCTCTTTTCTCAGGAAATTCACTCTTCTGTGTGCTTCCAAATTAATGTTAGCCAAGAGGAACACATTTATTTTACTGTCTTAGATAGCTATATCTTTTTAATTAATCTTGGAAATCATCTCCATTCCAAATGCCTTATGTTGACAATTGTGCAGAATTTAAAAATAAACTAATTTGCACATGTAGACATAACTAGAAAATCCACAAATTATAATGAGGTTTCATATATATATGTGTGTGTGTATATATATATATACATGTATCTACATACATGCACATGCATACATAGACACATACTTCTGCATCTGTATGCAGCACCTTCTGGAAATTGCCACATCAACACTATCTGCTCTAATCACAGAATGACAGTGGCAAACATCCTAAAGGTCCTTGCCACACATTCTTAATCTATGCCTGGAGACAACTGCACAGACACAGTATTTAAATGATGGCTCTTGTTATACAAATTGTTTGCATGAAAACCATTACAACAATCACCTACACAGGAAAGAAAAAATGCCTTTAATTTCTAGTCCAAGTAGGAACTTTCCGTTTTATGTGTTCTTATGGGAATTATTTCAAGACATTCAAGTAAATGCAATCAACCCAAACATAGATTATCTAAAAATCATATAATTTCCATGGTGTAATCTGGAAAATTACAAATTATGATTAATGAATTAGGAAAAAGTTCCACTGTGGATACTGCTATGGTCTAAAGTGTCAATATGCACATGCAAATTATTCAGAGAAAATCACTTGCACTCAAGAGGTTTTTCATGTACCCCATCATTTTAGGCACACAGGCACTCATCTCATATACTTTGTGTGTATCTCTCGCTAGCTCTGTGTTGTCTGAAGCCACTCCCATTAGCATGAAATCATGCACTGAAGGGTCAGAAGATCTAAAATAATGTTCTAATAAGAAGACCAAGAAGACTGGCCCCTATCTCAAGTATGCACAAAAATGTATTATCTCATGCAGTTGGCAAGTGGGCATTTGGGCCCTAGGAGTAAGGGCTAAAAATAATTCATTCTTATAATAAAAGAGAGTGCCAGCAATTTTTTGCCTCATGAAATAAGTTAATTCCCTAAACTAAGAAATGAAGAACAGTAGAGAAGCTGGCAGGAAGATTGGAGGTTCAGACAGTTACCTATTTTAAAGAAGTCTGAAGATCAAAGAGGAAACTGCACATGAAGGATGACTTCAAATTGCCATCTTTTCATTAGCAAACTCAAGTAGGGACATGCTTAAGCTAGCTAGGGATGCATGTAGATAAAAGAGCAAGTGATTGGAGAAATGCTTCAAATTTCCTTTTTGCTCAGGAGTTAGAGAAGCTTTAATGATGAAGTTAACTCCCTGAGAATCACCTTCTTTAAAAACGAGTAACTGAGCTGACTCCTTGACCTTCTTGAGGGAATCAGACAATTGAATCTGGTCCAAAGGGATTCTAACCTAGAATATAACTCCTTGGGGCAGCAGGCTCTGAGAACCCTAATTTCCTGGGATTCCAACTCTTGGATATGAGATAGTGTTATCAAAGCAGTTCCAGAAACAGTCCCACATAGAGGAGGTACTAGATGAATACTGGAGAATGAGCAAGTGACTTAATAAATGATGTTCAGATATAGCAAACTTGAGCCCTTACCCAGAAACTTAAAATATGTCACTGAATATTTTAGTAGGCTTGTTTCAACTGTTCCTCATTCCTCACATTTTCTTAAAATTTTTGTCTGTATATGGATTTGTAGACAATAGAGAGATCAAAATCAAACAGCCTACTATTTGGCCTTTGCAAACCTCTTATGAGCCACATCCCTGCATCCCACTCCTGCCTGCTTTGTTATATCCTAGAATATTACTAGAGCCCTGGGGTATGTTTGCATTGTAAATCCAGGACTAGCCCAGTGAGGTGGGATAGACTACAAGTTTGTGTCTTCCCAAATTTATATATATATATATATATATATATATATATATATATATATATGTATATGTAGTAGGTGGTTCCCAAACCTGAGCCCTATTCTCTAGGGCAGTGTGTCTTGAATTTCAATGTACACACTAGAGGAGCTTGTTAGCATACAGGTTCTATTCCAGTAGGTCTGAGGCAGAGCCCTGATTCTACATTTCTAATGATTCCCCAGGTTTTACCAATGCCACTGGACCTCAGGTCATACTGGAGCTAGAATAAATGGAAGGGAGTGAAGGACAAAGTCAACCTCTGTTTTAGTTCTGATATCAGATCATAGCACCATCACATTGCAAGGATTCCACCAGTAATCTGGTGATGTAAACCTAGAACCTAGGTACAAACACTCATTCTAATTAACTGGAATGTGGCCCTTTGAGATTGTTGGTTTCTCAGTGAAAATTACAAATTAATAGATGATATGCCTTTTAATTGTCTTCTGGAGCCAACAATATACTTTCACACATGCACTCTGTCCAGGGCAACTGTTAGGAAGCTACATGACTACAGGAATGAGTTCAGTGGTTACAAACAAAATATAAAATGGTGTAGGTAGGTGCCACAGTCATCGGGTAAGCCTGGCTTGCTGAAGAACAGCATCTATGTTTAAAAAGTTTAGCAGCCTACCAGGCTTTTTAGCACTTGCCAATGCAACAAGTGAATATCCAGTTTATTTAACAAAAATACATGTGGTAATTTATTTTAATTACATTTTGGATTGATGGATTTATTTTGATAAAATATTTCCTGAAAAAGTTCTTTGATTAAAAAATACAAATAATCAATGCAATTAACTAGAATACAATGGATTCTATACATTTACAAATTATTTCATGGCAACATTATCAGGACGGTGTTTCCGGTATGCATGGAAGAATGAGTTTATTATGAATTTATATTAGAAAGATGCTGTCTTCAGACCAAGGAGACTCCATTTCTGTTATGCCTCATGAACATGGACAGCAAAAGTGTTAATAAGAAGCTATGAGAATTTCTAGACAACAGTAACCTATTAGATAGAGCCTGCTCCTGCTTGGCTAGAGTATTTAGGCCTGAACTGTACAGGTGTGAACTCCTTTCTCTGTCCTCTGATTACCCATGAGTCTCCCCAGTGCTCCTGCTCCAGAAGTGAAATAACTTCAGCAACATTATAACATGCATTTCAAGACACTTCTTTAGTCCTCAGGTACATAAACATCAGTAAATCATGTGGATTGAGCACTCACTACATGCAGGGCTTGAGATGTGATGACAGGTTGAAAGGATCTTCTGATGCTGATGAAATAAACTGTAATGCCATTAGGGTAGAGACCAAGGGTCCTAGTGATCAATGAATGCACTAGCTCTCTAAAACATCCACTACCCCACCCAGAGAGGAATCTCAAATAGTCATCAGGGGCTTGTTTAAACCGACAATATTGCCTTTCCAAAGTACAGGCTCACATAGAGAATTTCTTTGCTTTAAAATGTCATTACGATGAAACATCACTTGAAAAAATCCATGATATTGACAAAATTGGAGCAAGTGATACAAAAATAAAAGTCAGAAAAAACCTGTATGACAAAGCTTAGCTGGGCCGGTATAAATTTCTTCAAAGCCCTCCTTTGCTTACCACTAAAGCCAAGAAGAAGTGTCAAAGTTGTTTAAGATAGGAATCAGTTTTAATGAATTCGACCTCAGCTTTCTAAGGTGTTTAGGTCTGGGAACACTTAAAGTACATCTGTTATTATTTTGGTTGTGCTGAATTTCTTATTTTATATGGTTTCATTTCAGAGGGACTGTTTGAGGGAATATGGAGGCAAACTCTTATGATTGTGTTCTGGTTGACTTTTTAGAATAATGTATTTCTTTACTTCTTACCATTTGATTTTCCTGTTTCTATAAACTTGCCTTGAAATTTTATCTTAGAACTTATAACCCTGACTTTTGATAAAATATGCCATCAAATTGTCTTTCGGTAGCTTAATTAGTATTAGATTTATTATCATAATAATTCCCACATTGAAAAAATATCTGTACCTAATGCAGTTTTATACTCTCTTTTATGAGAGAATTCATATCTGTCACTTGGGAACTTATAGTTTGAAAGTGATAGGAAGGAAACAGAATCAAACTACCCTTAAATATGCATATGGACTAAATGAATAAGGTAAATCAACATTTGAAATGCAGATAAAAATGATACTTGTTTTCTTTACATGTCTTCTTCCTTGTTTTCTCTGTTCAATTTATACCACTCATCTATCTGCCCTTATTCATTCATTCATTCATCCATCCATCCATCCGTATAAAGAGGTTCAATATAAAAGAACTATAATGTGTAATAAACTTTCTCTATAATTTTGCCCCAGCTTGTGATAAAAAGTCTACATATCTATTCTAAACAGTAACTGGACAGGTTATTTTACTAAATAATATTTGACAAATTCAGATAAGCTAACTGAAGGAATCAGTCTAGAAAGCAAAATACCATAATTATACTGTTAGGGTATAATTAGGAAAACTTGATATTAATATTGATTTGGTTAATTTCACCAAACAAATTGTCAGAATCTTTACCCAGGATTGATTAAGGAATTAGAATTCCTTCAAATGTGGTCAAGGCCATGTTTCTCAAGTGAGCTAATTTCTGCTTAAATTATTTTTCTCCCACTGGGATGTAACTCTCTTCTTTCAAAGCTCCTATCACTCTTACTGGGCAATCTTGAATTGCTCTATGTTCACTTGAATCTCAAACCTTTATCCCTGTGGCACCTTTGGAAATGGTTCTTTCCTCTAATACCTGCTGGTAAAGACCTGATGCTAGTTATTACTATAGTGGGATCTTAGCTGTACCTGGTTGCTGGACTCCACTTTCAGGTCTGTGGTTAATGTAACTAGTTTTGCTTCCTTTGCATTTTGCTTTCCCTGTATTTACCATTCTGAAGAAGAAAAAGAATTTATCTTCATCTTTCTTTATCTATTTTGTTATCCAAAGAGTTACTTCTTAAATGGGATCTAGTCCTCTGTTGGGTATAAGCACTGAGACTAGGGAATTTTCATGTAATAGTATCAAATTGCCTTGGTGGTAGCAAAAGCTTAGATGGTTATTATTTCTGACTTCATTCCCTGGGTTGTATGGTTCAGACTTTATTTAGTTTAAGCATGATTTACTCTAAGATTTATCTTAATGTATTATATACAGATGTTGATTTGCAAAACTGCCCACATTAAACTTTATATAATGTTATGATGCAATGTTCCTTAATAAAATTACCTTTTTAGAAAAGAATTATCTTGAAGAACTCTCCCAGTTTTGTTGAATGTCCAACATCTTGGGTCCTATCCATTCTTGATCTAAGTTCTTTGTCACGCTTTCAGGCAGTATGTGTCATCTAACTTCTGTTAGATTTTACTCTCTGGCTGGACTATGTCATTGTTATCGTGGATAATTACTAAAGCATATCATTTGGCTTCAAGCTAAACACCCTGATCTGTTGTCTTTCTCTTGCCTACAGATTCTTACTGTTCTCCCAAATCTTTTGGGATTTAAGAGAGACATGGATGAAGCTCTTACCATCTATGATGGAGGCTTATATGCTTTTGAGTACCTGAAATGCGAATTGGACCTTAATTCTTCAGGTATTTTATATATCGTAGTTTAATTTTGATTTGAGATATTTCTCAAAATGTTTTCTTATGAGCAGAGTGGGAAAATTTGAACATATAATCATGTCTGAATGTATTAAATGGCCTAATTTCCTGCAGTTTGAAAACTGGTAGCTGACAAGGCAACATAGGTAGAAAAAATGCTTAACTCCAAAGTGAGTTACTCGGTTGAGTTCCCCCAGCATACCAGTCCTGTTTCCATGTGGTCACGGAACAACAGAGTTGACACACTTTCTACGTTTTGATGAGGTACTGTTGCATTCAAAAAGCACCTCCATACCATTTAAAAATGTGACCCTGCTCTTAATTTTATTATTTCTTAAGCATGCAATTACATTTTTCTCTGGGATTGGTCATACCCTGCATGCTAAATATTGAAAATAGCTTTCTGTTTTACTGGGTGTGTGTTATCCAAGGTAATGCTTCATTTAAAAAATATTATTTTCATTTAAAAAATGCATTTAAATTATTTTTTCAGAAATACAAATGATAACATGTAACCTTAATTTTATCATAAATATACATTATAACATGTTACCTTAATTATATCCTTCTAAAATGATCTGAGAAAACATGATATTATTAAGGTTCAAATATACAAAAAGAGCATCAGTAACAAACAAACTTCCTTGATCAGGCTATTATTTTCTGTAACATATTTTTATGCCTGTACATAATTTTTTCTTAAATATCAATATCAAAAATTTTAACTATTCCCTCAAAATTATTAGAATTAATCAGTGAATACAGTAAAGTGGTAAAATGCAAAATTAATATACAAAGATCTATTGTGTTTTTATATAAAACAATATGCTAAAAGAAAAAGAAATTGAGACAATTCAATTTACAGTCACAAAAAAATAAATTAAATACCTTGCAATAAAAAGCATAGGAGGTAAAACACCTGTACAAACTATAAGACTTCTTTAAGGAAATAGAGGAAGATACAAAAAGATGGAAAAATATTCCATTCTCATGAATGGAATGTATTAGCACTGCTAAAATAGACATATTAGCTAAAACAATATAAAAATTTAATGCAATCCCCATCAAAATTCCATTAGCATTTTCAAGGAAATGAACCAAAAAAATTGGTAGAGAATAGCAAAAGACCTCAGATACCTAAAGTAATCATGAGAAAAAAGAACAAAAGAGATACCAACCTCCTGGTTTTCAAACTGTAGTACAAAGCTGTTAAATTAAAAAAAAATTATGATACTGGAATAAAATAGACACACAGATCAGTGGAACAGAACTGAGATCCCAGAAATAAACACACATATGTATGGGCAGTTAATTTATGACAAAGGAGCCAAGAGCATAAAATGGGACAAAGATAATCTATTAAACATTAACAAATGGTATTGGGAAAACTGGACAGCCACATGCGAAAGAATGAAACTAGATTATTCGCTAATACCATACACAGAAGTCAATTAAAAACACAGATATGGATTTAAATGGATTTAAATTAGAAATTATAATATACAGAAAACATAGGTAATACAGTCTACGACGTCAGCATTAAAGATGTCTTTGGGGACTCTGCTCCAGTGGTAAGAAAACAAAACCATAAATAAATAAATGGTGCTAGGTGGAACCAAAAAGCTTTTGTACACAAAAAGAAACTATCAGAATGAAATGGCAGCCAACAAAAGATGCTTGAACAGCATACATCTGAAAAGGGGTTAATATCCAAGTAGATAAAGAACTCCTAAAACTCAATAAAAAAAACTGAATGAAAAAATGAGCAGAACATTTGAATAGACACTTTCCCAAGACATACAGATGGCACATGAAACAATTATATTCTTGTAACTTCTTAATAGAAAAATGCAAACCAAAACCATGAATAAAGCATCACCTCAAACCTGTGGGAATGGTCTATCTCAAAAAGAATATAAACAACATGTATTGGCAAGGGTGTGAATAAAAGGGAACACTTGTATCCTCTTATGGGAATGTAAATTAATGTAGTTATTTGGAAAGCTGTATGGAGGTTAAAATTTTAAAAACAGATCTACCTTATGATTGAGCAATTTTGCTTATAGGTATCTATCCAAAGAACATGAAAATGATAATTCAAAAGATATGTGCATCCTTATGTTCATTGTAGCACTATTTACAAATATAGCCCCCAAAAAGGAAACAACATAAATGCCCATCAACAAATAGTGGAATACTACTCAGTTATACAAAGGATGAAATTTTGCCATTTGTGACAACATGGATGGAACTAGAGGGGATTATGCTAAGAAGGTGAAAGATAAAGGAGATCTTACTCATCTTACTCATATGTGGAATATAAAGAAATAAAGCAAATGAACAGACAAAACAACACAAAAACTAGTCCTTGGGCATTGCAAATAGAACTGAAGTCACCAGAGGATAAGGGTGGCAGGAGGGGAGCTGTTAGCAAAGGACAGTGAAGGTCCAATTAACAGTGGTGGAAGGCTATTAGGAATGCTGTTGTGGGTGTAGTGTATCACCATATATTTGATGAAGACTGAATCAGCACGCCTAAAATTTATTTTATGTAAATCGATGTTACTTCAATAAAAAAAGTTAAAAAAGAAAAAAATATTGTTCTTTAAAATAGCTATTTGATAGGCCCATATGTTTTTGAGCCCAAAGTAAGATGTCTTGATTTAAAAAACAAAGTTTTTTCTCATTCTGATATAAGTGAACTTTAAACATACAACTTTCAATGGAAGAATAATTCAAAAAAATCTTTACAATCCCAAGTACCCTATAAACACAAAACCCTGGTGTGTGTGTGTATATATATGTATATGCATATATTCATGTTTTCAGTTTATATTGTTCTTTCACTTGATATTCACAATAGCCTTAAGAGGATGCTTTATTTTTGATTTTAAAATCCCATTCTATAGATGAGGACACTGAAGTTTGTATAAACTAATTCAAAGTTACATCCCTAAGTGTAAGGAAGTCAATACTAGAGCCCAAAGATGCAGCTTCTATTCTAATAGTCTTTTAGTATAGTTGAATAGAGAAATAGCCTCTGAAATTTCTCTATAGCCCATTACCTATAATTTTTCAGGATCCACCTGATTTGTAGGCATGTTAAATTATTTTGAATTACACAGAGGTCAGCCTATTATAACTTGATCCTTTAAAGATTTGTGTCAAGTTCTGGAATAATTCTGACTGATTCTAATGAGGCTAGTTTGTACTATTTTTTATAGATGTTTAGGACACAGAAGTGTTACAAGAACAGTTTTGTTTCGGAGGATCTGTTCATTTTAACAACTATGGATTAGAGTGTGGTAAGTTATGCGTTTGTGCCTAGAAAGTTTATTCTCTGTCCTGGTTTACTCCCTTTTACATCCATCTAGCCACCTGATGTTTGGGAGAGCTGTGTGGGTGTTTTGAAGCTCTGGGTTGGTCTCTCTCCTGTAGACACTGAGCATCCTGGGCTCACTGTAGTCAGCCCATCATTCACAGCAGGTTTTATGTAGATCTGTTCACTTATAAAAAGCTAAAGGTTTTTTACTACTTGATTATTTTTCTTGCACAACTTCAGAATCTTCAGAAGGCATTACTGTGACTCATAACAGCACATACCTTTATTAAATGCATATTTGAACTGTTGGACAAGGTTATAAATCAGCACTTATAATTTCCAAGAGTACGCATCTATGTTTTCCACTCTGACGTTTTCTCATAGCCGTATAGCAGTCCAAAATAACTATTGTTTTTCTTTTCTGTGTGTATGGTCATTGTGAAAAGAGGATGTGCTGACACTAGAATATAATTATTCCTCCCCTGGGTTGCCTAAAATGTGGCCAGTTAGCCTTCTTTAGATTTCCAGTGCATATTCCACAGGCTGCGGTATTTTATTTCTGAATGAACTAGCATTTGTTTTTGTTGAATTATGCAATTCATTTCTTTACACATTCAAATATGTTTCTTATTTTCCAGTGTATTGTCTTCATTCATAACACATTTTCTTCATTCTCCCTCTCAAATTCTACTTCTATTTTCTTCTTGCTTCTTTCTCATTTGAAGTTTTCCATCTGTATAGGTGGGATTTTGCATTGGCAAACTCTAGAGCAGCCATATACTTTTCGCCAGTCAGAGCCTTTACAGTTCTTTACAGTTCTTTACAGTTCTTTACAGCTGAGATTTGCTTTAAAAGGGTCAACTTTGGACTGGAGGGATATAGAAGGTTACTTTCCAATTACTGTTTCTCATCAACCTGACCACCCTAAGCCATTAAGCCACTGTAATAGTTTTGCTAATTTGATTTCCTGCACATAAACAACCTTTGCTCTGCTTTGAAGTTCTCAAAAAAGGTACGAGTTTCACATTGCAATAATTCAACTCCAAGCATAAGGCTAAATCATCTTCTTTTTTTTTTTTTTTTTAAATAAATCAGTAAAACAGAAGTTAATTAAAGTGTAAACAATGGGCAGCATTGTGGCTGAGAGTCTCTGCAAAGGAAACTTTGAAATTCTTTGTGTAATAGATATTACCTGATTACACTCAGAGTGAGGTGGGAGAGGATCACATTACTAAGTTCTTTCTCTTCTTCCCTCTTCACATAAAAAAAAGAAAAGAAAACCAACAGCAATAGATACTTTAATTTTTACTCACTGTGCTGGGTGATAGCTTTCTTAGGGAGGCTTTGACATTGCCAGGCCTTGTTAGAGCAGGCATGCTGGGGGGTATTTGCAGAGTGGGCACGACAGAGTGGCAGAAGAGTGAGTAGTTTCTACAGTAGCTCCGTGGAGAGGATGTCACTGCAGTGTGATTAACACCAGGCCAGGTTATGCAAAGGACACGGACTCCACTCATCACTGATGGCATCAGGCTTTAACTTTCTGCAGGGGCAGACAGGACTGTGCCAGCAGCACAGAGAACAGAAATCTCCCCTCCCCCACAAACTGCAGGCTTGGCTGAAGAGGTGCAGGGAAGGGAAGACATGGCTAAAAATAGCCCAAACACTACAGTATTTCAGGACAGAGCCTCTTATTTTTCATCTTGAGAGACTACAAAACAGAGATGTGCTACAAGGTGAGGCATTAACTCTACTGGTGAGGGCATTCAGCTAACCTCTGTCCATAGAAGTCTGGAAATTTGATTTATGTTTTCTTTGCAGAGAAGGTGGTATAAAGAGATAAAATATTTTGCTTAAGACGTAAAAATTCAAATAAGAGTAAAGTGATGTCATAAATGGTCACTTACTGCACTACATGTAATCATTGATGGTACCTCCTGACCATTGTGCAGCACAGATTGCCTGTGTTTGTGCGTGTGTACGTGTGTGTGTGTGTGTGTGTGTGTACAAATGGAAGCACAAATGTTTGTGGGCATGTGAGTGAACATCTGTTGTGAGAGCTGAAAATGGGAAAAAGAGGAGACTGCAGAGTTAGAACCAAGACAAGCAGAGGGGTAGGTGGTCCCCCATGTGGAGTGTGTTAAGAGGCTCCAAAAATGGCTCTTTTGCAAAACAATCCTTTTCAGATTATCCCCCCACAAATCTTAATTTCACTTTTCATGGCCAGAATTTTTTATCATGAGTCATCTGGTTTTACAGATAAAAGCATTCTCTTCTAACAGGCAGACGCTGCTCTTAATTGCCTGTATCCCCTTAAATACCTACGACCATTGAGATCTTAGAATCAATTAGTCTAATGAAAAGCTTTCTTTATGACATCAAGCTAAATATGTCATCTTAATGGAGATAATAAAGGAGCACAATCTTTAAAGCATATAGGTGCAACAAGGATGGAGCTTAGGATAAAGGTTCTGGGGGAAAGAAGGGGCTAACAGATGTAATGACAGTGTAGGAGTGAAATACACTCATTTATTTACTAGTTTGTCAAGGGCTAATCTTAGATATCAGACAGCAGAGCCCAAAAGGATCCCCAGAGTAATGGCTGTCACATCAGGTAGGTGTCTGCCACTCAGGTACTTTCCTTCAACACTGTACATGGTCAAGTGTCATGGAGATGACCGGATTCTCTCTGGAGTTGCTGAAGTGACCAAGACTCTCTCCAACAGTGTTCTGTTTGTAGACTGAGAAAAAGCATGTGAAAAGAATGTTCTTATTTCTCTTACATATATTCTCTAGGTCAATACTTTTCTAAAATGTGACCAATATTACATTTGAAATGCACACAACCTATTTCAGGTATTCATTCCCAGCCAGGCAGTGAGTATAGAAGGAACAGCAGAGCCTGGGAGTCCAGAGACCTGCACTGGCTTCCTGTCTTTAACATAAACTTGCTGAGGGTCCCCAACAGGCACAGCATGCCTCAGGCTTTGAGAGCTGCCTGGCAGCTCTCCCAACAAAAGTATCCATCACCCTAATACTGGACTCCAGAATTCTCAAGGGGTAAGATTCATGGATGCTTATATTTTAAAAGTGACTTAAAATATTCTAAATTTAAGAATGTATTTCTGAATCTAAAAGCTTATCCATAAGACTGTCTTCTGGAAAGACTTATCTTTAGTTAGATTTATCCTGCAGCTGGAGAAGATAGAATCATGTGTACCAAAGTCTTATATCCCAAATGTGTTACAGATAGTATTTCACTTCACTTAATCATCCCTAAAACTCCCTTAGGTCAATATCAACAGTCTCATTATATAGATGAAAAGAATGAATTTCAGAGCAAGTAAGTGTTAAAGGCAGGAAGTCAGTGCAGGTCTCTGAACTCCCAGGCTCTGCTGTTCCTTTTACACTCACTGCTTGGCTGGGAATGAATACCTGAAATAGGTTATGTACATTTCAAATGTAATATCGTTCACATTTTAGAAAAGTATTGACCTTTCTAGACAATACATGTAAGAGAAGTAAGAACATTCTTTTCACTCCTTTTTTTTTTTTTCAATCTACAAACAGAACTAAGATGAATTTTGAACCCAATGGAATTAGTGAAACATAACCGAGAAGTAGGTATCTCCGGTCATAACCTGCTTGCACAGGTGGCACCTTAGCAATTCAAAAACCTAAGCAGACTTGCCACAACTCCCTCCCCTCAGTTGCAAACTCTGACTGCAGAACTACCCCGCATCCCCAGCAGAAATCTGTTAGATAAGTACATCTGTAGAGACACATGCAAGAATGCTTTTAATTTTTCTCATGAAGACTATATCCCTATAAATAATTTACATTTAAAAAGCAAAAAGTGTGTCTTCAACAAATAGGCCCTGTGTGTAGGTTTAGAACAAGGTAGCTGCCTTGGGCTTCAGAGCCCTGTTGAGACAAACCTACCAGGTGTGTGGATGAGCTCATCTGCCCTTGTAGAGTTTATATTCCCTGAGGAGAGACAGGCAGTAAACAGGCAAGTAAATGAATAAATAATTACAAGTCATGGTGCTAGGAAAAAGGACAACTCTGTATGTGTGTGTGTGTGTGTGTGTGTGTGTGTTCCTTTATAGTAATGGAGTGCATGTTCTGGAGTAAGTTTGTCTACAGTCACCTCTGTGCTTTGCCACTCCCTGCGGTATGATCTTGCATTAGTTCCCTGATGTCTTTGTGCCTCATTTTTCTCATCTATAAAATGGAGATAATAATACTCCTCAGTCCACAGAGAAGTTTTAAGACTAAATGAATTAATATATAAAATCTTAGAACAATGTTTGACACAGACGGTTGCATATATATTAGCCAAGGAAACCAAGAGGTGAGAAGATGGCCGCATGACATGTGGAGGGGCGGGGTGGTGATTGTAGGCAGTCAGAGAAGGACACACAAAAGGCCTGAAGTGGAAAGGAACTCTGATGAAAAAAATTTTTTTTTTCATATGAGAACTTTTTTTTCCAGTAAAGTTTAACCATTTAAGAACCAAAAATCTTAATCATACTGAAGAATAGTTAAAATGTTTTTAACATTTTCATACCTAAATAAGTGTCAAATGTATCATATAAAGCTATTTCTTAATTATTCATCATTAAAATCTTCTGTGGTGCTATGACTTTGAGGACTGTTGTTTTCTAAACTACGTGGTCTCAGGGTTTTGACTTTATGAGCTAATTATCTTAATTTTATCCTTTTCTCTTTCTGTTCATAGGGTCAAATTCCTTTTCTTTGCCTCTCTTGGTTTGCCTGACTATAAGAGTGTAGAATACTTCTAATGCTCTGCTTTTAATCTGCTCAGGCATGAGAAAGCATGCAGCCCCATTGGTACTTCAATGAAGATAAAGTCCTAGAATCCCAGTGAGGAGCTGTGGCACCTCTCTAATCAGAAAGTTTCATTGCATCTATTTCTCTTATTAACAATTTGTTCACTTTTGGGTTCTCATTTAGGTTCTAATGAATCCAGAATAATTTCTTTCATATAACTGGAATATTATTGCATAGATTCAATGCTTTATGGCACTTACGGATTCCAGTGGGATTATTTAATCTGCCTAACTGAATAAGTGGAGTCTTGAATTAGGCAAGTTGCATTTCCCTCCTGAGAATCATAGAATTTTAGAGCCCAGTGTAACTGGGAAGGGAATGAATTTCCTGCATCCCCATGCGAGGAACCCAAGTTAAAAGGGGCAGGAGACTTATTCAAAGTGACACAGGTTTGAAGTGCCTACTGCCACCATGACCTTCCATTTTTGGGCTTCTTTGCTCTCTAAAATTGTTCAATCAGCAGTCCCCCAGAAACATGGATCTCACAGCCATTCTTTTCTTCCTGTAGGGGACACTTACTAGATAGAATGGGTTCATTGAACGCCCTGTGCTGCCCACACAGCCAGGCTGCCTCCTCCATCCCACCTTCCCAGCCTCTGAATCAGAGGATAAAACAAAAGAAGGAAAAACAGTCTGTGGGTTTGGAGTTTAAATAAACACAGAGGTTAACCAAAAGACTGGTTTCAATAGAGCGAAGGCAAAAGGGATTCCTACAGCTGGAGACAATTAAATAAAACTAAAAAAAGGATTCTCACACTCAAGCTACTCGACAAGTTCCAGAGACCAAAGGAGGCTTTTGCTAAAGTGGACAATGGCCTGAGACTGATAAGAGCAGCCTTGTCAGCACAACCTTGGGGATGAGTCTTTTGTTTTTCTGGTTGCCGTTCTAGTTACTAAAATTATGGTAGTTCTCAGAGAAGATACTCTCTTAGTAAGATCGAATAATGCCAAATCCCAGAAATAGAGTTGGAAAGGACCTTAAAATCAATGGAATATTAATAAATATTAAATAATTATTTCCCCATAAATGGGGAGAATTTTTAAAACCTTGATTTGTAGCATTTGCCAATGTCCATATTGTATACTCTATCAAGATTGATTTTGGGCTGCTGTTATGAAGTTACTAGTTTACTGAGTGTGAAGCTGGAAAGATCTAATGATTAAGTCTTGCGCACAGGTGCCAGCCAGCTTGGGACTCTACCGTTGACCATCTATAATAGATAGGAAAATGACCAGTACTGTGGAGAGGGACACGTTGGTTACAAACCTGTATACCAAGTATAAGTGTATCTATCTGTCTATTTATTTATCTGTCGTCATCATTGATCATATTAAGTGGAATACAGTGAATTATGGTCTGCTTGCTCTACTCTATGCTCATACTCTTGACTTGCAAGCCTTTCTTCCTCTTCTTATTCAGGTTTCTTCAGAAAAAGTGGGCAATACAGGTTTGCTTTATGTGATCAGATTAATTTATAGTCTATGTATATCTTTGTGAAGAAGGAGTTCTGGGAATCTTTTTATTATTCCTATTTTAGGGATACTTCTCTTTAGGTATCACTATTATCAGAAGACCTACTTTTTGTTCCAACCCTCAGTTTACATTAGCAAATATTGGTACTAGGTATTACTTTAGGTGCTAGAGATAAAAAGATGAGTAGCACAAGGTTCCAAAGCTTTAAGAGTGTACAGTCTTCTGGGGGTACCCACAGGAGGGTATTAACCACATGATGTGGGCCAGTATAATGGCAAAGGAAAGTTACAGAGCTATTGGAGTTAAATGTAGGGGACCTGCTTACCAGGTCTCTTACCAGCTTAACTGTTTTCTTATCTTCAAAATAAGTGCTATTTGTGAAAACAAAGGTCTACACCCATCTACAGAAGGTTCTTCAAAAGCAAAAATATGAGTTTCCTTAAGGAATGCCTCATACTCACTTTTCTGCCAGGTACAATTATCAGACACCCTGAATGTCAGGTGCCACTTAATGGCTTAAATGTATGTCCTCATGGCTGTGTTAAGAGGCAGCTGACCTAATTTAACTAGGCAATGACTCCTGACTTGTATCATGAATGGAAAATGACAGTGACTCATTAAAACATTTCATCTTGATTAAAAAAAAATTTCTAGGTGGAAATTCAATGGAATGAATCAGCAAAACTCCTCAGTGACAATCAAATTACTTTAAGCATGGGTTTTTAAAAAAGTTATGAAGTTACTGATTTTACAAATTAATGAGGGTCTTTAGGTCCAGGGCTTTAAATAAATGAGCACTGACTTAAAAGAAAACTCACTGTGGGTCAGTGTAGATTTAATTAGACCTTAGAGTCAAGCATTAGACATCTTGAGAAATTGTCACTGAGTAGCTTCCTTTCAATTGCTTTTAGCCCTTTGAACTACAGTGCAAACCCATACACACCACACACACACACACACACACACACAAAACAAGGAAGCTAAAAGCGGTTTTGTGCTTCAGGAGTCATAAGTCATCTCAGGTAATGTTGTGGTAGGAAAATGGGTTTTGTCTCAGCCCGTTGATAAAGAATGGAAGTTACACTCTGGTGATGTCTGCCCTGTGTTTTACCTGCTGACAATTGAAAGGGAACGGACACATCAACATTTACTTATCTTACTTAATGAATGTTATCATGTGGAAAAGGTAAATGAATAATGGCCAAGATCAAACATACCAATCTCCTTTTGAACACACAATGCCCTCATTTATTTAAATCTTAACCACTTGATGGTTCCTCCATCTGAACATACACACTGCCAGACAGGCTGAGAGGCCTTCATATAGGGTGTTGGTGTCAGGATCTCAGAAGTTTTTAAATCCGAGGAGACTGAGGAACCTACAATTCCAGTAGCTCCCTAATTAATGTGTTAGTTGAGAGCTAGAGCAGACTGGGCTATTCCGAGTCTGGAGTTCCCTCCCGACTCCTTCCCCAGTTTCATTGAAAAGAAAGGTTAGAAGTGACCCACTGGTGACCCCAGGCAAAGGAGGCCTGCAGAAAGGAACAGATTGTGATCTACTTAATTAGACTGCTCTATCTTATTCTTACACCTTCAGGTTTAACATTGTTTTCCCGGAGGCTGTATTTCTGTGTGAAGTTGTGAACAGTTTTAAAGAGAATTCAAAACTGCTGGAGGAGTTTCCAATTTTTCAATGGTCCCCACAGTTGGTTCCCCTGAACTAAGTACTCAGGCATATACACCTGCTTTTTTCCTTCCTTGCCCAATTGGATAAAGTGACCCAAAGGGGGCTGCCTGGAGAAGCCTCCAGGATTGCTTTATTAATTCTGTCAGAGGTGACTCAGTTCTGTTGTTATCTGCCTTGACCTCCCAGTCCTGCCCTCCCTGCCTGCCAACACACAGAATTCTAAAAACTTGAGATCCTCACAGCATTTCCTCTTCGGTTTAAGGTAGATTCAAACTGTGCATTAATTGTACTGTTTACTGGCCTCGCTGTTGCTCCACTTTCTAAGGTTTTTAAAATTTATTTTTCCTTTTCTTGTTTTGCACATTCTAGTTGCATTGAGAATTAGCTTCGTTGTAACACCTGCAATGTTGGCATTTTGCTTATGTTTAAAAAAAAATTTTGTTGGCAAATTTTTTAACCTTAATCTCCTAAGGTTTTAATAAAAAATGAGCTTGACTTTGATAACTCAGGTCGACTGAATTGCTTTTATCTCAGTACAGGGAACTTGATATATTTCAGAAAGTCAAATGATGTTTTGGGTTTTTCTGTTTTTGAGGTAAGAGCTCAAGAAAATGTGTGTGTTTGTGTGTGAGCACTGGTGCTTCTGGTTTGCTTCATCTATGATTTCAATTTCCTTATACTTCTGTACCCTCAGCTAATTGCCAGTGTCTTGTGGGGTCAGTCTTCAAAATACTTCACAACAAAAAAGACTTAGGGCTGCAGGAGATATGAAAGGTTTCTTGGTGGACCTTCCTGCCAGTTCACAGGGACAAAGCCACCTCTAAATTTGCAATGCTCTCTATTCCCAGGAGACTTAGGACAGGATGTGGTTAGCGTAAAGGTCCAGTCCCTGCATTATTGAAGATGTTAGGGTAACTCACTCTCTGTGTCTTTTCAAAGGATTTCAAGGCTTAAGAGCAGATTCACAAAGTTTAGCACATGAATCTCCTTGCTTTTCGAAAGTTCCTGTAGTGCCAATTCGCTTTTATGAATGATCTACATTAGCACCTGTTTTCATTAACCCAAAGAAATCTGAAGAGGATTTTGCTTTTATGACAAAATGTGAAAAGCAAAAATAGTGCCCAGCATTTGTTTTGCAGCAGCTGTAAATGCAATGAGGGTGGTGCCACTAAGCCCCTTCTTCTCTGGAAACTACACTAAGCATCTCAGCTTTGAACTCTGTCTGTGAGCATCTGTTCTTGATCTCAGCTTATTTTGTTCCTCCATTAGCAAGAGGTGCCCTAAGGTATTGGGAAAGCCTAAGAGGACTTCTAAGTGTGTTGTCCTTAGTGTAAAACTGGACATAATCAGAGTGGAGAACCAAATGCAATAGCCAATGCCCTTAAAGTGAAGTCATCCAAGAACTGAATGTGAAACACTTATGTGAGATTTTTTTATACAATTGACAGGGCTGCAATGATTGCAGAAAAGCATGACTTTAATCTTGAAAGAGCATGCAAGGCAGGTTTGTAGGATGTTTTGTGGGCCTACGGAGAATTTTGAGATCGAAAAATGGAATGCCAAGCAGTCAAGTCTTCCATTTCAGCCACAGCAGATGATGAACCTCAACCTTGGATAAGGAGACAGCAGACACAGAAGAAGGCATAGACCTTGGTGACTGGCCTGCTCTGATGGGATCAGACAATGCTGAGATATTAAGCGATAACTCTCTTCCTCTCTCTCCTATTCCCCAGCCTCCCATATCTCTGACTACCCAGATCTATGAGGACTCAACCTGGTCACCATCGAGTGACCTCTCAGTCCTCTAGTGTGCTTACTGAATCTCCTGATTTTGGTAAGTGTAAATACACCGTACATATTTTTTTTACTTTATACAGCTGTGTTTTTATCATGTCATTCATGCTCTTACTATATGTTAGTGTTAGTTTAGATTTTGCATGTTATTTGATATGACTTGGTAGGTTGTTTTGAGGGTCTGGGAATACTCAGAATTTTTCCATATAAATTAATGATGATTGATTCTTCACTTGATGCTATTCTGGTTTACAAAAGATTTCATAGGAACACTCTACTTTCGGATAATGGGAAGACGTATGCCCCTACATTAAAATATAGATTTGAGGGTCAAATTCAGAGATTCCAGTTCAAAAGTTGTAAACTGAGACCAGAAATTCTCTTATAAACCAATTCTAAGTCCAGAGACCACACTATTTTGTGAAACTGAAGAAGGTAGCCTCTCTTGTACATAATTAGGGCACAACATAAGACTTGATTCATAAATTTTATTATGCTGATTTTAGAATTCTGTTATCTGAAAAATATATTTAGGGAACAGTGAATACCTATATACACCTCAATAAAAACCTATGGTGTGTGTGTGTGTAGCTATTGACTTAATGACTTAATGTCTTAATGACACTGTTGAAAAGTCAGTCTAAAAAGTTATCTGCATGGATAAGATAAGAGCTTAATTTCCAAAATATGTAAAGAGCTCATACACCTCAACAACAAAAAGACAAATGACCCACTCAAAAAAGTGGACACAGAATCAAATGAACCTGTATCTAAGGAAGACATGCAGATGGTCTACAGACACCTGAAAATGAAAACTACAATGAGATATCACCTCACACCGGTGAGAATGGCCTATATATATTTAAAAAAAATGGAAATAGCAGGTATAGAGATATAGGGGTATAGAGAAAAAGGAACCCTCCTACAATTTTGGTGGGATTGTAAATTGGTGCAACCTCTTTGGAAAGTAGTATGGAGATTGTTCAAACAAATAAACATGAATCTACCATTTCATCTAGCAATCTCACTCCTGAGAGTATACCTGGATGTATCTCTAATCAGAACAAATATCTGTACCCCTGTGTTCATAGCAGCACAGTTCACAATAGCCAAAATTTGGAAACAACGTAAATGCTTATCAACAGATGACTGGGTAAAGTAACTGTGTTGTATATACTCAGTGGCATTCTATGCAGCTACTAAAACAAATGAACAGAAAAATTGTGCCCCTTGCAACAGGCTGGGTAGAACTGGAAGGTATCATATTAAGTGAAATAAGTCAGAAAGAAAAAGAGAAATACAAGATGTTTTCACTCATATATGTGGAATATAATGAGATGTAACAGATAGTTAGATAAACCCCAACAAAAACTCACAGGATATAAGATGATGGCTGCCAGAGAGGTAGGGGTTGGGAAGGGAAGGAAAGAAGGGAAAAAGGTAGTGGTAAAGAACATTGGAACTCTTGTGTCTGTATTGCAAAATATAGACTGAGATGCAATTTAAATATCCTAAAATGAAAATAGGATTATGAACAAAAGAAGTAATAAATACTACTATTAAAAATGTCAATTGCAGAGCCTCAAAATGCTCCCTCTTGGGCCCTCTGAATGTATGTTGCAGATCTGTGAGCTTAGATGCTTCTGGTATTTTTCTATACTTCACTGTCTGGTGATATCACTTCCGCAAAATTTAGTTGATGAGGGAACAGCTTTTGAGTTGGGAGTCATTTTCACTTTATCATTGGCAATTTTTGGTAGGATAGTCAGGATTCTTGCCTGCCTTGTATTCATGTTCTTGTTCCCTAAAATTGCTATGCTCTTAAAGACTTCCTTCTACATAGGGAAGACACTGATGCTTTCCTTGTGTAGTTTTTACCTGCCCCATACATTCCAGTTCAGTTTGTGCAGCTGGTTTTCTCTTCCTTCCTCTCTCTTCCAACCCCAGGCAGGTTGGTTTATCCTCTCTGTACACTATACAAGTACAGGCAGTGCTAGTTCATGTTTTGTTGTCCCCATTAGAGAGTTCTCTGGATGCAGTATCCATTAGGGGTAATTTCTATCCCCGGCAACCAGAATGAGGCCTGAAAATCAGCATATGTTCAATGAAAATTTATATAAAGAATAGATTTATCAAAAGAACCATATCTGTCAGGTTTCAGAGCCCTTTTGCTGCTTAAAGACTTTTAACTCCCAGGTATACCCATTTTATCTAACTTCCATACTATTAAAACTGATCATACAATGTTATCAACTTATTGGTTGTGGGGTAGCAAGATGGACTTTCTGGGATGATAATTGCCTCTGCCCGCACTGATTGTACCCCAGATGGCCTTCCCGGGAATTCTTCTGTTCTTGGCTAATTGATTATTCTTTGTTTTTGCCCACTTGGCTGTTCCTGGCTGCTCACTACCCTCCCTCTTCTGATAACCCCTATAAAAGAGCACTCCTCTTTGCTGACTGTGTGGTAGCTTTCCGGAAGCATGGCTGAACTGCCACCATTGGAACCACGCCTGTCGTGAGTATAATAAAGGCCATCTCCTTGTTGCCTGTGTCTTTTTGTTATTTCCCTAAACTATCTACTATATGTGTGTATATATATATGCACATATATATATGTACATATTCCCCATTCCTTGAATAAATGTCAACACGTCCTGCCCTCCAACAAATCACCAGGTGCTCTTCACCACTGTCCAGAGGGCTCTGCCACCACTTGGGCTCTGCCACCACTTGTGCACCCCTCACCCCCCAAATTCTCTATTGGTAGCCTCACTTCTACTGCAAGTGTTTAAAGGTTGGTTTTGTTTTCTCTCTTCCTTTGTTTGGTCTATTCACATTCCACCTATGAGTGAGGTCATCTGGCGTCTGTCTTTCTCCTTCTGACTTATTTTATTTAATATAATCCCCTTTAGAATCATCTATGTTGATTCAAGTGACAGGATTTCATCTCTTCAAAGGGCTGTGTAGTATTCCATTATATATGTGTACCACATCTTCTTTATCCATTCATCTGACTTTGGGTACTTAGGTAGTTTCCAGTTCTTAATCATTGTGAATAGCACTACAATAAACATGGGGGTGCATAAATCTCTGTGGATTAGTGTTTTTGTATCTTTTGGGTAAATACTCAGAAGTGGAATGGTGGGATCATATAGGATTTCCATCTTCAGCTTTTTGAGAAATCTTCAAGCTCTTTTCCATAGGAGTTGCACCAATTTGCACTCCCACCAACAGTATAAAAGTATTTCCTTTTCTGTACATCCTCACCAGTATTTATTGTTTCCAGACTTTCGTATAACAGCCAGTCTCTCAGGTGTCAGGTGAGATCTCATCATTGTTTTAATTTGCATTTCCCTGATAGTCAGCAAGTAGGGACATCTTTTCATGTACTTATTGGCCATCTGTATATCCTCTTCAGAAAAGTGTCTCTCCAATTCCTCTTCCCATTTTTTGACTGGATTGCATGTTTCCCTCTATTGATTTTATGAGTTCTTTGTATATTTTACATATTAAGCCTTTGTTATAAATAAGAAATGAAAATATCTTCTCCTAGTTAATAGGTTTCGCTTAGGTTTTGGTGATGTTTTCTTTCACTGTGAAGGAGCTCTTCAGTTTGACGTAGTACCAGTTGTTTATTTTGGCTTTCGTTTCCCTTGATGGTGGAGTTAAGTCTTCTAAGAATTTTATGGTTTCTGGTGTTATGTCCAAGTCCCTAATCCATTTTGAGTTAATTTTTGTGAATGATATTAGAGAGTGGTCTAACCTCATTGTTTTTCATATGGCTGTCCAGTTTCCCCATGTCATTTATTGAAGAGACTTCTTTCTCCACTGTGTGCTTTTGGCTCCTTTGTCACAGATTAACTTACTATATGTGAGTGGATCAGTTTCTGGTGATTCAGTTCTAACCACTTAACTACCTCTGTTATTATTCCAGTATCATACCGTTTTGATGACTATTTCTTTGTAATATAGTTCAGTGACTAGGCGTGAACTCCCTCCAGATTTATTCTTCTTTTTTGAATAGTTGCTTTGGCTATTTGGAGTCCTTTGTCGTTTTATACAAATTTTAAGATTTTTTTTTTATACTATTTTGCAGAACTAAGCCTGTGGGATTTTAATGGGAATTGCATTAAATCTATATATTGCTTTGGGTAAGATGATTATTTTAATGATGTTAATTCTTTCCAGGCATGAGCAGGGGATGTCTTTTCATTTCTTTGTGTCCTCCTCTATTTCTTTTAAGAAGGATTTATAATTTTCACTGTGTAAGTCTTTTACTTCCTTAGTTAGGTATATGTCTAGGTATTTTATTCCTTTAACATCTGTTTTAATGGTCTGATTTTCATGATTTCATTTTCTTCTAGCATGTTGTTTGCATATAAAAATGCAATGTATTTTTGTGCATTGATCTTGTAGCCTGTCATTTTGTTATATTTGTTGATGAGTTCTAGAAGATTTTTTTGAGTTTTTAGAGTTTTCAATATATATAATCATGTCATCTGCAAATAATGAGAATTTTACTTACTCCTTTCTAATTTGGATTCTTTTGTTTCCTTTTTTTGTCCAATTGCTCCTGCTAAGATATCTTACTCCGGTACCATGTTAAATACTATTGGTGACAGTGGAAAAACCTAACTTGTTCCAGACCTTAGATAAAATACTTTAAATTTTTCATGATTGACTATGATGTTGTCTGTGGGTTTTTCATATTGGCCTTTATTATGTTGTGGTATGTAACTTCTATTTGCATTTTATAGAGGCTTTTTATCATAAATGAGTGTTAGGTAGTGTCAAAAACTTTCTCTGCATCTATTGGTATAATCATGTGGTTTTTCTTTTTCGTCGTTGATATGGTGTATGACATTAATAGATTTACATATGTTGAACCATCCTTGTATTCCTGGGATAAATCCCACTTGGTCATGATGAGTGACCATTATTAATGCATGCATTAATAATGTGACCATGTGACCATGCGTTAATGCATGGTTGGATTCGGTTTGCTAATATTTTGTTGAGAATTTTTGCATCTCTGTTTATTAATGATATTTGTAATTTTCTATCAGCTTTTGGTATCAATGTAATGTTAACCTCATAAAAGTGTTTGAGAGAGTTCCTTGTTCTTCCACATTTTGGGAGAGCTTGAGAAGAATGGATGTTAATACTTCTCTGAATATTTGATAGAACTCTTTAGAAAAGCCACCTGGTCCCGGGCTTTTATTTTTAGGGATACTTTTGATTAATTCTTCACTTTCTTTGCCTATGATTATACTGTTAATATTTTCCAGGTCTTCCAGGTTCAGTTTTGGTAGACTGTATTTTGTTAAAAATCTGTCTATATCCTCAAGATTGTCTGCTTTGTTGATAAAGTTGTTCATGGTCATCTCTGATGATGTTTTGAATTTATCTGGCATCTGTTATGAAGTCTCCCCTTTCATTTTTGATTCTAATTATGAGAGTTTTCTCTCCTTTTTTCTCTCCAATTTTAACCAATGATTTGTCTGTTTTTTTCAAAGAAACAAATTTTGGTGTCATTGATCTTCTGGATTGTATTTTTGTTTTTTATTTCATTTATTTCAGCTTGAAATTTGATTATTTTCTTTCTTCTGCTGATGTTTGGCTTTAATTCTTCTTCTTTCCCTAGTTGTTTAAATGTAGAGTTAGGTTTTTTACTTGTGATTTTTCTTATTTCTTGAGGTGGGCCTGGATTGCGATCAACTTTCCTCTTAGTACCGATTTTGCTGCATCCCGTAGATTCTGGTAGCCCTTGTCTTCATTCTAATTTGTTTCTACATATATTTTTTTTAAGTTCCTGTTTTACCCAAGAGCCATTTAGAATCATATTGTTTAGATTTCAATTAATTTGGGGATCATCCAGTTTTCTCTTTGTGGTGGATTTCTAGCTTTTAAGTCACTGTGGTCAGAGAAGATGCTTGGTGTGATTTCAATCTTTGTAAACTTGTTGAGCGATGTTTTGTCCCCAGTGTATAATCTATCCTTGAGGATGTTCTGTGCACGCTTGAGAAGAATGTGACATCTGTATTTGTTGGATGAAGTGTTTGGTATATGTTTAATAGAGCTTTCTGTTCCAGATGGTCATTTAAAGCAGCTGTTTGTTTCCTGTTAATTTTCTGTCTGGTTGATCTGTCCATCACTGTAAGTGGGATGTTGAAGTCTCCCACTGTTATGGTTTTGCTGTCAGTGTCTCTCATCAAATCTAATAATATTTGCTTAATATATTTTAATGCTCTTTCATTTATTTGGAGCATATATGTTACTAAACCTCATGTCTTCCTGCTGGATTGACCCTTTAATCATTATATAATATCCATCTCTGTCTTTTTTTATGCTCTTTAGATAGAAGTCTGCTTTATCCGGCATGAGTATAGCTATTTCTGTGTTTTTGTGGTTGCTATTTGACTATAGGATTGTCTTCCAACCATTGACTTTGAATCTTTGTTTATCTTTTGAAAAAAGATGGTTTTCCTGAATGCAGTAGAAGGTTGGTATATGCTTTTTAATCCAACCAGTCAATCTCTGTTGCTTTACTTGTGAGTTCAGTCCACTTAGGGTGATTTTTGATATGTGGCTACTTAGTGTCATTCTGCAATTTGTCTTCTGTATGGTGCTCCAGATAATGCCTTTGTTTTTCTCTTTCTCTTCTTAGGTCAGATGGGTGCAGTTATGTTTTGATTGGTTTCAATTTTTGTTTTCTTTGATTTTTCCCTGGGGATGTATCTAACTCCATTCATGAACTCAAATAACAGGATTTAGTCTTTTTAAGGGCTGTATACAATTCCACTTTATATATATATATACATACACACATCCACATATGTATGTATACATGTGTATACATATCACATCTCTATCCATTCATCTGATGATGGGCACTTAGGTAGTTTCAATTCTTGGCTATTATGAATAATGCTGAAAAAAAAATGTGGAGGTGCACATATCTCTGCATAATATATTTCCATTTTTGGATAAATTCCCCAAAATGGGATGATGGGATAATATGGGACTTCAATTACCAAATTTTTGAGCAATCTCCATACTGCTTTCAAGAAAGGTTGAACCAATTTCTTCTCTTACCAACATGAAAGTCTTCCCTTTTTCCCCTTTCCTCACCATTGTTCTTTTCAGGCTTGGATAATAGCTAAATCACAGCTATAAGGTGCTATCTCATTGTTTTGGTTAACATTATCCTAATAACAAATGAGGAAAAACATCTTTTCATATGACAGCTGATCATCTTTATATCTTCCTTGGAGAAATGTTTATCCAATTCTTCTGCTCATTTTTTGAGTGGGTTTTTTTTTTGTTGTTGTTGTTGAGTTTTCTGAGTTCTTTGTATATCTAGATATTAAATGCTTATCAGAGGTATGATGTACAAATATCTTCTTCCAACCTGTAGGTTTGCTTTTTGTTTTGGTGATAGCTTCTTTGGCTGTGCAAAAGATTTTTACTTTGATGTAGTCCCACAAATTTATTTTTACTTTTTTTTTCCCTTGCCACTGGAGTTGAGTCCCCAAAGACCTCTTTAAGGCTCATGTCATAGAATGACTGGAATTCTATGTATTTTATATTTTCTAATTTTACATCTAAGTCTTTAATTCATTTTGAATTATTTTTTGTGTGTGGTGTAGAGAATGGTTTAGATTCATTCCTTGCATGTGGCTGTTCAGTTTTCCCAACACAATTTATTGAAAAGTTTTCTCCATGGTGTGCTCTTGGCTACTTAGCAAGTAAATTAACTGACCATATATGTGTAGGTATATTTCTGATGATTTAGTTCTTTTCCAATGATCTGTGTATCTATTTTTATTCTAATGCCGTACAGTTTTGATTACTATTGCTTGAGATCTGATAGTGTGATACTTTCACTTTTGTTTATTTGTTCTCATGAACACTTTTGACTATTTGGTTTATTTTGTTATTCCTTAAAGTTTTAAATAATTTTTTTGCCTAGGGTATGCCCTGGTGGAGTAGTGGTTTGATCAACTACCTCTAGCCAAAGCATATTCCACATATATCCCAATGATGTGGGTTCATGTGCCAGGCCATCAAGAACAACCAAATCTTTCAACTAAATAAAAAATAAAGTGCTTCTTCCTCCTTTCTCTGCCTGCCTGCAGGCACCTTTCTACCTGCACCTTTCCTTTAAAATTTTTGTCTGTTTTCTTGAAAATTGCCAGTGAAATTTTGATAAGGTTTGCATTAAATCAGTATATTGCTTTAGTAAAATCATCATTTTAACAATTTTCATTCTTCCCAACCAGGAGCATGAAATTTAATTCTATCATTTTCTGTCTTCTTCCATTTCCTGCAAGAAAAATTTTTCATTGTGCAGGCCTTTCACCTCCTTTGTTAAGTAAATTCTAAAACATTTGATTCTTTTGGTTTCTGTTGAAAATGGGATACTTTTCTTGACTCAATTCTCTTCTATCATATTATTTACATATAAAAATGCAACAAATTTTTATATACTAATTTTATAGCCTGCCACTGTATTGCATTCACTGATCAACTTTAGTTTTTTTGATGGAAATTTTAGAGTTTTCTACATATGTCAGCTGTAAGTAGTGACAGTTTTACTAACTCTTTTCTAATTTGGATTATTTTTATTTCTTCTTCTTACCTAGTTGCTCTGGCTAGAAACTCCAGTATTAAGTTAAATAGCAATGGTGAGAGTGGACAGTTTTAACTTGTTTCTAATCTGGTTCCTAAAATGTTTTTACTTTTTCACTTTGAGTATACTGTTGGCTGTGGGGTGGGTTTATTATATATGGACTTTAATATGTTGGGGTAGGTTCTTTCTGTTTCAATTTAGTTTTTATCATAAGTGGATGCTGAATCATACCAGGTGCTTTCTCTGGATCTACTGATGTGATTATATCTGATTTTTCTCCTTGCTCTTGTTGATATGGTGTATTACAAAACTAGATTTGTGTATGCTTAGCTATCCTTGCATCCACAGGATAAATCCCACTTAGTCATATTAGATAATCCTTTTGGTGTATTGATTTGTATTGTTTGCTAATATTTTGAGGATGTTTGAATCTCTTTTCATTGGAGATATTGGACTGTAATTTTTTTTTCTTGGTGACCTTTGTTTGCTGTTGGAATCAATGCAATATTGGCTTCATAGAAAGTGACCATAAGAATTACCTGTTCTTCAATCCTTTGGAGCAATTTAAGAATAGGTATTAATTCTTCTTTGAAAGTTTGATAAAATTCACTAGGAAAGCCATCTGGATCTGGACGTTTATTTTGGGGGAGACTTTTGATTAACTCTTCTTTGCTTATGGTAGTTCTGTTCCGGTTTTCCATTTATCCTGATTCAGTATTGGTAAGCTGTATATTCTAAAAATCTATTCATGGCCTCCAGGTTGTCTAATTAATTGATGTAAAGATGCACAAAGCTGTCTCTTATGATGTTTTGTATAAGGTATTTATTGTAGCTCGTCCCTTTTTATTTCCTTTTTGAGTTGAGTTTTCTTATTATTAATTATTATTATCAAAGGTTTTTCAATTTTGTTTATGTTTTCAAAGAAAAATCTTTTAGTCATTAATCTTATGGTTTAAATTTTTATTTGAATTTAACTTATTTTGCTTGAATTTCTGTTATTTCCTTCTTTCTACTGATTTTGTCATCAATTGTGACCTGAAAAGATTCATGGTATGATTTTACAAATTTGTTGAAACATGTTTTGTTTCCCAACATATGTTTTTTCCTTAGGATTGTTCTGTGACAACTTAAGAAAAATGTGAATTCTTCAGTTTTTCAATGACGTGCTTGGTATATATTAAAAATACTTGTCCTAATGTGTTATTTAAAACTGTTGTTTCCCTGTTAATTTTCTGCCTGGTTAATCTATCCACTGTTATATGTGGGGTGTTGAAGTCTTCTACTATATTTTATCTGATATAAATATGGCTGTCCTTACTTTTGTTAGGTTGCCTGTAGGATTGTCTCCCAATAATACGTCTTTCTTTTGAATGAAATTAGTCTCCTGAATGTGGTTGTGTTGTGGTTTTTAATATCTATGATGCAAATGCTGTTCCTCTTAATATTATCCCACAGATCTCAGATGCTATCTTCATTTCTTTAAATTGTTTTATTTAGTTAATCTACCTGAGTGCATCTCACTGCCATATCTTCTAGCTCACTGATTCTATTGAAGGTTTATTCTAGCCTAATGCTGAATCCCACTTTTGTGTTCCTTAGTGTAAGCCAGTTTGAAAATAAGAGGCAGAGACAAGGGAGCCAGATGACCTCTAATTGATACTCCATTGTTTCACATGCAGGCTGGGAAAGATTCTTTCAAAAAAGAGTACAGCAATCCAACAGAAGCTGTGGTAGAGAGGTTTTAAGGGGAAGTCTCTGGCAAACATGGCAGGAGTAGGGGGGGAATCTTGATAAGGTCACCTGGTGTGTTGTTGATAGCAGGGTAGGGGGTCAGGATGTCTTAACAGGAGGGCCTGTCCTTGACTTCGATAAATGAGGGAGGTGGGGAGGTTGAACAACATCTGCTCTGTTTCAAACTGCAAAACGTTCTGTTTTTCATGTTTGACTGGAAAGTGACAACTTTCAGTTTTTTGTCTTCTTTTGTCTCCTGTCTCATTTAGGTCAGCTGTTATGCTACTAAGATCCATTAATATTTTTAACTGTCTCATATTTTTCTACCTTTGTTGTAGTTCTCATTTTGTTCCTCCATTATTTTCCTAATTTCAGTGCATGTCATTAAAACTGTTGCTTTAAGCTTTTCATCAAGTGCTTTACTTTTGTCTGTTGCATTCAGATTTTTTCCTAGAATTTTGTTTTGGTCCATTATTTCCAGTGTATTTTTGTCTCTTTGATCTGTCTAGTATTTTGTGTTTATTTCTATGCATTAGTCTTCCCTGATGTAAAGACCTTGTGTTAGGGTGTGTAGTTCCACAGAATAGACCTAGATGTTGGTCTGGAAAGCTGGAATTTCTTTAATTGTGTGATGTCAACACTCATCAAATTTGTTGAAATTCTAGGGTGAGCCCTGTGTTGAAATCTAAGAATCTAGCATACAAGTTTGTAGTTAAGGTAAGGAATTCAGAGTCACAGGAAAGAGCAATACACCCCAAATAGAGAGATACAAAGATTTTTATCCAGTCTTCAAGCAGGCCACAGTCTCAACAGAGCCCACAGAGCAGAGAGAACCTGGAACTGGTTTTAGCAGAACACATTTCCCTGTGAAAGTCCCTTGGTTCTCCAGAGGAGTGAATTTCCAGCACAGAGAGGTAAAAATGTCCTTAGGCAGAGGGTAGAATTTCAGGAAGTACCAAACAAATAGGAAACTGTTTATTTGTAGCACCAGGATGGTGGCAGTTGTTGTTTAGAAGGAGCTCTTCCAATTATATTCCCTGTGTGAGTGTAGAATGAAATGTTCCTTGCAAGGAACCAGTTGAATATCCTCATGTATGCTGTTGACCTAGCTTTCTCTCTCTGGCAGCTTGTGGAAAAGCAGCCATGAGCACCAATAGTTCCACATCAGTGAGCTAATGCCACTTCCTCAAGGGGCCTTTCCTGCAATGGTGACCTCCATTGTTGACACTGTGAAGAAGCAGCATTTCCATTCACTGTGAGGCTAGCTCTTTTTCCACCTCACTCTGAGACACTTGCCGCATTCACTGAAAGCCAGATCCTAGTTATGAGGGCACTGCCTGAGGGAGAATATCCTTCAGCTTTCTCTGTTTGTCTCACTGCCCACCACCCAGTTCAGAGACCCTGGTGATGCGGGGCTCTTGAGGGAGTCTCCTGGGGTTTGATGGGGAATGGTTCAATAAAGAATTCTTGAGATGTTAAAGAGGTGCATGTCTATTTCACTGATCTCTCCCTGCAGTCTCAGTGTAGAGGGAAAATGTAGGCCTGAATACAGTAATCTGTAGGTCTTTGTTTGTTTTTTATATAAGGAACTTCCAGGGTAACAGAGGTAATAGAAGGCCTTAGAATACTTTGAGCTTCACCTGACAGGCAAACTCTTGGTTCTAGAGGCCAAAGTTCATCTCATTAACCCCCTGGAAATATTAATGTAATCCTTTCATCAATCCAATGTTTTACCCAATGCAGCAGAAGCCTTAAATTACAGGAACAATAAATCCCTTTTGGGTTTTTGGACCACCAGAATGTTAGAGGCCATATCACTGGAGTATTTCCTAGACATTCCCCCACCTACTGCTTTTGAAATTCCTCCTGATGACTTGACTCCTAGTCTCTTACTAATTAGGCACTGGAAAGGTTAGGTGCCCTGAAGCCTCTTCTCAACGGTCTAAAATTTAACTACTCCCAGCCAGGAGTTTAGCAGCCTTTCTTCCCACAAGAACTATATCCCTTATGCTGTCACTTTCTGTTTCCCTCATTTTCTCTAATAAACTTATCAAACTGCACCTTTTTAGTGTCTCAAGAATTCCTTCTCGAACCATCCACAGCTGAAACCCAGGAGATCCCAGGAGCCCCACACCACTATGGCTTCTGAACAGGGTAATGTGGCACTGAGACAGACAGAGGGTCTTCTACCATTTATGGAAATGTATGTTCCCTCTCTTTGTGGAGATATTGGTACTATTTCTTTCCAAAAATCTTAGTTGCCACCCGATTTTGACCTTTTTTCATCAGCAGAGAGCTCCCCAGAACTCTCTTAAGAAGTTGATCCAGTGGTTCTCTGCTTGAATGGAAGAACTCTAGAGTATTATGACGTTACAATGCAGTGGGGGAAAAAAATCCATGAATGCCATTGCATTTACTCACAATAGACTAATGACTCTCCCTCCAAATATCTGGAATACTGAATTGTATCCTGAAAGCTTAAAATTGATTGAATTAAGATGTATTTGACTGAATGTGGCATTTGTTTAATATGAACTTTTCATATATGTCAGACTTTCAATATGCCTAAAGTTACATTAAAAAAATTGCTGTGGAATTAGATTTATATGTTTGACTTAATATAATGTTGGATCATCTATTTAGCAAATAGGTATTATACACCTGTCACAGTATAAATTTAGATAAGCAAGATGTTTCTTGCCCTTTGTGACTTACAACTCAGTGTATAGCCTAAAAACACTAAAATAAATACACTGTTTATTAGAACTATAGGAGGAGATATGAAGCAGATTGGAGATTCAGGGAATCTTCAATTCTACATGGAAGTAGGTGAGGTTCGAGAAAGATCTCTTAGAAAAACTTAATGTTTTGAACTTTAAACTGAGTCTTAAATGATGAGTCAGTGTTTACCAGACAGTAAAATAAAGGGCATTACAGGCAGATGCAAAAAATTGTAATAACTAGATAACTTAATATGACTGGAACATTAGGGAAGCATGAAGTAGTAAGAGTCGTGGAAAAGGTAACCTTGGAAAATGAGTAAAAGCAGATTATAAGAAATAAGAAGTCTATACTAAAAAGAAAGGGAATCCACTAGAATGGTAGAGGAAAAATAAGTGAAGTTGCATTATAAAAGTCACTCAACTGTAAGTTATGGTAGTGGAGGAGACAACATGTAACCCTGTTAGGGTGCAAATTCTGTTAATAGACTAAAACTGATACAACAGTGATAAAAGTTATGAAAAAAGAAATTAGTTGGATGGTCAGTCAATTGTATGTGGCAAAACTGGTCAGCAGGAAAATTAGAATTATGAACTAATTCATTTACAACTAATTTTGTCATACATATTGCTTTGATTTGTGTTGTTTTTGACTCATTAACAGCCTGAGCTGCAGTTGAACCTATTTGAGAGTTGTGGTGAGTATATATTGATTTCTGTTTACATAACTGAATACCTTATTCTGGTAATTTAATGTTCCTTAGGAAATAGAAATGAAGGTCATATTTCATTATTTTTGGTTTGTCTCAAATGTGCAGATTTCTTAATCTCTGTTCCTGACCTTTGTAATACTCTCTACATGTCAAGAAATGTAACCAAAAGCCTTTATGTTCTAGAAATTTCATTTATTTCTTTATATCATGCTAAACCTATAAATCACGAAATATTTTTAAAGTGCTATCTTCTAAATAAATTTACTTTGAAGTTGAAATCTAAGTTCCATTCATTTAAAGACAATTTTATTGTGAATAGAACTTGGGATTTTTTCCTTATACTTTTAATGAACTTTGAATTATAGCCTTAGGTTTTTATAATAATATACATACACAAATATATAATATAATTAATATAGACTTCAATTTCTTGAAAACACTTAGAGACATATGCAGCTGAGGAATGTGTGTAGTCTGGTCTAGTCATCACTTTCAATCGAATTTGTTGGACATGGTTCTTTCATATCATATATTGAAACTCAAGATTCAGACGCTGAACTTCTCTGACTTCTAAATGAATTAATTCATCTAAGTACATGGTTTACTTCTCATCACTTTCATCTAAACGTATTTTGCATGGGAAAGTTTTATAATCATTTTATTGCTTTGCATGTTGAAGCTTCCAATCATTTTTAGACCTCTTTATTTTCTTTCTTATTGTAGATGTTGAGACTTCTATACTATCCCAGGGTTTTAAATATTTTGATAGAACCCTATGCACAAAGTTGTTTTCTTACCTTCAAATATTCTTCAAAACTAATCTTCGCTTTTAGAGCAAATCGAATATGGTGAAAATTTTTGATATTCCCTTATAATAGTGTTCTTATTAGACTTTGTATCTTTTAAAGTGGGAAAGGGGAGATTATTAAGTAGGAAATAGCCATTCATTCATTCTTCGCATTTCCATTGTATGTTAGCTCTGAGCAGTGCCGTTCATAGCTTTGAGGAAATAAAGATGAATAAAGTATCATTCCTGTCTTTAAGGATCTTAATGTCTAATACAGAAAAAGATTTATCTCTAATTGATTGGATTGTGATAAAGATTCAAAAGAGGTAATAAAAAACTGGAGGTGAAAACAAAGGTTAAGATAATGTTAAATAATGAGTGCAAATTATGTCAAGGTGAGTTGTGACTTACATTTATGTCATGACAATGTAAATTAGATATCTAGACAAGGGCTACAAAAATATTTTGTAATAAATATAGGCATCTTTTCAGAATGTTTTTGGGATATTGAGAATGCTAATAATGTTAGTACTAACATTATGAGAAAATTAATAGTGGGAAGCTCTTACATTCTAGGATCTTGTAAAATATTTTGTGGGTATATCACATTTGACCCTAGGAATAAAGCCCAGTGTCAGGAAAATAGTAGAGCTTTGTGGTTTGTGAAAATAACATGCGATCAGAGATCAGACATCCTAGGGTCCAATCCTGAGTTTATTCTAGTTACTCATGTGACAATACACCAGCTATGTAATATCTCTCTCTCTCTCTCTGACTCCTTCTCCTCTCTCTCCCCTCAAACCTCCTCTTTCTTCATGTAGAGAATGTAAATGACTTATTCAGAGGGTAGTTATGAGAAAATTGCTTAATTTAATGCATGTTCTTATTTTATTAACAGATTGGGAAAATCTTAGATTAGAGTTTACAAAGCTTTCCAGATACCAGATATCACAGACAAAGTTAGCAGCAACACTGAAATTTAACTTAAATCTGCAAATTTCATGACCTGAATTCTTTACACTTTATTGGACTTCTTTAGCAAAGTCTTTATGTGTGTATGATAAATACATAAATCATACAAATCTTAAAAACTTCCAACCTCAACCACTATGACATCTAGAAATAAAAGTATAATTCACTTTCTCATTTCAGATTATAACTTTATTTGTGTGCACTTATGAGATGGTTAACTTTAAATAACATATTTTCATATGATATTCAAAGTTGCATGTTATCACATTAGCTAATATCAGAGTAGATTTAGAGAATTGTTACAGTTGAGATATGTAAACACTGATCTACTCAGACATACATGAGTTCCCTTCCTACCAGCTGCATATGTGATGCTATCTTTAGTTTTATTAGTTTTGGAGCAGTTTGGAGCATGTGATATTGCAGCTGAAAAGTGAATCTAAGTAATGCTGACACAGCAAAACCGAAACAAAATAGGTCTCTGTCATTCTCTTTGCTGTCATCATGAAAATAAGAGTGTTAATAGAGGGACTTGACAGCCAGGGTAGAATGACCGGTTGGCAGCTACGAGTAGGGGTGGGTGGATGAGGGGGACTGGTTCTGCTTCATGCTGCAAAATTAACAAAATTGCATTCCTGCCACATATTCCTCCTTTTTCTTGCAATTCAGTTCCTTTATTATAATATACAACTTCATAGTAATAAACCAAGGAATTAAAATACCAAGAATTATAATAAGATTTAAGGAAGGGAAGTAGATTTCTCTTTTATCATGTGCTTCCACAATAACCTATTCCATAATGATAGGTTAATTATTAATTATTAATTATTAATTATTAATTTTCAGGCATTCTTTTCCTCTTTTCTGTTGATAGTTCAAACCATAAGTACTCCGAGGGAAGAGTCAGTGCAATTCAAAGATCCATGAAAGGAATGAATAAATAAATAATTAATTTTTTTTTCGTACAGCAGTGGACAAAAATGTTTCCCAACTATAAGAAAGTGAAAGATTCTAGACCACCTAAAAGCAACATTTAGAAGAGCACAGCATAACATCCCTCCTTTTTATTTCTCTTTATCATATTGCTCATGTAGAAGGATGATCATGATTGGACAGTCTATCCTTACTAAATTCACATCATCACTAGGAGCCATGTCACCTAAGATTTAATTTTGAATTGTGTGGGCTAGCATGAGAACATAACCTATGCCCAATCCTTCAAAAGTGGTCTTGGCAACTGACTAATGCTGAGCATGGACCTGAATGTAACAAGATGGATTTACTGGGATGTTCTCCACCTTCTGCTTCCTTTAGATTTCTTTTGTGCTTCTTTTTCAGGTTCTTGAAGCAGGGGCCTAGATTATTCATTTGAAATGATTTCTCTTTATCAATGTAAACAATTAAGTTTCCTAACTACTGCTTGAGCTATACCCTATATATTTTAATTTTTTGTTTTTATTCATTTCAGTGTATTTATTTCACTTGAGACTTCCTCTGTACACATAGGTTGTTAGAAGCATATTATTTAATTTCCAAAGACTTGGAGAGCTGTTTTCTTTTTTTTTTGCCTTCCTGTTATGGAATTTTAGTTTTATTCCTTTGCTGTCACACACTGTATGATTTGAATTCTTTTATATTTTACATTTGTATTTTATATTTATTTGTTATTGTTGTTTTATAATGACAAGGTTATGATTTGGTATATGTTCTGTGAGACTCTGGAAGGAATGTGTCTGTACAGGCTGTTCTATAAATGTTGATCAGATTTTATTGGTTGATGTATTTTTGAGTTTTTATATATCCTTGATTACTTTTTTCTCTAATTTCTCTTTCCAATATTGAGAGAGAGAGAGGTGTTGAAGTCTCCAACTTTAATTATGAGTTGGTCTGGTTTTGTTTGTTTATTTCTATCCATGTTTATTTCACACATTTTGCTGCTTTGTTATTAGGTACATACAAATTTAGAATTGCTATGACTTGATGGGTTGACACTTTCTCTTTATGTAATATCTCTGGTAATTGCCACTCCTGCTTTCATTTGATTAATGATTTTATACTATATTTTTACATCCTCTTACTTTATCCATATCAGTATATTTGAATTGAGTTTCTAGTGAACAAAATATAACTATAATTTCAAATCTACATTGTTAATCTCTATCATTTATTTTAATTTTTAATTAATTTTATTGATGCAACATTTCATCATAATATATTGGTTTAAGGTATGTATCACAGTACAGTGACATCTGTGTGTAACATATTCAATTCACCACTATTTTAGTTTTCCTTTACTATACTATAGATCTACTTTATCCAGTTTCCCTGCCTACTATCCTCCTTTGCTTCCTGCAACCACTGATTTGCTTTCTTTGACTTAAAGTCTATTGTTATTTGACTTAGTTCACTTGTGAAAGTCTATTAGTGAAATAAACCTGGAGAAAGACAGACATCATGTGATATTAACTATCTGTGGTTTATAAAGATACCAAGCAAACAAATGAATTGATCAAGCAAAAATAACCTCTATTATTTAATTGATATATGTGATCATTTAGTTTTAATGTAATGATATGGTAAAGCTTAAGTTTGGTATTTTATTTTTGTTCTCTGTTCACACTCTCTGTTTTATTTTCTCTCTTTTATTTGTAATGCTTTTTGTGAGTTACCTGAACAGTTTTTAGAATTTCATTTTGATATGTCTAGTTTTTAGTATATTTCTTAGTATAGTTACTTTAGCAAATTGCTCTAGTTATTGCATTACATAAACATAGCTTACCATAGCCTATTAGTGTTGACATTTAACCATTTCAAGTGAAGTGTAGAAACCTTTTTTTACATTCCTCTACTTTCTCATTTATAATACAATTATATAAATACGTTTTCTATCTATCTTTAGGAACATCAGAGAGTGTGATATATATTTTTTCCAACCCTTAAACATAATGTAAGAGCTCAAGAATGAAGGAAAATACATTTTCCCATATTTTAACTCTGTCTCTTGGTCATTTCCTTCCTGATATTCTAGGACATCTTCTTTCATCATATATTTTTTCACAGCGTGTTTAGAGAACTTCCTTTAGGCATTTTTAAAAGTTAGCTCTGCTGGTGACAAATTTAGTTTTTATTGATGTGAAAAAGTCTTGATTTCTTATAATTTCTGAAATATTTTTTACTAGATATAGGATCAGAGTTAGCAGTTTGACTTTTTTAGCATTTAATATTACTTCTTCTGGCTTCCATATTTCCTGATGAGAAATATAGTGTCATTCAATTTATTTTCTCATGGTAATATATTATTTTTCTCTTGCTTTTTCATGATTTTTAAATTCATCTTCAGTTTACAGAAATTGGACTATACGGTCACTTGAAGTAGATTTCTTTGCATTTATCCTATTTAAAATTCTCCTAGATTCTTGAATATATAGGTTTAAAATTCCTTGCCAAATTTAGAAAATTGCAGTCATTATTTTATGAATACTTTTTCAGCTTAATCCTTTTTCTCTGTCCTAAGATTCCAATGACAAGAATATTCAGTCTTCTATTATATTCCCATAGGTCTCTGAGGATCTGTTCATTTTTTCTGTCTGTTTTTTATGTATTCTTAACATTGGGTAATTAATGTTCTGTCTGCTAAATCATTGTTTCTATATCTTTTCATTCTACTCTTTAGTTCACTTGTTTAATATTTTTATTTCTATTATATTTTATAGTTTTATAATTTCCATTTGGTTCTTCTTTATATCTTCTAATTATTTACTGAGGCTGTCTACAATTTCACTTGTTTCACATGTGTTCATAATAGCTTGCTAAAGCATTTTTAGGACAAAATGTTTCAAAATCTTTGCCATATTTTAATATCATTGTCATCGGTGCTTCCCATATTATTCCCCTGATGCCAGTGAGGAGACTTTGTGATCACTGAAATGGTGAAAGACTTGACTAGGCTTCCTATGACAAAACCACAGGAGGAATTAGGGTGGAGGATGTCTTTCTGCTACTATGTCAGGGTGAAAGTCAATGTTCTCCAAACTAATTGGTCAATTTAGTGTATGTGGAAACCTATTATAATCAAGGAGACTTTGTAATATTGTTACACAAGAAGAATCTGAAAGTTCATGCTTCTGATTGATGAGTGAATTATTTTCTGCCTAGACTTGAGTTTTAACTTATTCTTCCCACATAACCAAGCAAAATATAAATCCCAGTCCTCCACGTGTGGGCTGAGCATCCAGAGCAGGTTTCCACCGAAACTGCCTTGGATGGAGTATTTGTTACCATTCATTGAAGGTAAAAATCACATCCCTTACTCTGCCTTCTCTATATCACCACTATGGAGAGAAGGAGGGTTAGTTGCTCATTTTATCCTGGAGAAAGCAGAAGTCTAGGTGCCCCCTCCATCTTTACTGACTTGGGTAAGAGTGAGGCACAAGTTTTTCTTTGACCAAAGTAAAGTAATTTTTGGCAGTTTTTTGTCTGATTTTCTAGCAGATAAAGCAATACTGCTAAGGCAATAATTATGGGTCTGCTCATCTCAGTGATGACATCTCAGAGACTGATGCAGCAATCAGGTGAGGTCTGGGTTATCAGATTGTCACTCCACACAAAAATCATAAGAGGGACTTCTTCCTATTTTATTATAACAACAAAATTTATTCACACAGAATAAAATAATTAAACATTATGTTATGAGAAATATTTCATATGTTATTGGGAAATATAAGTATATTGCATATATCACATTAAATATACTAAACCTAGATTCTGAATATTAACTGCTAACTCAATCTCAGAAGGAGTTGGTGAAATCCTTTAGAAAACTCCATCTTAATTCCAATATGTATTTATCTTCTTTCATTGTTTTGGCTCTATTAACTATGTGTTCCATAGTATTCTTGTTTATTGTATGCTGGTAATAATGATTATGATGATAGCAGTAATAGTAGATTAGTAGTGGCTAATATGTATATAGTTCTTTCTACATAAATGCACAAATCAATAGTTAGTTACCATTATTATTCTCTTAATGCAGATGAGGAGTTAATGAACAGGGATATTATGTAACTTGTCCAAATTCCTTCAATTAGTAAGGAGGTAGAGTTGGGGTTTGAATCAAGGTAGATGTGGTCACTTTAGTGTTTCGGAAAGTTTATAAAAAAGTGTATAGAACCCTTACTAATTCATTCAACTGACGTTACCTTCAAGACCAAATTTAAAGCACAATCTTCACCACTAAATTGTATATTTAAAGTGGCTTTGATTTCTTCAAAATATCTTCCACCATTGATTAATTATCCTAAAATGGCTTTTCAATTTGAATGCTAACTGATGAGAGACACCCCTCTATGAGTTTCTCATACTCATACATTTTTTTGCTATGTATCCTGACAATGCAAGTTCCTGATAGTATTCACCTAGATCATTTATCAGGATTTTGTTTGCATTGAGAGCAACACTGAGGGATTAGATATCGATATCATCTCAACTCAAAAAAAGAGCAGGCTTACTTCCACTAAATATAAAATCAGTGACTTCCCCTAACTTAGTTTTCATTTTTGCCCTGTAATGAAACTCATGGTAGGGGTAGTTGTCTGTATCTGTTTCTCCATATTCTTATGGGACTTTGGGCTTGGGTAATTGATGCAGCTATGCTGACATTCCAGCTACCACTTAGCTCTGAGTAATAACAATTTTGCCTCTGACCCAGGAGTTGTGTGTCTTTAGTCTCAAAAAAATTGGCAGGTTAAATAGTTAACTTTTGGGTAAGGTAATCTTAGGCCCTTCAGATTGACAGTGGCACAGGTCCACTCTTGTTTCCTAATTCAGGTGCTCTGGGAGCTCAGCCCACACGTGGAGGACTGGGATTTATATTTTGCTTGGTTATGTGGGAAGAATAAGTTAAAACTTGAGTCTAGGCAGAAAATAATTCACTCATCAATCAGAAGCATGAACTTTCAGATTCTTCTTGTGTAACATTATTATAAAGTCTCCTTGATTATAATAGTTTAACATTTCACCAATTCATCATTCCAGGCCCACAGCCACATACACTAAATTGACCAATTAGTACTTTGTTACCTTAGAAAATTAGCTCCATCTAACTAACCTGAGGGCTGTTCTAGCATATGTTTTTGTGGTCAAGTAAAAAAAATAAAAACAAATTGGAGAAATGTGATGAAAATAAAAGAATCTAGATTTTAATGAAATTCCAGTAAATTAAAAAATTGAAGTAGAATACAGGAAAATATTCACATGAAAGTTATTACCTTGTACATGATGAAGGCAATTTTTGCTCTTACTTAATTTAAATTTGCATTTTGCCACCCAAGTCCGAACTTTGTAGTCATCTAAGATAATGAATTCCTCACCTGTTTAAATGAGTTCACCTAAATTACCGTGTTCATTGTACTTAAAATTAAATATGAGACACAATGACAATAATAAGATGCAAGGTCATAGCCTGAATCTAAACCTTGATACAATTTTCACACAAAACATGTAACTAACTATTGTGTGTGTGTGTGTGTGTGTGTGTGTGTAGGTGTTTGTGTGTCTGGGATTTGTGTGACTGAGTGCAGTGCAGTGTAGGTGCATAGAATGCTTCACTGCACTTTGACATGTTTATTTTGGAATGTCATTTCCAATCAAATCTAACATTTATAACTGAGCTCTCTTCATGACTTTCTGGGCTACAGTTTAAATGCCCAAGAATAAACATGTCAGCTCTAAATGGAAGATGATGGCTGCAACCAAGACAGATTGCCATCTCATCAGCTGCTTAAAAATTAAAATTTCCTTCTGTGGTTTGACTTGCTTACAACTATGTCTGTGGACTATGAAGAAAGCAGATATTTCATGGAGTGAATGGGATATAGGCTATAAGATGTTGAAAATACACAAGATACTTTGTCAGTAAAATACGGCCACAAAAAATACCAAGCTGAGTCAGAATGCTTTTAAAGACATTTCTCCCAAACCACCATAATCTAGTGATTGTAGAATTGAAGATTTAATTGTGTAGTGATTATGTATTATATAGATATTAAAACCCAGAGACTTAAATGTTCTTGTGTAAGTGCATAAGTTTTAAAGATGACCTGCTACAAAGAGATGTGTGACTTAAGTTTCATTTCTATTTGAAGAAAAGTAGACTCTTTTCTCAAAGAATTACATCCAATTTACTAATACTTTCTCTGGACTTATCAAATAAAATATTAGAGTGTCAGAAGTAATTTACCAATGTCTTCAGTAGGTATGAATTAATAAACCTTTCATATTTAAAAAGTCAGCAGAAGCTGTCAACTGGCTTAATGAATGGGTATACCACTGAATTGGGTTAATATGATCAAATGAATTGATTGAAATATTGCCTCATTGATGATGGCATATTGTGATTCTATCAGAGGCTTCCCTTATTAAACATTACTCACCATGGTGCTTACGTTGATTGCTATAAAATATATGGATTCCTACTCTTTGCTCTAGCTTATTAAAGGAGTCTGAGAAAATATTTTTCACAAACAATTCAAATAGATTATTAAAAAATTTATCATACTAGTCTTATTGTTATCATAGATTTGTGCATTTTTGGTAAAATTGAACAATTTTATGGATCCTCTCACAACAAATAATAAAGTAATTTACGCCTTTAAAAATCAAGCTGTGGCATTGGAAATATTGATGGTTACCAGAGCAATGCATGATATATTCATGAATATTTTATCATGTTTGCTTACTTTAATCTTTGATACCAGCAAACCAGCAGCTGTTGACCTAGAAAGGGGGATCAATGTCCATGCCTGTTGTTTATACTAGTTTCTTTATCTTTGCCAGTTAGGTCCTATTGGGTTTCAAATCCAGCTGACTTTAACAGACGAGATACTTAGAATCATGACACGTGAAGGAGTTACTAAATAGTGCTTCCCCCCCACTCTCTGTTTGTAAACAGGCAGTGGAAGTGGAGATGCACCAGATTCATGTGCATAGCTAAAATAAAGAAGAGAACACTCCTCATGGCAATTACAGGAAGTCAATAGCTTTTTTCAAGGAGCACTTAGTTTGTTAAAGAATTGTTTAAAAAATGTTGCTTCCATGTATTAAGTCTGAATTGTCCTTAGATGAATAGCAGGAAATTATGTCTATCTTATTTTAAATATAATGACTATCTTCATCCAAACAAGATGAAATAAAGCCTTGAATGGCTGAAAGAGATATTGGTAGGATTAATAATCTTCCATTATAATCTCAACTATCACTAGTTAGTTGGTGCTTCACCTATAAGTTCCTATAGTCTCTTCAGCTTTGAAATTTTAGAGTTAATGCTCTGTTGTCTTTAAATTTAAATGTCAGTCATGTATTTGCAGATTTTATTTTTACTGCTTTTTTCATAAGGCAGTTAGGCACTCACTAATCCTTTTTGCCCCATGCTTACTGTAAAAATAAAAAATTGCCAGTGGTTATCTAATGACATATCTCTGAAAATCCCCTGATTATTGTAAATTTCACACATATGGACATTACCTTGTGAAAATGGATTTCCTATCCCAGGATAATGTTCTTACTATCTCAGTAATGTCCAGCAGATGATCTCAAGACATGGGTCAGCTGTTGAGCACATGTGGAATTATAAGGAAAATGGGCCTTAAACAGTTCAGATTCGCAAGTAGCCATGCCATACATGGTATTTTATTTATCAAGACTCTTAAAACACTTCAATAGTATTTCTCTTCAAAGGTGTGTTGGCACAACTTGGATTTATTCTTATGGTCTTTGTAATTCTGCAAACACAAACTGATAATAGCAACAGATTAATGAAGGAATTTAGCCAATTTGGTAACACTACATACCATGCCAGGACCTGGTTTGAGAGCCACCAGAACATTTGCTTTTGAAAAGTAGATTAGCTACTTTCTAATGTCTTTAAATAAGAATTTTTTTCATTGATTGAGAATTTTCCTGCCATTAAATGGCATGGGAAGAAAATTCTAGGCATTAGAGCACTAAGAAGTTCATTGTCAGAATACTGGTAATTTTTAGCAGTGCACAAAGACCACTGTGTCTACTATGTTCCCTTTGTTGCTCTCTCTGACATGGAGCACTTACTTTGGGTGCCAACTTCATTGGCATGCACTCTACATTCAAAATAAAAAAAACATGAGCAAAAATGGTCCTTTCCTTTCAATAGAAAATGGGTAAATAGAGCTCTTAGTGTGGAAACTAGTGAATCTGTATGTCTGATATAGGGGTTCATGATTATTTGTGGGAGATAAGTCATAAACTTAGACCATACAGTATGCTACAGCAAAATATCAACTATTGGGTAGCTTGTAAGCAAGATAAATGTATTTCTTGAAGTTCTGGAGGTCAAGAAGTCTAGATCAAGACACCACATTATCATTTCATATTGAGAATGCTCTTCCTGGTTCCAAGGAAGCAACTTATATCCTTGACTCACAGGGTGGAAATGGAAGGAGACACTCATCCCATTCATGAAAATTCTACCCTCGTGACCTAAGCATCTCCTCAAACTTCCGTCTTAATACTATCTTAATACTTAATACTATCATCATTAGGGGTTAAGTTTTCAATATATGGTTGTGCAAGGGGGCACAACATTCAAATGATAACAAGAACAGATACATACTGAAGATCAAGAGTATAAAAATCGATTTGAAGTGACAGAAAATTTTTCTTTCAAGGAAAATATTTTCTTTTTCTAAATGTCTGTGCTGCAAACTCTCATACATGCATATACACATACATACATATATATGTATTCCAATACCCTACTAGCTCTTTACTCCGAGACTAACAAAAATCAGAATGATACTGATGACATAATGATGATCAACCTGCCATTGGGAACTAGACTAAATGATAAGAGGCGAATGGCTTCTAAGGCAAATATAACTAATTGTGCAACTTGAATGTATTTATTTATCAGAGAGTCAAGACATTGACATACTCTCTAGTCCAGGTCAGAATTTGAGAAACTAATATTAGATCATTATAATAACATGAAATAGCATAAAACTTGAGGTAAAATATTGAAACGATTATTATACAATACTTAGTAATTGTATTAAACTTCCCCTTTTATAATTTGAGCACAATAACCTTGATTTACTATGTTCTACATCTCCTGCCCCGCCCCCAATAATTTTCACAAGATTTTCTACCTATTCCCCTTTCTTCTCTCTCTGCAGATAGTCTTACCTATTTTACTGAGATAATTAGCCAAAAGTTAAATTCCCTGTTTTCTCTTTACAGTTCTCCCTGCTGAGCAAAACTTACCTTTTTTTAATTCTCTGTATTTCTTTCCCAAAGTAAGATTTAGGATCAGCACTCTTGATCTTAAATTCTTTTGGTCCATCATGTGTATCTGAAATTTATTCTTTATTAATTTATTCACCTCAACCTATACATATGGTCAAATTACCTATACTTAAGAGAAACTCTTCCTTGACCTGGATCATTCTTTAGTGTGCCTTCTCTTTACCATCCAATGTCATTCATTTATTCAACAGAGGTTTATTAAACATCCATTTTGTGCTAAACACCTTGATTGTCATCTTATTATTTTTATCATATAATAAGTATAACATTTTCTCAGGTTAAGAACACCTATGTTTTAAGTTAGAACAGAAATAAAAATTATAAATAACCCTATTCACATAGTAAATACTGATAATACTTAAAATATAGCCAACCCTTTGTAATTACATATGATAAGATAGGTAATGGCATATTATCTATTTCTCTCTATCATATATCTTATATCTAAAAAAATTATAATTGTTGCATAGTGTTTCATGTGACTCAGTTAGCTAATGATAAAATATTTGTAATCATTCTATTCTGTATTATGCTTCATAGTTCACCTTCATTAAGCTAGAACCATGTGACTAGTTCTCATTAATTAGTATCATATGTTAGTTATGGGCCAAAGTACTTAAGAAGTAGCAATTTGTTTTCCTAACTCCCTGATTTTCCTCATTTATTTACTGACTATCAGTGATCAAGGTCACATTGCAAGTCATGTGTTGATAATTGGAGACCCTCAATCGCTTTGGCCAGTGATGACTCTAGAAAAGATAATATCCTTCTACCGACCCCTCCTGTCAGTTGTTTTACTTAATAAGAAATAAAACTTTATGGGAATTTTGTCAACGAGATAGCTATTTTATCTGTTATATTAGTATTACTTTAATACATAAACAAATCCCTTAAATTGGGCATTGCCAATATAAAAACTTTAAAGTATATGACCTTGCTTTAGAGACCAGGCAGGAGATAACAGAAGATTAAAGCTATGTTGTGACAGGCCATTTGGCAAAATTGTCTTCACCAACATATTTCAAGACAATTTGTCTGCAGCTATAAGGAAAGAGGCTGAAAAGTAGAATAATGGTATGGATTTGTTCATTGAATGCAGATTGTGTTGGTTCACAGGGCTGTCACAAACTGGGTGCTTAAAACATGGAAATATATTTTTCATAGTTCTGAAATGTGAAAGTATTAAATAAAGACCATGATCACTGAAGAGGCTCTAGGAAGGAAACTTGGGTCCCTTCCTAGCTTTTGGTAGTTGGCAGTAGCCCCTTCCCATTCCTTGGTTTCTAGCTGTGTCACTCCATTTTCTGTCTTGTGTCTTCAAATGCTATCATCTCTCCAGATATGTGTCCTTGTTTCCAGATCTCTCTTTTCTTATAAGGGTATAATTCATTGTATTCAGGCCCCACCATAATCTAGCATGATTTCATTTTAATTGCATCTGGGAATAGCAAGATACTAATTCCAAATAAGGTCACATTCACAGGCACCAGAAGTAAGGACTTCAATATCTCTTTCAGGAGGATACAGTGAAACATAACATGGAAAACAATTATAAAAGATCAGGCAATATATTTATTTGTAAACAAATAAAAGAGAATAGAAATCGTCAGATGTTTGTAGTTCTGCCTGAGGAAAGGTAAGGTTTGGGTCAAGTAGGTCATTTAGAAAGTCACACTGACTAGAGTAATACCTTCATTGTGTGACTTCAAAGTTTCTTGTATAGGGAGAATGGATTCTATATATAATTGACTCTATATATAGGACCACTGATGAATGCTGATAATTTTTGTTCAGAAAAGTGTCAGTGGCAAACATGGCTATCTGTCCCCAAGAGATAATGCTCCCGCTTGAAGATTCAAAAGTACTGCTGGAAATAAATTAACTGCTTGTAGGTGGGAATGGATGGGAGGAATAACTGGAATGTACTTTTCTTCCTTTTGGTTACATAGTAGGTAAGCTATCTCCCTTCTTTCTTTTTTCATTCCTCTTCTGACTATATGTTCATCTTCAGGTTGACTTTGGGTTCTGAATTTTGAAGCCAAAATTCCTTAACAGTTGAATAGAGAAATAAATTTGTATTTGGTTAAGTGACTGAGATTTTAGAGTTCATCTGTTATAGCAATAGAAAATTATACTTAATTAACATGCAAGATGTTCCTTAGTTGTTTGAAATAGCTCAGTGGTAGGCATTTAGATGTTTTTAGGTTTCTACTGATAAATATAAAAGACAATAAATAAACATTATTTTATCACTCCTTATACCTTTAGGATTATTTTTAAGGTAAATTTTTGGGATTATGAGAGGCTATCACTCTTTTACCTTCCAAGAAGGTTATTTTAATTTACATTTACTTCTATCATGACTGTGTGCTGCTACCACATTTTTTTAAAAGGCAAGGTAAAGCAGGAATGAAGGTGAGTAGGCAGGCAGGAAGAGAGAGGAAGAAGTGTCTTTATTTTATTTTCATTTATTTCACAGTTTCCTCCCAGACTTGGGACCCAAACCCAGGGGTATGTGACTTGCTTCTTCAGAGGTGATTGATCCAAATGCTACCACATTTTTATACCACTGCCAATATAGTGCACAAAAATTTGCCAAATTGACAGAAGAAAAAATATCATGAACTAAACTTTTTAATGCAACTTGTATGTATTGCCATTACCTTGTCACCTTCCATTCACTTCTAAATCTATTACAATCAAACTTCTACTCCATTAAACAAATAAAACAAACTTCATGATTATATGTAGTGACTTCCTAGTTATCAAATAAAGTAGACACATTTAATTTCTCTTCTTACTTTAATTCTTCATAACATGTCAAAGAAATTTTCTTCCTTGTTATTCCCTTCTTTCTTGAATTCTGGTTTTGTCATTTCATCATCACTATCATCATTATTGCTGCTGCTATTACATATTTGTGTCCATTCCTTCTAGTTCTTTTTTTAGATTTCCTGCTTTGCCTAGTTCTTCCATTTTGGAGCTGTTTGTTATGCTGTCCTTATTCTTTGCCTTCATATTCTTTGCTCCTAATTTGCTAATGACTTTCATATCTATGTAGTTTACATGAACTCCCACAGACCATGCATGGGGCTCCTTTAAGGTTATTTTTACCCAATATCCCACAGACTTCAAACTAAACAGAACTGAGTTTATTATTTCTTTGTCCTCCAAAACTTTTCTTTCCTATATAAGTTAGTTATTCGACTATTAACTCACTCTCTTAAACTGTTAGAGTCTTTCAATCTCCTAGAATATTCACATTCAAGTTCCACTGAGTTACAAAGATTCAACCACATTTTGTGACCCAAATTTAGATGATCAACATGGATAGCATACATTTCCTTTAGGGTTTACCTCTCAGCTCTCAATTTTGCCCCATGACTCTATTCTCTACCGTAGTTCCATGATGATCCTTTTAAAACATAGCAAGATAATGTCATTGCTTATCTTAATAAAGTTCTGTGTTTTCCCATAGAGGATAAAACCCAATATCTTTGTCCAAAGATAAATGTAAGTTTCTTTCTAATTCCCGGACCAGAATAATTTATTAGCAAATGTAAGTATAAGATAAAATAGAATGAGTTCTGTCAATTTAACTATTATTTAATCAGCATAAATCCTCCATATCAGGTTTATGGGAGGCAAAGGGAATAATGGACCTTCCAGTCAATCAAAATGGCAACATTTATAGGAAAACAGTCACTGAGAGGTTTTAATTAACTTGCCTAATCACTCATTTAGAAAGTGATTAATCTATGAATAGAACTTTGTCTAAATCTAGAGTTTCGTTCATAACTACTCATATGATCTTTGCTCATACCTGTTCTGTACCATTTTACAAAATGTGGATGGTGGGAATGGTGTTGAGAAGGCTGTTACAAAAATCCAGTGTGGAATATGATACTGAAAATGAGACAATGGCATGGAAAGGGATACAGGTCAATCTCTGAGGCATGATTGACAGGAAGTGGACATTACTATAGAAAGCATGTGGCTGACAATTTATGACATGGCTCCTTATACACGTCTCCTGATATTCACACCTCTGTGTTATCTCCACCCTCTAAGTGTGAACTGAACCTATTGACTTCTAACAAAAGAATAATAATGTCACTTTAGATATTGAGTCATAAAAGACTGAAACTTCCTTCCCTTTATAGGATCCATCCTCTCTCTTACCTTAAGCCTGACCCAGTGGGGGAGGCCTAACTGGTAGCAGAATAAAGATGGCCTCAGGTTATCAGCTTATGGGGCCAGAACTCTGCCTGCAGTCATTGAGACTATTTGAAAGTGGAATATACCTCAATTAAACCCTTAGGTGACTGTGGTCCTGGTTGAAACCTTGATAACAGGCTTGTAAGGGATTTTGAGCAGGGGACCCTACTAAGTTGTGCCCAGATTTCTGACCACAGTAACTGTGAGATCAGAAATATGTGTTTTGGTAATAAACTGTTACACAGAATGAGATAACAAAGAGACTAATAAAGTAAAAAACATTATGCTTACCTTTCTGAATTTTAGTCTTTGAAATGTGTGACTTTAAGTAAGGGAAATTCTTAGTGATAATATTTGTATTCTTCTACAGAGTTAAAATATCATATGTTAACTTGAATTGACTATTTAATATGCCAATAATATTTTTCATAAACATGTTAATTAATACTTGGTGCACTTACCTATATTAGAAATATAAATACATATCAAAAATGATCACAGTGATAAAAATTTCATTTAATCATAAAGTAATTATATAGTTAAATTAATCTTCAATTATTTGATAACTGACTATAAAAACTAAAGTACAGTCTTTTGAATTTATCTTGTATTAATATTCCCCTATAGTAAAAATGCCCCAAATTTCTTGAAAACCTGCACAGCACTGGTTTTTCCAATGAAAATTTATGTTATAATTTACATATACAACATGGTAAATGGTTGCATTTCCCAGTAAGCTGGCTAATTGTATTTGTATGTGACTTAATTTAAGTAGCTGTCTTGTTGAATTCATTGTCTAGTACTTTTACCTCCCTCTCTATATTTTAAATTACCTCCAGGATAAAATAGAATGTTCTAATTTTAAAGACAGAGAAAACATTACTTCTGAGTAATTTTTCAGTCAAGGGTCAATGATTTTGATAGCTGGTGTTACATTTGCCTCATCTAGCAGAGTGGGTGTAGACATTCTTGTAGCTCAGTGAGAATTGCTGAGGTACTAAGTGCCACCCATAAGACAATGAGAAGCGTCATTAAGAGGGGTAAGTATCATGGCACATTTATTGTGAGCTATGATTGCATGATGAAGTTTGCTTCTCTGACAGGCACAAATCACGTTCACAGATTAAACTCATTTTCTATGGCCTAAAGGAGCTTTTCTAGATTCAGTCATTAAATTTTTAGTTTAATCATTTTCATATGTGGAAAAAATGATGTTTTCTACATAGATGTAATGGTAATCTCTACTCAGAGAAATTTACTGCATTATATTGCTGAGGCTTAACAGAGATTTAGGTTTCATGCGAGGAATATACTGAAGATAAAATTTAATGGTGCATTGAACCACAAAGGTGGGTTGTCATCATAAGTCATAGGAAAAAGCTGTGAGTGATGAGATGTGCTATCTTCTCACTGAAAGAAAAATAAAAAAAAAATCAAACTGAAATAATAGCCATCCCATAAATTTTTATCTCTATGTATTTTTGCCTGTCACCAAGTATCGCAAAATATAATTTCATTCCTTCTGAGATATGTTGACTGAAAGTCTATATTTAGCATTAAAGAATGATAACACTTGAATGGTGTCCTATTAACCTAAGATTTAGAAATATACATTTTCCCTCATTGTACTTTATAACACAAAATATAAACAGATGGGTTTACATGATTTATTGGGTCTTCCCTACAATGTGGTCCTCACAATGAATCTCTAGACATCTTGTGTGTTGCCATAGAAATGTATTATTTCCTCCTTATTATGGCACTCAACATTAATCAGCTTTTTTTATATAGTACGCTTTGTATCTATTCCTACCCTAAAATATTTATGCTTTATGTTTTATTCTTTGTACCTTCTTGGAAATTGTTTAGAATAGGGCTTGTATCAAATATAACATTATGTGATGATGAAAATATTTTATACCCATGATGTGTGATACAATGACCACTAGTCTTATGTGGCTTCTAGTCAATGGAAATCTAACTAATATAACTGAAGAATTAATATTTTTGTTTTACTCAATTTTAATTAGCTAAAATTTAAGTAGTTACATGACTATAGAAAGTGCTTTCTAGATAATCAATTGATAATACATGCTTATTTAAAATATATTACTTCGTTATAAAATTCATTGTATTCCCTCGTATCTTATTTTATTAATCACTTATATGCTAGATAGTGTTCAATGTTTATTAACTTAAGTGTTTTCTTATTTCTATTATTTTTATTGATTTCTAAACTATGACTCAAGGATGACTTTTCTTAGAGCTTTCATGTGTAACACTAAAAGTCTCTTCCTTCTGCTCTTGCTAGCAGGATGTTTTGCTACGTTCTTCCTCTTTCACAGTCTGATGAAGACAGACACTAGGTGCAGGGTCGATACAAATGTACATGGGATTTTATGGAACATATGTTCATAGAAAGAATTTTTGGTATTTTTGTCTTCCTCAAATTCTCTTCAAGATTTTAAATTGAAAGAATGAAATTTTCTTCTAATGGAATAAGGACCTTATAGTGTAATATCTATGGCATTTTCATAGATTCTCTGAAAACCAAATCCCCAGTTCCTAAATACAAAAAAACTGCGCTGAAAGCATTTTACTTGAAAATTTTCAGGTATTATAATAAAAACTACATAAAATGTTTTAGAACTTCTGCCTGATTGGATTAAGATCAAATTTATTAAAATGTGTCTGAACCAATTAAGTAAATTGTGATCTACTATAAAGCACAAAATCCCCACCAATGATAATAATTTCTATCAACATTTCACATCTGCAGTTAACTTGAAGCAGATGCTATAAGACATGACCCCATTGTTTTATATTTGCATGTGACAACATGTTTTGATGTTTGCTTTTTAATTGTAACATCATGTAATGCAGCTTTTAAAAGTACATGTGTGGTAAGTGTCAAAGCCTGAGTTACAATTTTATTTCCAAAATGCTTTGTAGCATTTCCAATGATCCTATCTTTTTCCATATACTTCACAGGGATCAACGGATTTGAATTGCTGAGAATGGAGTGATGAATTCCATACCATAGTTAATGGACACATACACACATTTTGTGCTGTTTCCTATAGACTTAATGGTGAATCAAAATTGGCCATCTTTTTTCCAAAAGGGAAATTTCTCTTTAATTTATAGGAGGCAGCCAGAGATAGACTAGCTTTTCCGTAATGCTTCTTTGATTGACAAATGAGGAGATGAGCTGGAGTAGTTTTACCATGAGGCTGCAAGTAGAAAAATTGAGGAAATTGTCAACTTTTCTTTTAAGGGGTTCCAAAGTGGTTGTGCATGGTGATAGAAGAGAAATAAACTTTTAAAAAGATCTTCTATAAAGAAAATTACTTATTTCATTAAGATACATTTGAGTGAATTGACTAAAATATCATGTTTTTCTTGAAATAGTCAATTGAATGAGAGGTCTGTGGTAACACTAGGAAGGGCTTCCAGGAGCCATGCATAGACCCCTAGTGGACCAACGTGGCCTCAGCTTTTGGTAATGAAAATAAAACCCAAGACAGTGATAGGCACAAGAATAGTGAGAAAATGCAAAAACACACTCAAAACCCCCAAAATTCTGAACAGATAGTTAAAACCACTTCCCAGCAAAGAGCTTACATATAGAGACAAAACAGTAAGAAGACATTAGTTACTAAGTAGCTAATACATATGAAGGATATGTTTTACTTCTATACTGTCTCTGAAATCTGTGAAGGGGCATTTGAGTCAGTTTGGAAAGTACATAAAGTATATAAATGGTTTCTGTCATCAAGGAACTTTGGGTATTACATATTGCTTGTTGGAAATAAGCAGTATTACATTGATAAATATGCTGAAATATTACATGTTAAAAAGATAATGACTAGATTGGGTCTAGTTGAGGTGAAAATGATTATTAAGTCATTGGACATACTTTCTTTACCATGCATGACCTCTACTATTTCACACTTATGTGGTGGTGTTTCTGTTATTTTTATTTTTCTCACAGATATGATTGCTATATCACTTATTGAATTGCTCTCTGACTGATGCACTTGCAGTGCTTTTAAATCATAAGCCATAGTATTTTATGGTGCCTTGGTTCTTTCAGCCCTCTTAACAAGGGAACTCGATTGACTTGAAAAGCACCAACCTATTCATGTGTACTGGCATCTGCCATTACTGCAGCGGAAGCACATACACTTTCACTGTGACTGCATTTTAGAAATCTGGTCATTGCCCATGTCAAGTAGACTGATTCTATATTCTGAAATATGCCTCAGGGATATATAAAAGAAGACTTCATGACAGGTATGTCATTAACAGTATGGAGGAGAGAGACTTCGAGTATAAATTATGCTTTTACAAAAATTCTACAGGTTATTTCTATACTATACAAGGACAGTGAATCACTGGCTGGTAGTTAAAAATCAAACAGGAGGAGAATATACCCTGTTTTGCACAGTAAAACTGCCAATTTCTACCAAATATATGTGTGATTCATATGTCAAGACAGATTTTACATGTATTTGTGTGTGTGTGTATGTGTATCAAATATTTTTTTTGGCTTTCTTTAGCAGTAGCATGATATAGAGAATGATGCCAAAGACAAATTTCTGGCTTTTTTTTCTTGTTTTCAATTGAAATGCATTAAAAAAATCAAATACAATAGCATGTATTGTGTATTAAGATAGATTTATCGTGGTAAAGGTATTAGCTTTTTGTTTCCTGCTATTGCTGTAAATAATAACAGACTTCAAAAGCAGAATCTATTTATGCCTGTAGAGACTTTTGTGTTTCCTAGAAGAACCAGAAGAAACTCACGCAATGGACATCATCTGGAGGTGAAACCTTAGATCATGTAAGCATTTTGCTTGTAAGAGACCCTTTTCTGAAAAGGGTCTTTTCTGAAAAGGGTCTCTTGAGGGGAAAGGAATAGAAGATCTGAGTATCTTTGAGAATACCTTAAACACACGTCTCTGAAAGATGTGGAAAAGGGACTCTCTTCCCACTTACCCCCCAGAAAGTTTTATTTTCTAACATCTTACTACTTAATACATGTTCCACAGAGTCCACACTCAGAAACTGATCATAAATGTAGATTCTCAGGCCATTTCTCAGGCTTGTAAAATCAAAATCTGCATTTTAGCAATATCTTTAGTTGATTTGTACTCATTAAAATTGGAAAAGCTTTTATCTGGTGTTTGTTTTTTATAATGAGTGAGCTCATTTTATCCATTGCATACTTATGATAAATTAAGGGGAACTTTTCAGGGGTATTTGAATGAACCTGCCTTTTAATGGAAAGAGAGAAAAAAAAATAAAATATGGATAAATTCTTATATCCTTCCAATGGAGCTCAGATTTGAACTCAATTCAAATATCTTTTCAATAAACCATATTACTTAGAAATATAAAGAGGCCAGAGTTTATAACACCAAAAAACCTATAAGAAAGAACCCTAAGTAAAAGTGTGAAATAGACTTGGTTTATTGTGTTGTGCATCACTTTCTTATAACCCCTCTTCTGATTCTGTGACCACATACTCTTTTTCCATTTGCTTCATTCTTAATTTAAGTCATCTCTAAGCACTGACAGTTGCATATCTACCAATGAAGTTGACTTTCCTAGAGATATATATTTCAGCCTTTTAAAAATGAGGTTCTTAAAGTCTTAAAACCCAAAGGAATAAAAACATAACAGTGAGGTTCTAGATATCATCATGGATTGAGCTTAGGGGTTAAGGACCCCTCCCTTGAAATCTTTAAAACATACTAAGAAGGTGTCTGTTGATTTATAAAGTTTATTTAAGACCCCCAAATTGTATTCTGTGTCAAAGATGTAGGAGAAAGTGCAGTATGTGTGACACTGGGAGTCTCTTTTCTCTTGGGTATACCATTTTGTAAGATTTCTACTAGCAGAGAGCTAGGGTGTACCCAAATTTGTAATGTAGCTGGTGCCCCCTGCTGGAATACGGTTGCTTGTATTTCCATTTTTTGGGGCCTCTGTGCCAGCAGCCCTGTTAACACACAGTCTTACCAACATAGCCTATGGCTATCTGGGTAAGTTATTTAATTAACCTCTCTGTTTCAGTTTTCTGACATTTAAGAATGGGATAACAATAGCAGCCAATCCCAAAGTTCTTGTTGAAAGGTAAAATTAATTAGGGATGACAGTAAAATACTTTATGAAAACTGTGTACTAAATAGTAATAAATGTTTGAGCATGCCTCCAGTATTCTTGTGGCAGGAAAATGACAATGTGATATGTATTATTATTAAAACCTATGTTGCTAATTTTATCTCATTATTCATTCTCACTAATTTTGAAGTTGAAATGCATACATACACCTCACACATCCTACTAATGTGTAAGTTAAGTAAGTTAAAGAATTTAGTGATAGTGTGCTCTTGTGTTCGGGTGTAGTGAAGGAAGTGCTGGCAATGGAGAGGATAAAATCACTCAAATCAGGTAGTGTATTTATGTATAAAAGCAAAATTTGTTGGAAATCTCTTTATTTATAATTGATATGGATGTTTCCCCCACAAAATAGTGGGAGCACCATTAGAATCCCCCAAAATACATTTAACTTGAAGAAAGGAAGGGTGAAATTAAAGATGACTTTCTTCAACACAGAACAAATGAGTCCTCTCTTTCTGGAAATGTAACTGATGGGAAAAAAGAAAACAGAATGAATTAGAATGAAAATGTCAATGTGGGCTCCTACTTTCCTTTCTTGAGTTAGAATCCCAGTGGGGAGAGGGAAGAGTTTGCAGCAGAGGTATGGCAAAAATCTAGGAACATTTCAGAAGGAATGAATATAGCTGGGAGGTTGCTTGTCTCCAAGAAAAGTTGTTCTCACACTTGCATCAAATATAATGCACTATCAACAGAATTACTGAGGCTAAATAGGAAGGTCTTTTGTTCCCGTTGCCTGTGTGTGGTATGTGAATCCTTGAAGAAAATGATAAAGGAATGGCTAATTCTGTTCTGAGACCAGTAGTGTAGACTTCTAACACTTCAGAATATGGGAGAGGTGACTGGGACCATTGATTTTTGTAAGAATAGTCATCACAATGTCAAGGAGATTATTGAACAAGATACAACACTGTTATTGTGGTCCTAAGGATTAGACTAGACTCCCCCAACCCCCACGTACAGAAAAGACTTGAGAAAGAGATAGCTTGTAGGACTTTGCTCTCTGGCTACTAATACCACAGCCAGACTAAGAAAAGTTGACTAATATGCCCATATATTGTCAGGAAAAGGAGGAGAATATATGGAACAATAAGAAATTACCTAAAGAAATATTTAAATTATTGGCTCACATATACTAAATTCACCAGATTGAGAAATTAAATCATCTAGCCTCAAGAAGTAAGCCCCAATTATCTTCACTGAACTCACTATAATAGGTACATTGGGGACTCTACATGGTTTAAAAATTGTACCAAAAAACCCCAGATTTCCACTGATGAAGCAATTATTTTAAATATTATCAAGTACAAAACTATTGTATTGATACTGAAGACTATATGGTAACATTTTCGTGATTCCCCTGTTCAAATTAAGTATGTGAGTTTGATGAATTTTTGTTGGAAGATCTGAAGAGAGCCTTGCTATGAGATGATGTGTTAATATAATGATTAAATGACAGCACTTAGCAGAAAGGTTATACCTATCAGAGGAAAAGGAATGGGGAAGAGAGAATTTTAGTTAGTTGTTTACTAGAAAAGAAAATAATAAACAAAATGTCTTCACTGTAATAACATAAAGGTCTTAGGAAGAAACAAAAAGTTGAATAAATTCACTGATGTTTAGGAACAAGTGGAACCTGTGCTCTTCTCTAATCATTTTGTTGATGCTAATTTTACAGACTGGAGGCCTACTTTAAAAATAATGATATCAAGGAGAACTTGATGAAGAAAGTCTGTTTTCCTATTTCCATTGACAGTGAAATTAATATTAATGACATTATTATGATGTGTTGCAATTTCATGTCATCCAGTGATCATTTGGTTAACTAAACAACAGTATAAAAAGCACCATGATTTGGGACAAAACTCTCCCTTGTTAAAAAGTCTTGTCCCTGGACAAATAACCATTCTGGACAAGAAAGTATAGATTTATTTCTTTCTATTCCTTCCTATTAAATACAGCTGAAAATCCTGGAAATAATGCAAGCGACAACCAAAAGAGAATACTGAAAGGAAAAACGAGGAAGAGATACTCACCAGGGAAACAACAAAAGGAGGACACCACAGGACTTGGGTGTCCTGTGACCTATCTTCGGATAGAAGGTGAGGATTGGTGTTTCATGACATCCAAATGGGCAAAAGACAGCCCAAATAGGCTCATTCCTTCACTTGATCAAATTGAAGTCCTGTTGGAAACATCAACTAAGAGTAAGGAGCAAGAGTCTTGCTGAGCACAAGCAACCAGGGCAGTGCTCTTTTCTGCAGAGTAGGAGATTTCCTTCCTCCACCTGGAGACCTGACAGGGCATTCTGACATAGCAAACCACCTGTCCAGGAATTGTTCTTCACAATGACCTTCAAAACCAAGACTGATAAAAAATGAAAAGAAGATTAACATCTTAATGACTATCAATTGAAACCTTAAATAAAATAATGTATAGGATTCTGGAGCATATTAAAAGAATGCTATACCATGGTCTATGGGTTTATTTCAGGAATGCAGCTTGTTTTAATATTCATAAATCGATTAATTTTAGTCTAGATTAATAAATTTAAGCAGAAAATTCATGATAGTCTCTAGATAGCCCCTAGATATTACAAAATTCTATCTCAAATCTTGATAAAAAGAAAATTCTTAATAAAAAAGAATAGATGAATTCTTCATTCCATGACAAGATATAGTTACAATAACTCTAAGTAAGCATTATAACTAAAAAGGAAAACTGTTAGAAATATTCTCATAAAAAATAAATGATAGGAGTTAAGCTGCCAGTCCTACCTGAAACAATCTATAGATTCAATGAAATCACTATCAAATTTCCAATTTCATTTTTTGCAGGAATAGGACAAATAATCCTGGCATTTTAAATGGAGCTACAAAAGAACCTGAAGAATCAAAGGCATTTTGAGAAAGTGAAACAAAGCTGGAGATCCTACACTTTCTAATTTTAAACTAAACTACACAGCTATAGTAATCAAAATAGTATATCAGCATTAGAACAAACACAGAAATTAATAGAGCCCAGAAATAAACTTATATATTACTTATAAATAAATATGAGTATGAGATATATATATATATACACACACACACACGTATATATAATATACATGCAAAGGAGTCAAGAACAGACAATTGAGAAAGGACAGTCTGAGGCTGGGGAAACTGAGCAGACAAATGCAAAAATGAAACCAGGCTATTGCTATATATTACATACAAAAATTAACTCAAAGTGGATCGAAGATTTGAATATATGACTTGAAACCATAAACTCCTAGAAGAAAACAGTAAACTCCTTGACATTGGTCTTGGAAATGATCTTAACTGAATTTTGGATCCAAAAGACAAAGAAACAGAAATAAAAATAAGCTAGTGGGACTACACCAATCAGAAAGTTTTTAATAACAAAGGAAACCATGAACAGAATGAAAAGGCAATTTACAAAAAGTGAGAAAATATTTTCAAATCATGTATCTGATAAGAGGTTAATATCCAAAAAATATAAATAACTTACATAACTCAATAGCAAAACACCTTAAGAATACAATTAAAATATGATGGATGATCTATTTGGACATTTTTCCCCAGAAACTCATATATGATCAATAGATACATGAAAATGCACTAGACATATTTTACTTCTGAAACATATTTCGCTAAATAAATCACAACTTTTGATATGATCTGAATTCTTTCTTGTTACAATTTGCTTCTGAATGTCAGAATAATTTATATATTTCATTGCTAATCTTTGTCACTTTTGTACATCATTAGTTTTTCTAAATATTCTTTCAATTCCTTAATAATAAATTTAAAGATGACAAAAGAAGACACCAGAATGATCTTTAAATGAGGGTCTATTCAGATCACATATCATCTGTCCTCTAGAAATTGCTTTGAAAAATATATATGGACCTCTATGTTCACTGCAGCACTATTCACAGAAACCATGATATGGAAATAATCTAAGTGCTCTTCAATGGATGGTTGCATGAAGAATGTGTGGCACACACACACACACACACACACACACACACATATACACACACACAATGGAATATTACCCGGTTTTAAGAAAAAGAACTATCATTTGTGACATAGCTAGAACTTTAGGGGATTATGAAAAATGAAATAAGACCGAAAGAGAAAGATATATACTATATGATTTCACTTAGATGTGGAATATATTTTTTTTAAAAGCAAATGGACAAACAAAACAGAACAAAAAGAAATATTCAGATTCTGACAAAAATATGATGGTAACCAGAGGGAAGAGGTAGGATGTGGGAGTAAGAGGTAGATGGTGTCAGTTGGATAGTGGTGGATGGTAACTAGAAGCTATTTTGATGGTGGATGAGGTGTTCAAGTTCTGGCGGTGTAATGCACTGCCTCATAGATAGTCCAAGGAAATCACAGAAGAAACAGGCAGTAAGGACATGGCCTTTATTATACTCATAGCAGGGTCAGAATCCCTTGATGGCTGACCAGGCATGCTTTTGTTTCTCAATGGCGGTGGTCAGGTAAATTATGAGAAATTAACTACATCATCAGCAAGGAGTGGGAAGTGGGGTCTTTTTAAAGGGGATATCTGCAGAAGAAGAGTGGTAAGTGGGCAGGAAATGAAGTAGGCAAAAACAAAGAACAGCCAGGTAGTAAGGGCAGCAGAAATCCAAGTTAGGAATTTTGGGTACATTCAGTGCGGGCAGAGGCAGTTATCATTCCAGAAAGTCTATCTGTTACATGCAAGTCCATGCTCACTGCTGACCAGGCACTGGAGCCCATCCATATTCAAGGTTGGGCATAGGTCATGTACTAATGCTGCCCCACAGGTATATACATTTATCAAAATATGAAGCTGTACTCCTGAAATTTATGTGATCATGCAAACCAATCATTCATCTTATTGAAATATCTTTTAATGATTCTCATTTTAATTAGTATTAGAGGAAACATGCATGGTTTTATATTACTTGGTCTGATCTCCTCTCCGATCTTGTTTCCTACTAAAACGTCTTCCTGTTGCTTGGGCTCCAGTGTCATCTAACTCAAGATCTGAAGGATACAGTGATGTTTGTTAGATTAAGAGCTGGGGCAGAGGTCCCTAGGCATTGAATTACATGCATAGAGCTAGAGGCAAGAAGCAGAGCACATTGGAGTGACTAGAGAAGCCCAGTATGTTCGAATGGAGTGTGAAGGAGAAGTGATGATAAGTGAGGACAGAGTATGTGATATAATGATTTATAATAAGTAATAGGTGCTTGGTGTTCATACCCATTTCTTGCATAGAACTTCTAAAACTCTTGGAATTTCCCATGTCATAAGATTGATATTTATAATCCCTTTCAATTACACTTAAGTTTATGTGAATGAGATGACTTTTAGAAAGCACCTAAGAATGGGGACTTGTTGACAGGGGAACTAGCTATGTGATTAGAGGGAATTTCAGTCTCACTGTCTTCTGTGGAGGGGAGAAAAACTGGAGAGTAAGTTTGATACTAACAGCCTATGATTCAATCATGCCTGTGTAATGAAACCTCCATAAAACCCCAAAATTATGAGGTTCAGAAAACCTCCAGGTTTTTTAACATGTGGATATTGAGAGAATAGGGCATGGAATCTTCATACCCCTAACCACATACTTTCCCCTATGCATCTCTTCCACCAGTTATTCTGGACTTAAATCCTTTTCTAATAAACTAGTAATCTAATAAGTCAAATATTTCTTTGAGTTCTATGAGTCCTACTCACAAATTAATCAAACCAAATGAGGGGGTCATTGGAGCCTCCAATTCAGTCAGAAGTACAGGTGTGATGGATATCAGAAGTGGGGAGTTTTATGCGATTAAACACTTAACCTGTGAAATCTGGTGCTATTTCAAGATAATGTTAGAATCTATTTGAATTCTGGGACACCTAGTTAATGTCAGGAATGTGCTTGATGTGGGAAAAAAGAACCCACATATACCTGGGTCTGGAATCATTAGAGAACTTTAGAAGAGGTCAGTTCATGCAGATGTGACATGAAATTGTTGCATGATTTACTGTCTTACTAACCTGAATGCCATGTGAATTCATTAAGGTTGTTTTGTTTTCAGCTTTATCTAGTTCTTATTTCATCATCTGGCACTTAGCAAATATTTAGTAGTAGTGTGAAATGAACAAAATAGAAAAAGTTGAAGACTAGAAGAATCTATCGGTAACATTGCCAGTGGGAGAAATAACTGCTATTGGGTGTACTGTGATCAATTGCTCATTCATTTATTAATAGCTAGAAAAAAACTTTCTATGAGTGTCAGGAAAACAAATCACAGAAATGCTAGAAATTTTAGGCCTTTTCAATGAAGCAACTGGCCAGAGTTATACTCTAGGAAAAGGGAACAGCTATCCTTGACACAGTTGGGAATATCTTTTTCGTTTTTGAATAATTTTAGGTGTCAGAGTGTGCAATATAAAACTAGTAGTAAGTTGAGGGAGAAGATTCAAGGGGAGGAAAGGTGTTGATACCGCAGACTTGTTTCTACCAGTTGGTGGCAAATTAATGATGTCTAGACTCTGTCCCTTGTTCCCATCTGGAGAGTTCTGCTATTCTTACATTATAAATAAACCAGGGGAAAGCAGTAATGGGTGGGAGAAACAGCAGGGTCTTCACATTTTGCTTCCCTGTGACTTTTTTGCCAATAGGAAGGCAACTAGTCTAACTGAGCCAATGAATACTTTATGAAAGCTGCTTTAATCCCAACCTTTCTTACCCTTCTGACTAGCCAAGTCATTTTGGGGTAGCTCCACACTTTTCATGTTGGCCAAGGCCCAAGGCTTTCTTATACTCAGAGAATTGGTATGAAGAATACCGTATAAACTTTGTGACTACTTTTTACTATACTTGAAACCAAATAAATGTTTAAATACTTTATATGTCTTTATGGTGATTTTGTCTGTGTAAAAGATCAGAATTTTCTAAGGGAAGGAAAAATACAGGTTTTTGTTGGGGATAGGGATGACAGTAAAGAAAGATCCTTTCTTAAGAGACTTTTTTTTAAATAAGTGAAATAAGAATGATGATTTTGAAGAGCATCTGATCTCCTCCCCTGCCTTTGACAGTACCTTAGTATTTGGTTACATCACATCTTTTAATGTGTTACATTTCCTTTGTTGTCCAATTCTTGCCTGAAAAAGAATGGCTCTTTCCAGTTCTTGACTTCCTCTTACAAGAAAGGGGCATTGATTGTCAGAGGGTACATGCAGCAGGCAGCAGGCAGCAGGCAGGAACCTAGATCTTCAGTAGTCAGGAATGAAATTCCAGTAATTTTCTACAGTGGTCTATGATTCCTCTTAAGTCTCCATCTTTTACATATTTGGATAATTGGAAAAAGAGAAGCTGCAAAGATTTTAAGCATAATTTCTAATAAAAAATGACCCTACCTTGGGTACTGGACCATGCATCCTTTCTTTCCCTGGACCCTTGGTGCTAGAATGCTGTATGGTTAAGATCATTCATTGTGCTAAGCATTTAATTCTGTCGAACGACTGCTTCATAAACATCTATAATTTGGTTATAGGTATAATTATATTGCTACTTTGTTTTGAGGTATTTGACACAGTTTTGTGGGGTGTGATATGAAAAGATAAAGCCTAGATTTACATTGCATTGTTAGACTCTAGCTTTGTAGGAAGTTTTGAAATTAGGAAGTGTGAGTTCTATATCTTTGTTCTTTTTCAAGATTGTTTTTGACTATTTGAGGTCCCTTATAATTCCACATGAATTTGGTGAGCTGATTTTTGTGTGTCTGAAAAAAACAACACTTTTTGATAGAAATGTTGATAAAATTGCATCAGATTAGTAAATCATTTTGAGCAGTATTTCATCTTAGCAATATTAAGTGTTCAAATCCATGAACATGGTAGTGCTTTATCATTTATCTAGGTTCTCCTTAATTTATTACAACAATGAAGTGAAGTTTTTAGTATATATATTTTTTGCTTTAGCATTTTAGTTGAACTTATTCCTAGGTATTGCATTCTTCAAATGATATTGTAAATGGAATTGTTTTCTTAATTGCCTTTAAGGATGTTAATTGCTGGTGTATATTATCTCTGATACTCATGTTATTTTTGTTCCCCACAATTTGCTGAATCCTTGTTAACTCTAATCTTTGTGTGGTCACCTTGGGATATCCTACATATAGGATTATATACTCATGAATAGAGATCCTTTTTCCTTTCCAATTTGGATGGCTTTTTTTTTTTCTTGCCTAATTTATCTGGCTAGAAATTTCAGTGCAATGCTGAGTATTGATGATTAAAACAGGGATCTTTGTCTTAATCCTGATTTAGGGAGAAAGCTGTCACACTCTTACCATTGAGTATGATGTTAGCTGTGAGTTTGTCATAAAAGACTTTTACTAAGTTGAGTAAGTCCCCTTCTGTTCCTAGTTTCTGTGTATCTATTATGAAAAGATGTTTGACTTTGTGAAATGATTTTTTTAGTTGTCAAATGATACAATCATGTGATTTTTTCCTTAATTCTTTTCATCTTATTTATTATATTAATTGATTTCCTTATGTTGAAACACCCTTTCAAACTTTTGTATTTTACAAGACATTATTAGGAAGTGAAAATAAAGCAGAATGGAAAAAAATATTTTCAAATTATATGTATATATATGTATGTATTCAGTATCCAAAATATAAAGAGAATTTGTACAACTCAAAACATTGAAATAGACATAATTGAGAAAAGGCCAAAAGACACTAGATCCTTTCTCATAGAAGATACACAAATGTTTAACAAACACTTGAAAAGATGTTAACATCATAAGTAATTAAAGAAATACAAATCAAAACCACAAGGAGATATCACTTTATACCCATAGGACTGGCTATATGGGGTGTGTTAGTCGGGGGAAGAACAGTAAAATAGCAAGAATTGCTTAGGATGAGGAAAATTTGTAACCTTGGTACATGGGTTAAAATGTAAAGTTGTTAAATCTCTGCAGGAAAGGATTTTGTATTTCTTTAAAAAGTTAAACAAAATTACCATATGAGCCAGCAATTCCCTTTCTTAGATTACAAAATGTAGATCCCAATATTCTCAAATACTTGTACACCAATGTTCATATCAGCACTGTTCATTGCAGCTAAAAGGTATAAACACTCCCAATGTTCATCAATATGTATGTGGATAAAACTGTGTAGCATATCTATATAATGTAATAAAACTTTGATGCCAGAATGTATTTAAGCTCAAACACATTATGCTAAGTGAAAGAACCTGAACAAAAAAGGGTAGCATATTATATTATCCTATCTATATGAAAATCCAGATTAGGTAAGTCCATAGAAAGCAGAAATCAGACTGGTGGTTACAACCAATAAGTGCAATCAAAAGTTAAAATCAATCTACAAGAGCTAGAAGCCAGAGGTATGAGGAATAATTGCTTAATAGACACAGGTTTTTATTTTAGAGTTATGGCAAATTAGGGAAAGTTGGTGGTTGGACAACATTGTGAATGCACTTTATTCTACTGAATTGTTCACTTTAAACTGGTTAATTTTATGTTACATGAATTCTACATCAATAAAAATTTATTATTTTTATCATAATTATTAATTATTATCCTGACATCTCATGTATAATGCATTTTTATTTGGTTGTATTTGGAAACCATTATCTTCATATAACTGAAATTCTGGAAAAATTTATCAGTTATTTTTACACATACTTTTACAACTATATTTTAGGGACAAACTAAATGTGTATATTGAATAGATGGCTTTTGCTAGCCAGAAATGGCATATAGATTTCAGACCAAAAAAGAAAAGAAAACAAAACAAAAATTATTCTAGATTAGTTCTTATGGCAAAGTACTTAGTCACAGTTTACAAGATTATATTTTTCCCCTGTATAATCATTTTTGAGAGGCCTTTAACAAAATTTTTCTTTAACTACTGGATGAGATTGAGATTACAGATTTTTGCTGAGGAAAGTGAGAATTTAGAATGGAGCTTTTTGATCTTTGTCAGTGGGATATCAGAAAACTGGACTGAAAAATAGTTGTTTTGGCCTAGTTTGAACACTTGAAGCTTTATGAAGTTGAGAGATAAATAATTCTATGCAGCTTTTGAATATATCGTTTAAATGTTGTTGGTTATCATTAGGTTTTACTTAATGATGACATTCCATTCAAATGTATTTACTAGCTCTATCCCTGGTTTCAACATTTAAAAATTACATTAGAATTACTTAAGCAAATTCAGTTAATGAGTAAGTTTAACTACCCAACTTGATCTATGCACTTTTGTGTGACTAACAGACAAAAAGCGTGGGGGTGGCCTAGGTCCACTTCAAGTTCACCTGGAAAAAAGGTATTTAACAAAGTCACTCTGTTCACGGGGAAGCTGCCAATTTCATCTATTCCTCCAAAAGCCAACTGCTTAATGTGTTCCTGCTTTAAAAGTAAGAGTATTTGATCTTTGCTGAAATCCACTCGGGGAGCAAAAAGGGAAAGCAATAGCCACCAAACTAGTTATGTATCCAGTAGTGTTGTGTGCAAAACCAGATTCTTGGGTCTCTACACAAGAGAGACAGCATTCTCTGAAGCAGGGAATTTGAGAGCAATTCCCTGTGCTCATATATGGAGTGAAGAATGATGCTTTCTATGCATATAAACTCTGTTATTGGAATTGTGTTTATGGATTTCAAACTGGCAGAAATGCTTTTAATAACTCTTTAATATTTTATCTTGGCATTATGGAGTACTGGTTCCCATTAGTTAATGTTCCCTGCTCTGTACAGTTTGGCTGAGATAATTATTTTAGGTTTTATCAATCCCCTTATTGCCCTTACCGTTGAAGAGAAATGGCTAAATGACTCCACATTTTATTTATTATATTATTAATAGAGTCAGCATAGGATTTCATATTTGAATTAGGGCTTATATGTGCATATTTTTATGCATTTATGTTTGTTACACATAAACAGTGAAGAAAATTTAGAAACAAAAATGAATTACAGGAGAAATTTCAAATTAGACATTGCCTAGAAAACGTCTAAAAATATTTTATTATAATATTCTCTGTATAAAATTATACACTTAAAATACAATATACAATTGCATTTGTGCTATTTTATGCCATATGCATTGATTTGTATCTCATTTTTTTAAAAAAATATTGTGAATGTTTTTGCATGCCATTTGATAATTGCTGTTTATTTGCTTCTTTGTTTTTATCTTTCATTTGTAATTTGTATATATAGAATGCATTTTGTTTCCTAATTTCTTTGTAAGGAAGAGAAGGAAATAGCACTTTCATTTTTTTGTTTTTTTGGTTGTTAGCTCCTGCCTAGTCCAAAACCCCAGATCCATTACTAAGCATCTGTACTACCAACTACCAAGGTGGGACACATACTCTTTTCTTTCTTTCTTTCTCTTCTCTTTTTCTTTCCTTTTTCCTTCCTTCTTTCCTTTATTTCTTCCTTCCTTCCTTTCTTTCTTTTTCTTTTTTAGCATTTTATTGAGGTAACTTTGTTTAACAAATTAAAAATAAGCTAATATGTGTAGGTTTCCTATATGAGCAGTTTCCCCATTCCTCAGATGTATGTCAACACACCTCATTCGCCACCAAATCAGCAAGTGTTCTTCATCATTGTCCAGTAAATTTTATCACAATTTGCTCCTCTCCACACCATTCCATCATCCCATTCACTATTGGTAAATTCAGTTCTTTTTGAACAGGAGTTAAGTTTGTTTCGTCCATTCCATTATTTTGTCTATCACATCCCAAGTATGAGTGAAAACATCTTTTGACTTATTTCACTAAGCTACTCTAGACCTCTCTAGATCCATCCATGTTAATCCAAATGACAGTATTTCATCTATTCTAAGACCTTTCTAATACTTCATTAAATATATGCATATACCATTTTTATACATTCATCAAACTTTGGGTATTTAAGTAGTTTCCCATTCTTAACTATTGTGAATAAGGCTGCAATAAATACGGGAGTGCATAAATCTTTGTGAATTATTGTTTTTGTATCTTTTGGGTAAATACCCAGAAGTAGATGACAGGAACATATGGTATTTCCATATTCAACTTTTTGTGGAATCTCCGTACGTTTTTCCATGAGGGCTGTACCAATTTGCACTCTTGCCGATAGTGTATAAGTAGTCCCTTTTTTCCACATCTTTGCCAACATTTGTTGTTTTTTTACTTTAGGAGAATAGCTGATCTCTCAGGTTTAAGGTGATATCTCATTGTTGTTTTGATTTGTATTTCCCTGATAGTCAATGAACAGGAACATCTTTTCATGTGCTTTTTGCCCATCTGTATATACTCTTCAGAAAAATGTCTTCAATTGCTCGTCTCACTTTTTTGATTGGATTGCCTGTTTTTCTGTTATTTTTGTGAGTTCTTTTTTATATTTTGAATATTAAGCTCTTGTCAGAAATAAGGAACAGAAACATCTTCTTCCAGTTAATAGACTGTCTTTTTGGTTCAGTGGTGTTTTCTTTTGCTGCGAAGAAGTTCTTGATGTATTCCCATTTGTTTATTTTTCTTTTTGTTTCCCTTGATGCTGGAGTTGAGTCCCCAAATACCTCTCTGAGGCTGATGTCATGGAATGTCTTTCTTATGTTGTCTTTCAAGACTTTTATGGTTTCCCATCCTATGTCCAAGTCTCTAGTCCATTTCGAGTTAATTTTTGTGAAAGGTGTTAGAGAGTGATCTAGCTTCATTCTTTTTCATGTGGCTGTCTGGTTTTCCCAACACCATTTGTTGAAGAGATTTATCTTTCTCCGTTGTAGGCTTTTGATTTCTTTGTCATATATTATCTAACTGTATGTGTGTGAGTCTATTTCTGGTGATTCACTTCAATTCCACTGATCTGTGTCTCTTTTGTTATTCTAGTACCATACTTCTTTGATCACTCCTGTTTTGTAGTATAGCTAAATGTCTGAGAGTGTAATTCCTCCAGATTAATTCTTTTATCTCACAAATATTTTTTATATTCAAGATCTTTTGTTGTTCCATAGAAATTTAAAATTTTTTTAAATTCTATTTCCTTGAAATAAGCCTGGGGATGCATTAAATCTGTATATTGCTTTTGGGAAGATGATGATTTTAATTGTTGCAATTTTAACAATGATTCTTCTCAGCCATGGGCAGGGAATGTCTTTCCATCTATTTGTGTTCTCTATTTTGCTTAAGATGGATTTATAAGTTTCATTGTACAGGCCTTTCACCTCCTTTGTTAAGTACATTACAGTATTTGATTCTTTTTACTTCTATTTTAAAGAGTATGGTTTTCTTGATTTAGTTTTCTTCTAGCATGTTGTATAAAAAAATGAAATAGATTTTTGTCCCTTGTTTTTGTAGCCTGCCACTTTACTGTATTTGTTGATTAGCTCTAGTAGATTTTTGACATTTTTTAACATAAATATAATCTTGTAATCTCCATATTATGATAGTTTTACTTCTTCCTTTCCAGTTTGGATTTATTCTATTTCTTTTTCTTGCCTAATTACACTGAATAAGAAGTTGAGTAAGATATTAAATAACAGTAGTAGAGTGGACAACCTTGCCTTGTTCCTGACCTTAGAGAAATGCTTTCAATTTTTCACCATTGATAAAGATGCTGTCTGTGAGTTTATCATATATGGCCTTTATTATGTTGAGTTATGTATCTTCTATCCCTGTTTTATGCAGAGTTTTAATCATAAATGGGTATTGGATCTTGTCATATCTTTCTCTGAATCTTTGGATATGATCATCTGGTTTCTCTTCTTGCTGTTGTTAATATGCTGTATGACATTAATCGATTTATATATGTTGAACCATCCTCGAATCCCTGGGATTGACCCTATTTGGTCATGATGGATGACCCTTTTGATATTGCTGTATTTGTTTTGCAAATATCTTGTTGAGATGTTCATTAGAGATATTGGTCTGTCATTCCTTTCTTGGTGATGTCTTTATCAGCTTTTGGTATCAGTGTAATGCTGACCTCATAGAAAGTTTTGGAAGTGTTCCATGTTCTTCAGTTTTTGGAAGAGTTTGAGAAGAATAGGTATTAGTTCTTTGAAAATTTGATAAAACTCATTAGAAAAACTAACCGATCCTGAGCTTTTATTTTTAGGGAGACTTTTAATTACATCTTCAGTTTTTCTGCATGTGGTAGTTCTGTTCAGGTTTTCCAATTCTTCTAGGTTCAGTCTTGGTAGACTATATTTTTCTAGGAATCTGCCCATGTCCTCAAAGCTGTCCACTTTATTGGTATTTAACATTTCTTAGCAGACTTTCTGATATTTTGTATTTCTGTGGTATCTAGCTAGAGAAAGAAAAAAAATTAAAGTAAAAAATCAGTAAAAGAAAGGAAATGATGCAAATTTGAGCAGAAACAGATTAAATAGAAAATAAAGATCAATGAATAGAAAATTGATTCTTTAAAAAAGTAAACAGTATTGACAAACCATTGGCTAGAATCACAAAGGAAAAAATAGGAAACTCTCATAACGAATCAGAAATGAAAGGGGTGAAGTTACAAAGATACCACAGTAATACAAAATATTCTGGAGACAACTATGAATAACTGTGACAACAAATTGGACAACCTCAAGGACATGGACAAATGTCTAGAAAAATAGTCTACTAAGACTGAACCTGGAAGAATTTAAAAATCTGAACAGAGCAATCACAAACAGGGAAAACTGAAGTGGTAATACAAAGTATCCCTAAAAATAAAATCTTTCAAGTAGATGGCTTTTGTAAGGAGTCAAGTTTGGGTACAAACTTGAGAGGATTAAACCTATTATTCTCAAACTCTTCCAAAATATTGAAGAAAATGGAATACTTCCAAATGCTTTCTATGAGTCTAAAATCACACTGATAACAAAAACTGATAGAGCCATCACCAAGAAAGAAAATGATGGACCAATATCTCTAACGAACATACATGCAAAAATTGTCAACAAAATATTAACGAATTAAATCTAAAATGCATCAAAAGAATCATCCATCATGACCAAGGGGCAAATGACTAAGTGACCCAGGGATGCAAAGATGTTTCAACATATATAAATCTTTTAATGTAATACAGCATATCAACAAGAGCAAGGAGAAAAATTGCAGGATCACATGAATAGACGAAGAGAAACTTTTGACAAGATCCAACACTCATTTATGATTAAAAAAAAAAGCCCTGCGTTTAATGGGATAGAAGGTACATACTTCAAGTTAATAAGGTCATATATGACAAATCCATCACAGTGAATGCCAAAAAATTGAAAGCATTTCCTCTAAGGTCAGGAACAAGGCAAAGCTATTGACTCTTACCACTGCTATTTAATATCATACTGGAGGTCTTAGCCAGGGCAATTAGGCAAGTAAAAGAAATAAAAAGAATCCAAACTGGAAAGGAGGATATAAGACAATCATTATATGTAGATGACATGATTGTATATATTGAAAATCTTAAAAACTCTGTCAAAAAACTACTAGACCTAATCAGTGAATACAGTAAAGTGGTGGGGTATAAAATCAATGCACAAAAATACTTTGTATATTTTGACTCTAACATTTCTTCTAGAACTTTCTTATGGCCTCAATATCCTTGGTGATACATTTTCTTTGATCCATCACTTCTGTTTTGCGGTCTTCCTATTGCCTTTGTATGGTTTTATGTGATTCTTGAATATCATTCAGCTTTGGAGTTCTTTCTCTGTTAGGTTGTTCCATTCAATGTCAATGAAATTTTTTTCTGGGGAGGTCCTAGCATCCTCTTCTCTCTGGCAATTTGCTCTTTTTGGGGTGACTTTGATTTTAGCATGACTTTATTCTCTATATTAGATTTTGCTCTATGGTTTCCTTTTTTTTGTATGTTAGATTTCTTCCTGAGTGGTGATGTTGGGTCCTGGTGTAGCCAGTATCAGACATTTGGCTTCCGTGAGAGGTGAAACCTATTCCCCTTTCTGGAATGCTTTCTTTTGGTCAGCTATATTTTTCTAGAAATCTGTCCATATCCTCAAGCTTGTTTTCTTTTTTGGCATAGTGTTGTTCATAATAGTCTGTTAGGATGTTTTGTATTTCTGCTGTAAATTCTCCTCTTCCATTTCTGATTCTAATTATGAGAGTTTTCTCTCTTTTCTTCTTTGAGAATCTAGCCAATGATTTATCAATTTTGTTAATTTTTCGAAGAACCAACTTTTGGATACATTGATCTTCTGTTGCCTTTTGTATTCCATTAGATTTACTTCTTCTCTAATTTTGATTATTTCCTTTCTTCTACTGATTTTTGGGATTAGTTGTTCTGCTTTCACTTGTTTTAAATGTAGTATTAGATTGTTTATTTGTGATTTTTATTGTTTCTTGAGATAGGCCTGGATTGCAATATACTTACCTCTTAGTACTGCTTTCACAGCATCCTGTAGATACTGGTAGCTCATATCTTCATTCTCTTTTGTCTATAAATATTTTTAGCTTCTCTTTGATTTCCTCTTTTACTCGAGTCGTTTGGAAGCACATTGTTTAGTCTTCAATTAATTGGGGGTCTTTCCATCTTTCTTTTTGTGTTTGCTTTCTAGTTTTAAGCCATTGCAGTCAGAAAAGATGCTTGGTATGATTTCAATCCTTGTAAATTTGTTGAGACATGTTTTATGAACCAATGTATGATCTTTCCCTGAGAATGTTAAATGTGCACTTGAGAATAAGGTAAAAATCTATGTGTTTGATTGTTTGATTTATATGTTAGACCTAAATGTTCCAAATGGTCATTTATAACTTTGTTACCATATTAATTTCATGCTTTCTTTATCTGTCCATTTTTTTAAGTTGGGTGTTGATGTTACCCACAATTATTGTGTTGCTGTCAATGCCTCTTGTCAGTTCTGATGATATTTGCTTAATATATGTTGATGTTCCTTCATTTGGTGCATATATATTAATAAGCATTATGTCTTCTTGCTGAATTGACACTACTCATTATATAATGTTCATCTCTGTCTTTTGTTATGCTTTATGTTATTAAAGTCTGTTTTATCTGATATAAGTAAAACTCTTTCTTATTTTTTGGGGTTGCCATTCAGTTATAGGATTGTCTCCTAACCATTGACATTGAGCCTTTGTTTATCTTTTGAAAGAAGCTAAGTTTCCTGTATGCAGCAGAAGGTTGAGCTTTACTTTTTTGAACATTCTGCCATTCTGTGCTATTTGTTTGGTGAGTTCGGTCCATGAACATTGAGGATGATTATTAATATGTAACTGTTTATTGCTGTTTTGTAATTTGTCTTTTGAGTGTTGTTCCAGACAATGCCTTTGTTCTTCTCTTTCTCTTCCTAGGTGGGTTGGGTGTAGTTATAAGGAAAGATACAGGCAAGAATGAAGGTGAGTAGGAAGGAAGAAGAAAGAGGGAGTAAGAAGAAGCACCTTATTTTATTTAGTTGTTCATATTGGTTGTTCCTCCCATTCTTGCATCTTGAATCTGGGATGTTGGCATACATGTGAATCTGCTCCCAGTGTATACTAGACCACTAGGCCACCAGGGCACACCGTATGTTTATTTCCTATTTTTATTTGAAATTAAATTACTCTTATGCTCATTATAACCATATACATTTTTATTCTCTTCTCCCCACTTTTTATACTTATTCTCTTACTATTATTAAGTGTGTTTTATTTATACTTTATATAGAGCCTGCTTTAATATTTTTGTAGAGTGGTTTTGTGGTGACAGATTCCTTTTATTTTTGCTTACCAGAATAGCCTTTTATCATTCCTTCAGTTCTGAATGGTAATCTTGGGTGTGGGGGGGTTGGGGGGGTATAGTATCCTAGGTTGAAATCCTTTTCTTTTAGCTCTTTGAATATTCCATGTCATTCCCTTTGTTACAAAGTAACCAACGAGATCAAAGAGACATGCCAGAAATTATTAATTTAGATTTATTAAGCTGGTGACCATAGGGGTGATAAGAAAACCTAAATCTTATGGTAATCTGTGTGGTTAGCTCAGGTTTTATACAGGCATACAGAGAGGTGCAGAAAACAAAGGCAGTTAATAATTTTCAACAGGCACAATCATGGCTTCCACAGTGTCACATTTTTAACATTTTTCCATTATACTAGGTATAATTTGCAATTCTCTAGTGTTTCGGGTGTGTTAGGATATGTGCATAAGTGGTCTAAAGTAGAGGTCAGTTTGCAAAAATAAAGGATACACCCTAAACATCTTAAGCTATTCTGTTCACACTTAACTTCTTCCTAGATCTCAGAGGACTTACAGAAACCCCTCCAGCGAAGGTCCCACTGGGCTGGTCCAAGGTTTCTGTTTCACTGCCAGAGAATTATCTAGAAAGTCCCCACTCCAGAGTCTTTAGAGTAACCCAGTAAATAAAAGTTTTTCCAATTCCCAGTTTCAGCTTCTGCCCTGTGGAGTTTCACTGACAATCCTATGGGGACTCTGAAGGGAGTGAACTGTTTTATGACTGCCTCAATAGGACATCCTGAGGCAGAAGTTCTCTCAAGATCAGGTAACAAAAGAATGCCTCTGCAAAAGACATCCTGAGGCAGAAGTTCCCTCAAGATCAGGTAACAAAAGAATGGCTCTGCAAGATATCCTGAGGCAGAAGTTCTCTCATGCTTCTAATTGCCCCACCTTTAAATATTCAAATATATTCAATTTGGTAGCTAATGCTTACAGTCTTCCCTTGCTGATTATAACCCAGCCCTATAAAATAAATCAAGGAGTCTAGGTCGAGGTGTCTGCTCTTCAGAGAGCAGGGTCCCACCTGGTCCCCACTTTTCTAGGTGTATGTTGTCTGTCTGTCTCTCTTTAGGTTCCTGTAGCCTCCTCTCAGGGACTGTTTAGTTCAGCCGCATAGCCCGTGGCAGAACTCCACTGTATGTGACTAATTTTTTTTCTGGCTGCTTTTGAGATGTTTTATCTTGTATTTTTGACATTTTGATAACAATCTCTCTAAGTGTATCTTTCTTTGGGTTTATTAGGAGCACTTTGAGCTTCCTGGGTCTGGAACCTTGCTTCCTTATTCTTCAGGTTAGGAAAATTCTCAGATACAATGTCTTCATTAAAGTTTGTGCCCCTTTTCTCTCTTCTTCTCTTACCCCTATGATGTGAATGTTGCTCCTTTTGTTGTTATCCCATAGATCTAGAATGCTGCCTTCATTTATTTGCATCTTTTATCTCTTTACTGGTTTGCTTGAGTGCATTCTTCTGACCATCTTCCTGATCACTGATTCTATTTGAGACATCATCCATCCTACTCGAGTTCCTCTATTGAATTCTTTATTTCAACTATCGAATTCTTCATTTATTTGATAGCTTTCTTCATTTCTTTTCTCTCCTTTTTGCTGTTCTCTTTTATATCCTCTCTTATCTTTGCTCTATTTGGAATTCTGTTTATGTTTCTGTGGTTTTGGTTTCCCTGCAATGATGGTGTAATAGCTCTCTCAACCAACAAAATCCAAATGGTACTCTTTTAGAAGTAGTGAAGACAGCTTTATTACGTGTGGGCCAGATATAGACTCTCAGCCCCAAAATACTTTTGGGATACACTTTTATTGGTGAGGGAGAGGGGAAGATGTGAATTAGAACAGGAATTACAAACAGAATTCAGTTATTCATTTGTGAATTCCTCACATGGATAACACACAAGATTCATGTAATTGTAAAATGCACACAGGGTTCCATTTTCAGAAAAGGTCCTTTTATCTAGTCAGTAGCGTCCAGTCAGTCTAGACTGTCAGAAACCTGGTGGCTAGGTGGCCACTGTTGGTCCTTAGCAGCTAGAAACTGGGGTGCAGCTTCCTTTCTTCTACAATGGCATGTATAAGGTGATCTTGTTGTTGGCCCACAATTGGCAAGCAGGCTACAGTTCTTCCTCCACCCAGATGGTGGTGCCAGTAGATAGCATTGAGGGTTCATCCCTTCTGGGAGACTAACTTTTTCCTTTAATCTTGGCAACGGGTTTTTTTGGTGGGTAGATCCTGAGACTTCAGTGCAATATGGTGGTGGGATGGCATGGGTTTGGGACTTCCCTTAATTGCCTTCCAGTTATGGTGGTGCTCAGTATAATTTTACCCCACTGGTTCCAGTTGAGACCTGGGGCACTGGTTCTCTTTCCACCCTGTGCTAAGTCAGTCTCCAGGCCTCTGTGTCCCAGTCCTGCTGAGCAGCTCTTTGTTACTTTTGGAGCGACTCTCCAGGAAACCCATTTCTTCATGCAGTTCCTCCTCCTCTGCTCTGAGACCTGAATCTATGGTGTAACTCTAAACCCTAATATTTTCACCTATCTTTTGTCATCGTGATTATTGTTACATCTCTAGAGCCTTTGCACCTGTTTACTCTGCTTTCGTTTCTGGAGAATAGGTGAATTCCTAGTTGCTCTATGTGGAGGCTTTGAATCTTGCCCCTACCAGGTCACCATCTTTTGACCATCGTCCGCCTTAATTCTAGTTTTACTCGCATAAATTGTTTTAATTAAAAAAATGTATTTTTAGAGCAGTTTTAGGTTCATAGCAAAAGGGGCAGAAATTGCAGAAAGGATTTCTGTCCTCCTGTCTATATACAGGCAACTTTCTCACTGTTAACATCAATACCAGAGTAGTACATGTATTGAAATTGATTACGTAATCACTGGAGATTTTGTACATTGAAAATGCATAATGACTTGTAGCCAATATTGTAATATATATTTTATTTATAATTAGCAGAATAGTTTCCCTGCCCTAAGAACTTGCTGTGCTCTGCCTATTGAACTCTCCCTCTTAAACACTGGTGATATCTAATCTTTTTATTGTCTTCAGAATTTTTCCTTTTCCAGAATTACTTCACATAATTAGAATTGAATAGTATATAACCTTTTCTTTCACTTAGTAATACATATTCATAGCTTGACATCTCATTTATTTTAGTGCTGAATAATATTCCATTATATGTATATACCATAATTTCTCACACACCTTCTGAAGAACATCTTGGTTTCCTTCAAGTTTTGACAAGTATGTATAAATCTAATATAAACATCCATGAACAGGTTTTTGTGTGGATATAAGTTTTAAACTCATTTGGGTAAATATCAAGGAGCATGACTGCTGAATCATATGGGAAAAATATGTGTAGATTTGTAAGAAACTTCCAAACTGTCTTCTAGAGTTCTGTATCATATGGTATTAGAGAGCGTCATTTGTTCTACATTCTTGTCAGCATTTGAAGTTTTTAGTGTAATGGATTTTGGCTACCCTAGAATCTGTGTAGTAGTATCTCATTTTTATTTTGATGTGCATTTCTCTAATGACATAGGACATAGAGCAGTTTTTCACATACTTATTTGTCATCTGTATGTATTCTTAGGTGAGGCTTTGGTTATGACTTTGTTGGCCCATTTTAAACACGTGTGTTATTACTAAGTTTTAAGAGTTCTTTGTATATTTTAGAAAGCTGTCCAGTATCAGATGCAATTTTGTCAATTTTATTTATTGAGTCTTTGGCTAGTCTTATTCTCTCGACATTGTCTTTTGCAGAACAAAAGATCTTAATCTTAATAAATCTCATCTTATCAATTACTTCTGTCAGAAGATCATACCTTTGTTGTAACTGAGTTTATAGGCATAATCGAAGTCATCCTGGTTTTCTCCTTTGTTACCTTCTAGGAGTTTTATAGCTTTGCACTTTACATATAGGTCTCTGATTCATTTTCAGTTAGTTTTTGCGAAGAAGATATGTCTTTATCGATTCATATTTTTGCATGTGGCTCTTAAGTTTCCTCAGCACTATTTGTTGAAAAGACTATCTTAATTGTATTGCCTTTGATCCTTTATAAAAGGTCAGTTGACTGTATTTGTGTGAGTTATTTCTGTATGCTTTATTTTGTGTCAGTGAACTATTTGTCTCTTCTTTTGATAATACCATATTGTTGATTCCTTTAGCTTTATAATAATTGTTGAAGCTAGTAGTGTTAGTCCTCCAACTTGGCTAACCTTTAATATTGCATTGCCTGTTCTCTATATAAACTTTAGAATCATTTTGCCAATATTCACACAATGATTTTTATAGTTTTTATTGGTATTGTTTTGAATCTATAGATAAGTTGACATCTTGACAAGATTGAGTCTTTGTATTCCTATAAACATGGGTTTATCTTCATTTATGTAGTTCTTTGATTTTGTTAATCAGTTTTGTAGTTTTCTTCATATAGAGCTTATACATATTATATTCATAACCAACATAACCCAACTTAGGGGTTATGTAAGTGTATTGAGTTTTTAGTTTCAAATTCCACTTGTTTATTACAAATATATAGGAAAGTGATTGACTTTTAAATATTAATCTTATATTCTGAAAAGTTGTTATAATTAGTTGTTAGTTATAGAAGATTTTTGTTTTAATGTTTTAGATTTTCTACCTAGGTGATCATGTTATTTGAAAACAAATATATTTTTATTTATTTTTCTCATCTGTATAACTTTAATTACCTTTTCTTGTTTTGCTGCATCAATTAGAACTCCCAGTATCATGTTGAAAAAGGAATGCTGAGAAGGAACAAACTTGCTTTGTATCTGATCTTTAATGAGGAAGCTTTGTGCTTTTAACATTAATGTGTTAGCTGCAGATATTTTGGAGAAAATTTTTAGCAAGTTTTGGATGTTCTTCTCTACCTTCCATACCTAATTTACTGAGAGATTATCTTTATCCTAAGCAGGTGTTGTCAAATGCTTTTTCTGTATCAATGGAAGCGATATGTGATTTTTATTTAGCCTTAATATGATGGATTGCATTAACTTATTATTTGATGTTGAAGCAAATTTGCATAGCTGGATAAACCATTCTTGGTAGTGATATTATTTTTATTTCATTGCTTGACTCAATTTGTTAATAGTTTGTTGAATATTTATTCATGTATGTGATGAGAGATATGGATCTTTAGTTTTCTTTTATTTTAATGTCTTTGATTTTGGTCTTACGGTAGGTAATACTAGCTTAGTAAAGTGAGTTAGGAAACATGTTCTCTGAGAGAGATTGTAGAGAATTGATAAAACTTATTCTTTAATGTTTGATAGACTTCACCAGTTAACCCATCTGAGCCCTATGCTTTCTATTTTGGAAGGTTATTAATTATAATTCAGTTTCTTTAATAGAGACCTATTCAGGTCATCTATTCTTGTGTGAATTTTGATAAATTTTATTTTTCAAGAAATTGATTCATTTTTTTTGATTATAAAATTTGTGGTCATAGATTTATTTATTATATTTTAGCATCCATGAAATGTGTAGCAATGACTCATTTTAAAATTCTGACATTAGTAATTTGTGCATTTTTTTCTATTACTTGGCTTGGCTAGACACATCAATTTCACTGATCTTTAAAAAAAGATTATTTTATTTTATTGATATCCTGTCTTAAGTTTATTGATTTCTGCTCTAGTGTTTATTATTTTCTTTTGTTTACTTTAAATTTGCTCTTCTTTTTTCTAATTTCCTAAGGTTGCTTAGATTACTGTTTTTAAATCTTCCTCCCTTTCTAATATATTAATCAATGCTATCCATTTCCCTATGAACTTTTACTGTATCCCACAAATTTTGTTAAGTTGTATTTTAGTATTCCTTTAGTTAAACAGTGTTTTAAAATTTCCCTTGAGATTTTTTTCTTTGACCCATTTGTCATTTATAAAAATGTTGCTTACAATGTTTTGAGATTTTTCAGTTCTCATTCTGGTATTGACTTCTAGTTTAAACACACTGTGGTCTGTGAGCAGATAATATATGATTTCTATTCCTCCATTTTTGTTAAGGTGTGCTTTATGACTAATACTGTTCTTAATTCATATTTCATGTAAACTTGAGAAGAATGTTTATTCTGTTGTTGGAAGTAGTCTACTACTTCCTGCTGCCTACTGCATCTGTCCATTTATTATAGATGGTATGCTAAAGTTTCCATTTATAATAGTGAATTCATCTCTCCCCCTATTCATTCTTTTTGTATATTTATCAGATTTTGCCTTGTGTTTGAACACTCCATTTTTAAGTGTATTCACTAACAATTGCTATATCTCTTGTAGTATTTTCCCCTTAACAATTTGTAACCCCCTCTTTACCTGTAATAACTTGCTCCAATGACTTTATGTCTAAAATTGATGTAACTACAATTTTCTTTTGATTAGTGTTAGCATGGTATCTCTTTCTCCATTCTTTGAACTTTAAGTCTATATGTGTCCTTATGTTTAAAGCAAACTTCTTATAGAAAACATAGAATTGTATCTTCATTTTTGATCCACTATGACAATGTCTTATAATTGGTGTTTTTAGACTATTAATGTTTAAGGTGATTTGTAATAGCTTTGTGTTGGTATCTGCCATATTTATTACAATTTTCTATTTGTTGATCTTCTTTTCTGTTTTGTCTTTCATACATTTTCTCCCTTTTTTAATTTTAATTTAGCAATTTTTTAATTCCATTCTCTCTCTTTTCTTTTATATCAAGTGTATTTCTTTTTAAGCATTTTTAGTGGTTACCCTAGAGTTTGCAATTGACAGGTACAATAACCCAACACTGCTTTCAGATAACACCATCATTTCATTTGTAGTGCAAGTTTCTCATAAATAGAAATTACTCCTAATCCTAGTTCCTGTTTCTTTTATTTTTTGCTGTAATTTATTTTATTTATATACAAATATGCAAAATAAAATAAGCTTTCACTGTTATTCTTTTGAACAAATTTTAGATCAATTAATAATGAGATGAAAGTTTTTATTTTACCTTTATTGATTATTTTATACAATTCCTTTTCTTATGCATATTTGAGTTTCTGGCCCTTTTTGCAAGGCAGGTTTACTGGTAACAAATTTCCTCATTTTTTTTCTTCTTTCAGATAGTATTTAGTATTTCCATTTCACTAGTGAAAGATAATTTTACTGTGTATAAAATTTCGGGTTTATGGATATTTCTCAAACTAAATATTTCACTCCAGTTTTATTTTATTGCATATCTTATTTTATATCATCAATGTAATTGCTATTCTAAATTTATAAGTAGGGTATATTTTTCCTCTTTCTTATTTCAAGATTTTTCTCTTTCTTAGATTTGCTGCTATAATAAATCCTCTGAGTTTCCTGGATCTGTGATTTGGTGTCTAACATTAATTTGAGGGCTTTATCGGTCATCATTGGTTTAAATATTGCTTCTATTTCATTCTCTTTCTTCTCTTCCTAGTCCCTTTATGTATATGAGATACTTTTTGTGTCTCTCCCATAGTTCTTGAATATTTTGTTTTTTCTCAGTCTTATTTTCTCCTTGTTTTTATTTTTGGAAGTCTCTATTGTCAAGTCCTCAAATTCAGAGATTATTTCCTTTGTTTTGTCCAATCCACTAAGCCAATCAGAAGTTTACTTTTCTCTTGTGTTTTAAATCTCTATAATTTATTTTTATTTTTTGTTAGAGCTTCTTTATCTCTCTGCTTACATTATGGATTTGTTCTTATGTGCTACCTACTTTTTAAAGTAGAATACTTAGCATGAAAATCATAGCATTCATTATTACCTGTCCTATAATGTCACTATCACTGACATATCTGACTGTGGTTAGCATGATTGTCTCTTTGAGCAGTATTTTTTTCCTTTGTTTTCTTTAGATGAAGGCAAAATATACCAGTTAAAACATGCTTCAGTGAATAGGTCTTTAGTAATGTGGTGATGAGGTGTCGGGGGAAAGGGTTCATTCTATGCTTCTATGATTACATGTCCATTTTTTTGGTGATTCTCTGTCCTTAGATTGTGAAAAACATACATGCTTTTATGAGTTATTTTTTTCCCCTTTTAGGGAGTGGATGTATAGTTGGAGCTAGAGTTAGATATTTCTTTTACCCTACATTGAAAGTTAGATCAGGTTGGAGTTGAATATTTCCTTTTCCCCATGTAGATTAGATTTTTATATAGCCCAAGCAGAGTTTTCTTTAGTAAAATAGTTTCTCCTGAGGGAAGACTGTGTTAAGAAAACTAAATTTTCTGGCATATTTGAAAATTTTATTCTTTTGATGCTGGAAACAACAGAGAATTTTTCTCTGATATTCACTATAAGGACTGGAAAGCACTCATGGAGGTAAGACTAACAAAACTAGGAGAGTCTGTTTCCCTATGATTGGGTATCCCTGGAGATTATCTTTCAAGCTAGTCCATACTGTAATTCCAAAATTTTATCAGTTACATTTTAGGTTTTCCTATCTTGATACTGGTTCCCACAGAGTCTTCTGTTTGGAATTTCTGCATGTGCAAGTTGTGATTCTCTATGCCCACCTGTTTTCACTACCTTTGGAACAGTGTTTTGTTGTTTAATTTCATTTCTCTCACAGTTCTAAGATATGTTGCTTATTTTTTAGTATATTCACTTTTTTCAGCTATTAGGGTAGTGTGAATACTTCTTAGTCCCTTATATGGTGGACTGGAAACAGAACGTACCTGTTTCATATATTTTTAAATTAGTTACCTTTAAGTCTAAAACTATATCTTTCTTTTAAATTGAAACTTTTATTATAATAAATGTAACATTTTAAATCTTGAACTGTAAGTTTTGCTTAAAATTATTTTATTAATAATACAGCTATAAAATTTTTCTTGATATTAGTATTTTCAAGTATTTATCCATTCTTTATATTTCATACTTTCTATATACTTGCATTTCAACTGTCACCAAAGTATAATGATTTATTTTGTGTCTCTTCTGTCAATATTCATTGTTTTTTTGGGGAACTTAGTTTATATTTTTAAGGTCACTATTATATTTGAATTAATTTTTCACTAGCTTAATTTTCCATACTTTCAATTCGACTTGTTTTTTCTCTACATTTTTCTTGTCTTCATCTGAATTGATTGAATAGTTTTGTTTTTATGCTCATTTCACTCATTTATTCTTTCAGTTTATATGCATTTATAAGTTTTAAATGGTATTAGTCTGACCATGAATAGGCAACAAAATCTAGTTAATTTATATATTCTATATCAAGCAATAAAATACTTCACATGTCTTAAATTAAATTATATTCTTTTTGAGATATATACTGTTTTTGTCTAGAATTTAATGTATTAAAAAGCAAGACACGCAGACAAACATTTCATTACATATATTCATTATTGAGCAATATATATTAATTCACATATTTGACATTTTAATTTCGTATCCTTTCTTTTATTTCAGATTATCACCTAGGGCTCATTTCCCTCCATACTGAAGTATATCCTTAACATTTTTTGGTGATAATTTTTTGGCACAACAGCTTTTCCTCCCTACAAAACAATTTATATTTTATTTACTTTCTTAAAATAGAGTTTTATTGATTGTAGTTATTTTCTGTTAGTACAGTGAAGATATCATTTCACTGTCTAATTTACATTGTTGTCTTGGGAAACCTGCTGCTACTTCTAATCAGTTTTATAGCTTGTACTTTTTAAGTGGACATTTTTGAGATGTTCCCTCTTGTCTGTGGTACTATATTACTTTATTATGATTTGTGTTTGTGCAGTAAGTTTTTCTTCCTTCCCTTATTTTCTTTTTTCATTTTTCCCTTACTTCCTTTATCCCTTTATTTTTGTTTTTCTTTCTTTACATTGTTTTCTGTTATTGTTTAAATCCTGAAAGATTCTCAGCCAATAACTTCTTAACATTTTATCTCCCATTTTCTACTATTTCTTCTGGAACTCTAATGAAGTATATATATCCTTTCACTTTGCCCTCCATATCTGCAAATGTCTCTCATATTTTGCATGTTATGAATGGGTATTAACTTCTTGGGAGTGTTTTAAATACTGTATTTCAGTTAACTATTTCTTCATGCTATGTACTCTGTGGATTAGAAATGACATATTTGAGTTTTAATTTATAATGTGATTTTTTTCTATAAATTATAGTTGTTTCAAATGTGATTATTTAAATTTTATCTAACCCCTTGCTCAGTTTTCCTTATTCTCTTTATATATCCTTAAATATACTTTTCATTTATATCTCATATTTTAGTAGTTTATCAATTTTATGTTTCTGCTGACTTTCACTCATTCTGGATTTTGTCCTATTTTGTTTTCTGAGTTTTTTTATTGTAAGTATATGATTCTTGAAACTTTATTTGTAAAAATCACTTTATAGGTGCGATTTTTAGAGAGCTTTTCCTGTCATTCACCTGGGACCAACCTAGAATAATCTAGAGTTAAATGTTCTCCTTAGGATTTTGGAGGTTCCACAAACAATATATTTTTTATCCCAACCCGCTAGCATGATTGTGTCTGGATTGTGCATTCTAAGGAGACAATTTGTAGTTCTACTTAACCAATCCCTTTTATCACTTTGATTTTGCTTAAACTCTCTTTTTTCAAGACTCAGGAAACATCTTCAAAGGAATGTTTACTTCTGACCAGCCAGTCCTATTCTCCTATTAGTTAAAGTGCCTTCAGACTGGTGAAAAAACCTTTTTTTAGTAGTTTGGTAACATATTTCAATCACATAAACCTACCTACGATCAGACACTATGTATTTTCTTTTTCTGTATCTTCAGCACTAAGTATAATCCTTGAAACATGCCACACGTGATAAAATTTGAATAAATGAGTATTTTAAAATTTGAAAAATACAACGTTTCTTTCTTTGCTGATGATTTTATCTTAGCATCACATTTCAGGTCTAGTTGTAAAGAATAATTAAATGTATTTGCCAATTCCTGTCATCAAGAAGAGTTAAAAACAAATTACTGCTCAAACTAAAACAGTTGATATTGGCAGAGATGGTTCAGCATTACCAAAGCCGGTGACACTAAACAACATAGTCGGGAAACTCACTCCTCTAGTCATGTGGGGATGATGGAATGTGCAGCTTAAGCATCCTAGTGGATTTATCTGCAAGCAGTTCTTTCCAAAAGCCAAAGTTAATGTAAGTAGAAAAGAATAATCAGTAACTCCTCAAATCTTCCCTGACCTTGAGTCTCATTCCACATCTCTAGCACACAGTTTGGGGGTTTCAGGCTGGTGAACTGCTGAAGCAATTGAGCAGATTTAAAATTACTTGAGGAATTATGGATTCTGCCTGTTGGTGCTTTTGCTGAATAAATCCATAAACTGTGGTTAGAATATAAGCAAATTTCCTTGATTTGTATCAGTTTGTCTTCCGCATCCTTGGAATCTCAAACTTTGTTCTTTTTTTTTTAATAACACAAGATACTTACACTCCAATCACTTTTTAGTTTTTTATCCTTTGCCAAAAATACAACTAAGAAAATGGACATTCAGAAGCAAAGTTATGTTAACTATCCCTCCCTGCTTTTAGATTCCCAAATCTCTATATCACATTATAGTGTCAGAAAGTCACAAGTTTATTAATTTGTACATCCATATAAAAAACTTTACATAGCTATCACTTAAAAATATTTCTTTGCCTTTTATTGAAGTATATATAAAAAAAGGAACATGGAGCATTTGTTGTTGCTGTTGAAGATACAACCTATTCTAAACTTATACAGTAGACACTTCTTATTTATTCATGTGATCTTTACTGAATACTCATTGTGCTAAGAAATGTTTATATTTATTAGAACTAGTAGGTTATCATTTATTAGATAATTCAAGCTATGCTGTGCATAGAACTTCATTTACTTTTGCTGGCAGAAGCTTAGAATTAATTTTTGGTCTCAATTGCAATTTTTTTCTTTATCCTAGCATTGCTGGTTCAATTTCTCTACTCTACTCTTTTGTGTCCTCTCAATCTCCATTCTCTTCCTTGATTCTTATTAGTTTACCCTTATTCATATTTCTTTATTTAGTTTTAAGCATTTTTATTTAGTGACCTAAATATGGAGAAGATTATAAATAACAAATATTGATATAACAGCATAACGCCCTTGTTCTTTATCAACCAGAAGTCCAGGGACGTGTTAAAAGTGTTAAAGATTGTGGTGAAATACACCAAGTATTTCTGACATAAATGAACTACTGTCAGATGGAAACTAGTATACCAAGTTTATACAGACTCAGATTCCTGAACAATGAAGGTGTTTTTTAAGGGTTTAACTGCCTTTCCTCCTTTCTGTTGTATCAAAGATCAGATGTAGAAACTTTGCTGAACTAATTATGGTTGGCCATCGCATGACAAAAGCCAATCATCCTGTTACCTGTGTTATGTCTCGTTAGGTAAAAACAACTTAGAAATTAGAAAGTTTTTATTTGTTTGTTTGCTAGTATGACATAATGGGAGTGTAAATGGGCTAGTTAAGTTTCTATAGCACGTTAAGCTAAGATCTGTCAATATCAACACGCTTTCAGTAAAGGCCCATTTATGTCATTTGCTAGCAAAGAAGGTATGATGATAATTTATTGAAACAAATTCTATTTTTGTCTTAAACAATAGAAAAAAGGCATAGTAAATTGCAGCGCAGCAATAAAAATTGTTGATATTTTAAAAGATAAGAAATACCCTACCGTATAATCTTGTAGACTATATAGGATATCTGGACCGTTCACACTATTTTTTCAGTTATCACTGTTGTAAGGTGACTAAGGCAAGTTTTTCTATCTAAGATTGTGATTCAGAGAATCAATGGTAATTCTAAAATTTTTGACAGAGCTGTTAAAATAAAAGATTTCTATGTATGTACGTATGTATGTGTCTATCTAACTTGGATGATTAATAAAAGCAGATTGTAATGGATACACACATATTTCAGGAATATTCATTATGTCAAAGGAGGGTAGACAAGGAATGAGATAGAGAGTTGTCTTATCTATCACATCTCATCAAAATAATATGCAATAGACATGAGAAGTCTAGTGTGTCTTTAATCTTGATTGTGAGTATATAACTCATAATATTTCCTTGATGCTTTAAGTATCTGTTTCAGATAAAGTTTTTATTAAAAATCTATATCTTTATAACTTCATGATTATCTATAGTCACATGGGAGTAAGGGACTCTAGTAGTTTGGTCCCCCCCAAAACAATATTTTATGTCTACTCAGAACATCAGAATGTAACTTTATTAGGAAGAAGTTTCTTTTCAGATATAGTTAAGCTATAGAACTCAAGATGAGCTTATCTTGGGTTAGGAGGGGACCCTAAAACCAAGGATAAATGTCCTAATAAGTGACAAAAAGGGAATAAGCAGAGACATAATGGAGAAGTTCATGTAAAGATGGAAGGAGAGATTAAAATGAGGTATCGAAGAACAGAGCAATGCAAGAACCCCCAGAGTTTGGGAGACGAAAGTAGAGATCAACTTTTAGAGCCTTCGAAGTGGGTATGACCCTGCTGACACCTTGATTTAAGATTTAACCTCCATATCTGTGAGAGACTGGATTTCTCTTGCTTTAAGTTACCAGGTTTGTGATAATTTGTACATGGCAGCCCTGGGAAACATAGAAAAATACATAGAAAAATATATGACACTAATTACATTTCCAGACTCTAGTGCATTTTGCATTTAATTATAGAGAGAGTCCAGGAAGCTAACATAGTGAAATACAGGCCTGCCAACCTCAGTCACATCATGGGTCATGTATATGTACTTGGATTCATTCCTTAAATATACAGAAAACAGTGCTTTTCCAACACCAGTAAAGATAGATGACTTCCTGGAAGATGGTGAGGCAAAGAATGTTCTTTTCCACTTAAAGATTTTAAGAACACGTTCCAGATTTCTCTGTGTTTTTTCTTTACTGTTTGTGAAAATGGTGCAAAAATTGAACTCAGGTTTCCAGGTGGATCCTCCCCCTGAGTAAATTCTGTCCTGGGTGGAGGAAGATGGAATAAGGAACCCTTAGAAGGTTGGATATGAACCCACTGTAATATTAAACACTAAGTGTAGTATGAGATCAGTATTCTTGTCGTATGATTCCAGACCCTGAGATTGTGGAAAATCTCTGAAAAGAAAGCAGGACAATCTGTAGGATGGTTGACTTTGTTGACCCCTCACCTGGCAGAGAGTGCACAAGCTCACGGGCGTGGCTCAGTAGTCCAGCTGCTCTACTCCTCGCAGCTGAGCGCTGTGGGACAGGAGCCATGTGTGTCCTTGGCGCTTTCTGATCAGCGCTGAGCCTCAGCTGGCACTGGCAGAGAGGCTTGTCTTGCACTTCTCTACTTTCCTGGCAGGAAGACCAGAGAAAAACATCAACTTTGGAACAAGACGTGCACTGGCATAGCACAACTCACTGCTGTGTGAACAGCAAATCATTTTTCCATCTGTTTGTAAGGTTTGCATATGTGCTACAGGTTGGTGGGTGTAACCAACCCACACTTGTTTTTTGGTCTTGTTGCCACAAGTAACTGATGTGTCTGGGGGTGCCTCAGTTGTCTATCCAACCATTGGAATTTTATCTGAATGAGGTGATGTTTTAATAATTTTTCATTTTTTTTCACTCTATTTCTTGTCTTCCTTTTCCTCTCTTCTCCTCTATTCTCCCCTCCTCTCTCTCTTCCCTTCTTCCCTTCTCCTCCTCTCACCCTTCCTCTCTCCTTCCTTCTTTATACTCTCCTCTCTTTCTCCCCCATCTCTGCTGCCTCATTCTTCTCCTTCCTTCCCACCTCCTTTCTTTTCTCATTTTTCTCCCCTTTTCTTCTTGTTCTACTTATCATATTTTCTGTGTGGCATCTATTTATAGGTCTTAAGTGGCCTAAGGCAGGGGAATTGAGAAGTTATGGTTTTGAGACACACTGCATTCAAGGGTAAAATTCTTAAAAAATATATTGACAGAGATTTCTAACTCTCCTGAAGGCAATAAAAATATGAAGTATGGAATAAGGCAGTTCAGTTCAAGCATGAAGATGTTTACTGAGGACCTGTACCATGTACAATACCATGCTAAGTACTCCAGGGGATTAGAACATTTGTGTCATCTTAGGAGTATGAATTTTCGAAAGTACTTTCTCCTGATACTTGGCCTGTACTAAAGAAAACTGAAGTTCTTGTTTACAAAACACTGCTAGCACTACTGGGGAGACAAGATAATTTTTCAGAGAGAAAATTAGAAAAGAAGACAAAGTATGTTTGTGAAAATTTAGAAGGAAGGGTAACTTGAGTGATAGACATTAGTTAGTTACAGGGTTGAAGGCAGAGCATACCAGCCCTATGGGACAGCATAAATGAAGTGATATGATATCCTGAAGAAAATGAGGACTGTGGCTCACACTTCATGCTGGGAAATGGTCAAAAATAATTGTACATAAGTAGATTTTAAAAAGATGGTGGTTTGTCACTTTTTATACCCAAATCTATTCTAGGTAGATACACATGACAATGGACTAGCCCAGGCTATCAGGTTCGTGACAGCCATAGCTCTCATTAAGACACACACTCTGTTTTGATGGGGGTTCTATAGCATCATACTACCTAGCTGCCACTGAATTGCTCAGTAATATTTCTATCCACTTCTCACTGACACTTGTGGATGCTTCACTGACTATGAGCATATTCTACTCTCACTTTCTCCTCCAATTCCAGCACATACCTACAGGGTTTTAACCCACTTCTCCACAAAGAGAATGGCACTTACATTCTTTCCTTCTTTCCTGCCTCTAGAGAAGTAACAATTCTCTGCTATATCTAACTCCCATTCAGGAACAAGATTCCAATTTTTCATCTATATTTTCAGAGAATGATTCCTTAAGTAACTTCCCCACTCCACCACAAAATGAATTGCTGGCTTTACAATTTTTACTATATGTTTATCAAGATTTCCAAATTCTAAATCAAGCAAAGCATCCCTTTTAAAACAAAAGCCAGGGAGGGAAATATGGAAAAAAGTTATTTTTTATATAATTTTTTCTAAATATTGTAATATTTCATTTTCTCAATGTACTGCCAAGTTTTCAAAGAAATTGACTTTTTTTTTAAAAGGAAGGGTGCAGGCAGGAATGCAGGTGAGCAGAGACAGGAAGGCAGAAAGAAAGAGAGAGGAGGAGGAAGCACTTGATTTAGTTGTTCATCTCGGTTTTTATTTCACCCCTGGGTCTTAAACCAGGTCCTTGTGATATGCAACCTGTGCTCTTGGTCAAAAACAGCTGATTAAACAGCTACTCCACAGGGAATTCTAGAAATTGACTACTGACTGAAATTATTTCACACTATTTTTATCTTTAGCTTTTACTCTACAGTGTAATACAATTGAAATAATTCCTAAAAATATCCCCAGTGAAGTCCTTTGTTATTTCTTGAAACAGATTTTTGATTATCAGATACTTTACTCACTACATTTCATGTATTTAACCATTTCCTTCTTGACATTCCTAGTTTTTTTCTGTTAATATCAGTTGCTTTTCTTCACCTTTGAGCCTCTTTTCCTCTCCCATTTGCCAATTAAGATATAGTCATGAGTTTTCTATTTGACCCCTTTTGTACAGTTTCATCCCTCTAAATTGATCTCCATTTGAATTCATTCTGTTTCCAAGTTTCACTTTCCTCTCATTTTAAACTTGCACCCCCCTATCTGCAGTCTTTACCACCTGTTGAAAGAAGTGGGTTCACAACAGTCCATTTTATTTCCCCAGACATATCACTGTCTCCTCTCAACTATTTATTTTTGGAAATATGGAGGGCAAATATCTGTAATTTCCCGTATTGTCCAAATTCTCTTAATCATTAATTCCTGGTGTGGAAAAGTATTTTTTCTTGCTTTATTTTTAAAATGAATTAATTTTAAAGAGGAAGGAAGCAGACAGGAATGAAGACAGGTAGCCAGGCAGACAGTCAGAGAGAAGAAGAAGGAGCATTACTATTCATTATTTAATTTCGTTGTTCTCATTTTATTTTTAAATATTCTGTTACCCCTAGTCTGTTCTCATTCTCTCTCTCTGACTTTCTCTCTCTCTCTTTATCACATAAAACAACTTTATTGAGATATGATGATATAATTCACATATGTATAATTCACATACATTAACCATTTTAGGTGTATAAGTCAATGGGTTATGTTATATTGCATTATTATTTTCAAAATTGTGATAAAATATATTTAAAATAAAATTTCTTGGTTTTAACCATTGTAAATATACCATTAGTTGATGTTAATCATATTCAGGATGTTGTACCATTATCATCACTATTTCCAAAAGGTTTTTACTATCCTAAACAGAAACTATAGCCATTAGGTAATAACTCCCTAATTTCCATCTTTTCCCAACCTCTGATATCCTGTATTCTACTTTCTGATTCTAGGAATTTTTCTATATTAGTTGCTTAATTTAAACGGAATTATGTTTGTGATTTTTTTCTTTGATTTATTTCACTTAATCTAATGTTTCAAGTTTCATCCATGTTATAGCAAGTTTCAGAATTTTGCTTCTTTTAATGACTTAATATTCCACTGATGTATATTCCTCATTTTGCTCATTCATCTGTTGATGGACTCTTGAATTGTTCCATCTTTGTCTATCATGAATACTGCTGCCATGAATGTTGGTGAACAAATATTCGTTCAAGTTCTTGCTTTAAGTTCCTTTGGGCTTGTATCTAGGGTTTGGAATAATTGGTTAATATGGCTTTCTGTACTTAATTTTCTGAAGGACAGTCAAACTCTTTTACATGGTAGCTGCAACATTTTACATTTGCACTAGTTTAGTGTAAAGTTCCCAACTTTCTCTCACTCTCACCAGTACTTGTTATTTCCATCATTGTCATGATCATGACCATCATTCTCTTCATCTTAGTGTCAAGTGATATGTATTTCTCTTTTTATTATGATTCCTGTGTTTTTAAAACTATCACCTAACTGAACTTCCTGATTTCATATTTAATTATTTTTTATCTAATCAACAGTTTTCAATGACTTTCATTAGTCTCTTGAAAAAAATTTCTGGACTCTACTGGCCGAGAAAACTTGCCATTTTCTTGACCACAATCCATTTTACCCACAAATGGAAAGAATACTATTAACTGCGTTATAGGGTTTTGGGGAAGGTGCACGTTTCATACAGTTGCCTGACATAGGTGTCCATAGTAATATTTTACTCTTTGAAGTAATAATTTCTTATTTGGAGATAAAGATACTGAATCCCTAAAAAGGTAAGTTGCTTAATCAATACAAATTCTCAGTTTGAACCAAACTGGAATTTCAGCTTGCCAGTATCATATCTGAATGAACCCCTTAATTGTTCTAAGATTTCATATAGAATTATGAAATAAAAATTATTTATGTTCTAAAAGAATTCCAATGACTGGATTAAGTGATTGGAATTCATCATCTTCCTAACTCATGCTATCTTTATTTTAGTTTACCATCTGCAGTTACATGGGCATAATTCCTGCCTTATCCTGATAACTCTGTCTCATACCACCTCTCTAGAGTATAGGAAACACTTTCTTAATCCAGTGGTGATTTAGTTACGTTATTAAAAACATTTTGCTGTTTATATTTTAACTTCACACTCAGAGACCAACTCCTTCTGGGATCTTTATTACTTTCTCATTCTAGGCAGCCCTAAATGGTCTTTCTTATTGTTGGCCTAGAGTTCATATGCAATGTAACCATTCTTTCTTTGTGAATGCTTTTCCATTTTTCTGACTTTTCTTAATTCAGTAAGGAACCTTTGTTCCTCATCCCAATTGTTTCATGAGAGCAGCTTTCTTCAGCAAATTATCTAGCTATGATGGCTGTCTACCCCCACACCCAAAACGGAAGGCAATTGGTCAAGAAGAGTAAAATTAAACCAAAGGAACAATGCAATCAGAATAGGCAATAATGTTTGATTTATAATATTTTCCTCTATTCCCTTAATGTTTTAAAATTTTTTTGTCTTATTTAGGTGATAAGCTCAAGGGATATAAGCAGTTGTTTCCAAATTCAGAGCAGTTCTAAGTATATTGTCAGTATTTAATTTTTAACACATGAAAATAATAAAAACAATACCAGCAACAATATGCAGATACCACCATCTGCTACTGCTTCAGGGCTAAAAGGGATACTTTTTCAAGGCCAGTTGTTTTGGAGGTATTTTACTTTTTCTTGCGCCATTTGCTTTCAATTTGAGGGCACAAGGGCCTGAGAACATTTTAGAATTTTTTTCCCTACCAACATGCTAATTTCTATATTATCATCTTACAGCTCTGATGTTCTAATTTTTATGTCATTTTAAAGTTCTGTTTGAATATTTTTTAGTGTTTCCTGTATCCTTTTTAACCCAGTGGAGATTAGAACTATCAAAATTGCTCCAGATGCATTTGTACCAGGCTATATAAAGCAGAATTGTTATGTCCCCAGTCTCCTATACAAGTTCCAAAAGTCAGAAACCCAACGAGTACCGTACTGTGCCACCACTCTGCAATATAGGAGAGCACGTCTCTAGGCCACTGGATTCTAAAGCAGGGGGATATTTTTCACCTGTGGTACCATAAAAACAAATGAAATGGTAAACTGTTGTTAGAGACTTTCCTTCAGAACTGCTGATAAATTGAACAGTTCCCAAGGCTAGTCAAAACTTGCATTACTTTCCAAAAGCTCCTAATTTCTTGATAACCTCATTTGTCCCAACATACACTCTAAACTTTATTTTGCCTTTAACTTGAGCAAGAAAATAGATATCACCAGGAGAAAACTCTCAATTCGCATGCTTTCATTCTGCATTGTGTACACATTTCTATTCTCATTTAACTATTTGCTTTCTACATATCAAAATGAAGTCATAGCTATCTATCTATCTATCTATATTAGAAATCCTTCCTCTGTGATTTTAATCATGGATATGGAATCATCCAAACTTTCATTATTGGTCTCAAGTTATTTACTTGCTGCTTACCATTGTACCATTACTTCATCTTTCTGAGTCTTTGTTTCCCTGCTTGGCACAGAAACACAGATGAAATGTGGTTAGTCAATAATGAACCTTAAAATAATAATTTTCCTATCATAACTTCCAAGATCTTCTCTCAAACATCTCTTACTTCTTGGATATATACTTTTTATCTGTGGGTTTTGGCTTCATCAGTGATAAAATTTTGTTTGAAGCAAACAAAAATTAAAAATGGAAATTCTCTCTTCATTATATTTATTTAAGGCAAATTTCCATTTCTTTTTTCCATCTGCTACCATATTTAGGAGGTCATGTATTCACTGTACCAGTATTCACTTTCTTTTACTCTTTAGCCATACGCCTCCTGTTTTCCTTCGCTGATTTATCAAAGATATCTAATCATCTTCTGTAAGTTCTCATAGTCAGATGCATATGAAGATCTTTTTCTCTATTGAAAAAAGATCTTGTTTATAGCAATGAGCTATTTAAACATATATAATGCTGCAATGCAATGTCTATCAGTAAAATAAAAAATAAATAAAAGTGTCTCCTCAGTATTTTAGCATGATTTTTAAAATTTAATCCTTAATTCAGTTATTTTCCTTGTTTTATAGCTTTATTTCCAATTCTATTAATTTCTGATTACTTATTAAATTAGTTTGTCCTCAACAGTATCTCCTGAAACATTTATTAATTTTGTGCTCACCTGGGACACTTTTGTTTTCTTCCATGACTTTGAATTTATGAAGGCTACTCAGTCTTGACTATTATGCCTGAATATACAAAAACAGAGACCATCTTCACCTGTCACAGTAATGTTAATAAATGCATGATCTGAAAAATACATTTTCTCGGTATTTTTAATTCTTTATTTACTCCAGGTTATGCCTTTAATCCATGTGTTCCCAATTCAAAACATCAATTTGTCAAAATGACAGTTTTTAGCATATTGGTTAGAACTAAGACATTGCTCGAGAAAAGTGATCACATTCCGTACATAACCTCTACTGACGTTTCCTAAAGATAAAATAGCTAAGGGAATTAGATACCAGCCTGAATAACTCTTTCTGTGAGAATATTTTGAAAAAGAGATGCCAAGAGCCCAGATTTTAGTACTTTTAATAACATGTTTTTCAAATAATGACTGTCCATTATGTGAACCAAAATAGTTATGAAAAATATACAATAGCATGTACTTATTTAGTGCATAGAATATGGTCTTCATGGAATGGGTAAAATAGGAAAATAAGAAGGTAAATTAAAGTGTAAAGTAGTAAGTGATGTCTCAGTCATGGTTGGTTTCCTTCCTTCCCTTCAGTCAGGGTGACTATAGGGTCTGTGCTGATGGAGTGGTGAACTCATAATACTTTCACCATCGAGATTAAAATAAAACTAGGATGACTGCTTCAGGTTAGAATTTGGGTGGTCTTACTGGGGGAAACTATCACTTTACCACCTAGGACTATTGCTTTTTTATGAAGTTATGGCTTATGGAGGCAAATTAAGGTTTAACGTTGGAACCAGGAACTGAGATAGGCCCTCAGTCATTTCTAAGAATAAGATAGTAATATCCCCAGTTCACTACAGACCAAGCGAAACAACACTAGAATCCTTTTGGGAGGCCAGACCAAAGCTTTCCTTCATATTTGCAAACCTCTCTCCCTCTGCCTATAGTGAATTTCAGATAATTTAAGAGACCAAAGCACTCTCTTTTTAACCCACTCTTTGTTTTTCTTTTTTTTATTTTTGGTATAAGACATTAAAGATTAAGTTACTTTAAAAAAATATACAGTTGGGGGACATTAGAAAATGACTATTCATATCCAGGGAAAATTTCAGTAAAGACCTAAGAAGATCTTATATTATACCACATGCTGATTGTTGACAAAGAGAAAACCTATAGCAATAGAAACAAAACAATAAATAAAAACAATAACAAACAAAAACACTGTGGAAATAAGAGAATCCAATGTCCAGATTTGCCACATTTTTAGGTTTGAATTTTAGTTTTTAGAAAATCTTAAGGCATTAAGAGAAACAGGAAGTTATAGAGCTTTCAGGGGAAAAATAAGCAAAAATTGTCCCTAAAAAAAACCTGATCACATATATAATGTACAAAAACTTTACAGATACTCTTAAAGATATTAAGTATCTTGAAGATACTCAAGGAACTTAGAGCAAGATATAGAAATAGTCAAGAAAATGATGTGTTAACCAAATGGAAATATTAATAGAGAAAATCTAAAAATAAATCAAGAAAAATTTGAAGCTGAAAAGAATAATAACTAAAGTAAAAAAAGGTGAAGTACTAGAGGAATTAAAAGACAGATTTGAGCAAGAAGAAGAAAACAAAGTGGAAAGAATCAAGTCTGAGAGAAAGAAAGGAAAACGATTTTAAAAAGTGAATAATGCTAAAGGACCTGTGGGATACCATAAAACAAATGAAGATAGACCTTTGACAATTTCAAGAAGAAGAGAGAAAAGGGTCAGAGAAAATATTTTTAAAAATAATAGCTGAAAACTTCCCAAATTTGATGAAAGATTTGAATGTAAATTTCAAAAAACATAATGAAATTAAAATAAGAGAAACTCAAAAGAAACTCAAAAAGACCCATACCTAGGCACATTATAATCAGACTTTCAAAAGATAGACAGTCTTGCAAGCAGCAAGAAAGAGAAATAAAACATAAGGTGAAAAAGAGATCTTCAATAAGATTATTAACATGTTTCTCATGAGAAATTTCACAGGTCAGAAGAGATTAGGTCAATATATTCCAAATGCTAAAATAACTAAAAAAAATTTGTAGCCACCAAAAAAATTTACTTTAAAAGTGAGGGGTAAAGTACTTAGTAGAGAATAGGGACCCATCAGGGAAATTCCAGACTAGACTTCAGAAAACTGTGGAGGAAACCAATAACCCAACCCCAGTCTTTAAAGGAACACACAGAGGCCGAAAGGTAATCTCACTCCTTGACCAAGGAGCCCTGAGGAGAAAGAACAGTACTATCACACAAAGAGGGTACAGAAACTACAAGAGAATGCAGTATAAAGACCTACCTATGAGCTTCCTATTCCCTGTCCTGGTGAGTTGTGAGCGCCACAGAACTCACAGGATCTGCTTATAAACTTAGTTCTTGGATTAGAGAGCTTTCTATCAGCAGTGCTCAAGAGAAGAGCTGCTGCTCAGCCAGTAGTCACCAATGAAACAGCATTGCTGGCCACTCAAAGTGAGCATTTCAGATTGGAGAAATGGTTTATGACCCATGGAAGTCAAGTGGATGGAACAGACAGGACCCAATTCACCACCGAGGAAGAAATCTAACATAAAGAAAAACCACAGTGCTAAATCTAAGACGGTGAAGAAAGTTATGCTTTTAAAAAAAGTCACCCCCCAAAAGCACAGCGATCCAAAGAAAGGAAGTTACCAAGACTTCTCTAGAGAAGAACTCCCTTAACATTGAAAGGGACAATCTCATAAACATTTCCAAAGAGTAGTTATGAAAAAGCTGAATGAGATGCAGGAGTAACATACAATAACAAAAGCAATTGGAAGATCTCATAAAAGAGGTGACAGATCAAAGGGAAAATGTCACTAAAGAGATTGAGTCCATGAAGAAAGTCCTAGCAGAAATACTAGAGATAAAAGACATAATAAATTGAAGATAAACCTCGAAAACTTCATAACAGACTCAATCATGCAGAGGACCACACTTCAATAACTGAAGACAAGATCACAGAGGCAACAATCTTGGAGGAGAAAAAGGGTGATTGAGGAAAAATGAAGAATCCTGTGAGAAATATCAGACACCATGAGAAGAGAAAACATAAGGATCATAGGTAGTTCAGGAGAGGAGAGATAAAAAGGTACAGAAAACTTACTAAAAGAAGCAATAGCAGAGAAAGTCACATATTCATCAAAAAACACAACCATGGAGATTAAAGAAGTTGTAAAAACATAAAAATTTCTATGTATAAAAAGACCTCCTAGACACATCACAGCAAGAGTCAAAAATAGCAACACAAAAACAAACTACTCAAGGCTGCTAGGGAAAAGAAAAACATAATCTGCAAAGGAGTACCCATCATGCTCTCATCAGACTTCTCAGCAGAAATAGTACATGTCAGAAGAGAATGAAATGATGTATTTAAAATACTGAAAGATGATAACTACCAGTCAAGCATATGTTACCTTGCAAAATAATCATTCTAATATGATGGAGAAATAATGGTCTCCAAAGATAAACAAAAGTTAATGGACTTTTCCACCACTATACCTGCTAGTCATGAAATTCTGAAAGGAGTCCTACAATAGGGAGAAAGTAAACAAAGATCTACCAACCTCCTAGAATAAACAATAAAGAAAATGCAGAAATAAAGACAGGACCAACAGGAGAGAACAAAGGTCATTAATGGGGAAATGCAATTATGAAATTTATATGAACATATAAATATGATATAGAAGCAGGTCATGGAAGTCTATCAAAGAGCTGTAAAGACAGTGATGATCCAGACGACGTATATGCACCCAATGTTGTACCACTTAAATATATAAAACGAATACAGAGCTAATGGCAGACATAACATATCGATAATAGAGAACTTCAATACTACACTAAACATCATGCAGACAGAAAATCAATGGAGGAATAGAGATTCTAAATGAATCAATAGAGCACATGAACTTAACAGACATATACATGGTGTTCTACCCAAACAACAAAAAATATTCTTCCAAGTGTACATCAAACATTTTCAAGGATAGAACATATATTGGGGCACAAAACACATCTCAGCAAATTTGGCAAGATTGATGTTGTAGAAAACATCTTCTCTGCTTTGCTTAAAATCTGCTAATTTAAAAAATTATCACATCTTAAAAATGCATTTTACAGCAACATATGCTTATAATTGACCAAACAACTGGGTGCCATAGCATAGCTAAATTGAGACATAAAATTAGCTATGGAAACAAAAGAATTTGGTCAATACGTTTGCTTCTGATTCCTGTGAAGTTCCCTCAAACACTGGTAATATGTTTTCAGGGTCTTCATATTCCCTTTACAGAAAGCTTCATCTCTGTCAGCAACCTCTCTAGATCATCACAAAGTATCAAATGGTGGGAATTTTTAGATTTTACCTTATTTACAAATTAATAAGTAAGCCATCCTCCTTGAGTTTCCTCTAATAATTATATCTCATATTTTTAAATCCTAATCTTGGTAATTTGTGTTTACATTCCTTTTAGTTTGGTCGGTCCACTAGAGTTTATCATTTTTGTTACTCTTTTAGAGAACCAATTTCCAGTTTTGTTGAATTTTTTTTTATTATTTGTGTACACATTACTTCCTTCAAATTACTTGTTCTTGCTATAGTTTCTTTAAAATATTATGATGTACAAAGAATGATATTTCACAGTGTAAAGTGATGAATTTATCAATAGAACATACAAATTATAAACACAAAAGAAACTAAAAATGGACCCTAAAACATGCAAAGAAAACTGGATAGAATTGCAAAAAGAAATTAAAAATTCCACAAGTATAGTTGTCTATTTCAATAGTCTTTTCTGAAATGTGGATGAAAGAATTAGAAGGAAATTAGAAAGGACATAGGAGACTATAAACACACTATAAACAGATTTGGCATAATTAGTGTTACAGAATATTCAACCGAATAAATAGCAGAATATATATAACTTTAAAACAAACATGAAATACTATCAGATAGACTATATTCTGAATGAATTTAGAATCAATTAACACAAAGTAGTTAATCCTCTAACAACACAAATGTTAGGTAGGTGTTTATGTACTGGCAGAGTAATGCCCTGCCCGTAGATAGACCCAGGAAATCATGAGGAGACACAGGCAGCAAGGACATGACCTTTATTACACTCATGACAGGGGGTTCCAATCACAGCGGGTCAGGAATATTTCCACCTCCCCAATGGTGGTGAATTAGGCATGCTTCCAGAATGCTATTATACCACTGGTGGAGACAGGGACTCTTTCATAATGAGTGGACAGGAACATCTCAGTGGGAAGGAACAAAGAACAGTCAAGTAGGAAAGGACAGCAAAATTTCAAGGTAGGCCATCTCAGGCATAGTCAGTGCAGGTGGAGGTAGTTATCTCAGAAAGTACATTTGTTACATTCAAGTTGGTATTCAGCATTGGCCAGTCACCAAGCCCACTTTCAAGTTTGGTCATGGTCATGTTTTCATGCTATCCTACAACAAGCTTAAACTGTGCAGGTCTGTTTATATGCCGACTTCTTGTAAATGGTTGACAAAATTTACAGTATTAATAAATGCATAGAGTACTCTGCTCCATTAAATCATAATTCCTTATGATTTTCTTAATACCCCCTTTCTTATCTACTTACTTTACTGTAATCAGCAATCTGTAACATATATATGTATATATCCCAAATATGTGCTAGTCAATTGTTTATCGATAGTAAGGTAAATAACAGTAGGCTATTGGTAGTTCAGTTTTTGGGATGTCAAAAACTATATGTGAATTTTTGACTGCACAGGAATGGGTTACACTAACACCCATTATTCACATATCAAATGTATATTCTCTGACAATAATGAAATTAAATGCAAATTAATGAATTTTTCTGGAAAATCCCCCCAAAATTTGAAATTAAATCATTAATTGAAATCAATGGCTCAAAGAGGAAATGAACAAGAAACCAGAAATAAATTTAAACTGATAAAAAAAAAGAAAACATGAAATATAGAATTTTGTGGAGTGATGCTAAAGAACTTGGAGGGAAATTCATGATAGGAAGGCATGATAGAAAATAAGAAATTCTCTACTAAAACGAAGCACTGTACATACTAAGAGATTAGAAAAAGCACAACATATTTATCCTCCCAAGATGCAGAACTAAGAAAATCAGAGTAAAATTAATTGACTAGAAAACAAAACAATAAAATAATCAATGAAATTAAATACCTTATTCTTTATGAAGATTAAGAAGGCTAATAAAAAGTTAAATTTATCATATTAAAGAGAAAAGACAAATAGGTTTATTTATATCAGTGCAGATTCTACAGATATTTAAATGATAATAAGAGAATATTAAGAACAATGTTACATTAATAAATTTGAAGTTAGAAGAAATGAACAAATTTGTTGTAAGAGACAAACAGCAGTGCTTAGCAAAATAGAAATAGCCTGAATTATCCCATTTTTATAACAGAAAGTGATTTTAAAAATAGCTCCATTAAGATGCAATTTACATGTCATAAAACACACAAGTACGGAAGTCAAAGATTTTTAGCATAGTCGTATAACCATAATCACAATTTTAAAACACTTTTATTACTCCATCAAAAATAAACCTCATTACCATTAGCTGTCAATTTTTTTTTCCTCCCAAACTCCTAGTTCTTGCACTCATTTATCTACTTTTTGTCTCTTTGTATTTGCTTATTCTGGACATTTTATTAAATGAAGTCATAAAATATGGTCTTTGGACTCGCTACAGATAGAAATATGTGTTGCTTCTACTCTTTTGCAATTATGAAAACTATGTGGATATTCTTGTATAAGTTTAGATGTGGACATGTTTTAAGTGTTTGGCAGTTTTTTAGAAGTTTAAACTTGTATGCACCTTGTTATAGTTGTATCCCACTCCAAATGACTTTCTAAGAGAAATAAAAGCAGAAGTCTAATGATCTGTATGTGAATATTCATAGATTCATATTCATGAATAGATACATTTCAAAGCATTCCCTGTACCCAGCAATAGGCAAATGTATAAACAAATTACGAAGTAAAAATACAATGGAATACTACTCAGCCATAGAAGAATAAACTATTAATGTATGCAACAACATGAGTCTTTAAGGATTATTCTCAGAAAAAACATTGACTAAATAGAAGATATATTTTGTGATTTTATTTTTATGAAAGTCTGAAAAATGAAACTAGCATATAATGATAGACTGCAGCTCACTAGTAGCTTGAAAAGGTAGTGGTGGAAAGGACAGAAAAGGGAGAATATAGAGGTGCAAGAAGAATGGGAGATCACATTTGTAATATTGATTATGGTGGTAGATACAAATATGTGTGTGTGTGTGTGTGTGTATGTTTGTGTGTGTAAATCAGTGTGTCAGACTTCTCAAATTACTCTTATTGAATATGCATGGTTATTGTGTATAACTTCTAACTCATTCAGCCTCTAAAAACTAAAATATATAAATACACATGCATATGTATGTATGTATTTCCATATGTAAGTATATGGGAAAAGCATTCAAAAGACAGAATGCCAGACTAGATGATAAATCAAGTTTCGATTATATTCTTTCTATAAGAGGCAAATTTCAAGTTTAAGGAAACAATGTTTAAATGTAAAAATATGGAAAGTTACACTTAGGCTTACCATAACCGTATGGGAACTGGTGTCTATATTATTATTAGACAAAATAGACTTTAATATTTTAAGAAATACTACTAGATATTTCTAAGCATTTATTCCAATTTGAGAAAATGAATCAGAAAATATATTTACATCTGTGTTCATAGTTGCACAATTCGAAATAGCCAAGACATAGAGACAATCTAAAAGCAAATGCACAGATGACTGAATAAAGAAATTGTGTTATTTGTACTTAAAATGATTCTATTCAGTTATTAGAAGATAAAATTTTGCCTTTTGCAACAACCTGGATGGAACTTGAGGTGATCAGGCTAAGCAAAATAAACCAGAAACAGAAAGAAAAAAATTAGATTATTTAATTCATACATAGACTATAAAGAAATAAAATGAGTTAATCAACAAAAAACTCTCAAGAATCTGATGCAAGATGGTGTTTACTACAGGGGTGGCAGTGTGGAGGGAGAATGGAACCAGGGACTGAAAGAATAACAATGACAGTGGTGAAGGACACTGGAACTATGGTGGTGGGTAAGGTATGATATACACGTTGAGATGTGACTGTATTCTCCTGTAACTTATATAGTATTGTAAACTAATGGAATAATAATTAAAAAATAAATCCAAAAATATTATTGGAGAAAAAGGAAGTATACTTAATAATTATGCATGTATATAACCTAACAACATAGCTTCAAAATATATGAAGAAACTTCAATTGAAAAGAAAAAATGACTATTCAACAATTATATTTGGAAATAATAATACATCTTTTGAGTAACTGACTTAAATTATAAGTGACTTGTTTTTTGCTATTTAAATTGGATTGATAAAAATTTTATTCTACCACTTCAAAAATTAAATATTGGGAAAATGTATTAAAATGATAAGTGTGCCTACTGATGATAAGGTTTAAACTGTTATATGCTAAATTCAGAAAACTGGAATGGGATAACTATTTTAAAGTGGTATTTAACAGAGATGGATTGTCAAAATCATGGTACCTTAATAACAAGCTTCAGATAATGAGATTAATTTAATGCCAATAATACTATGAGCTTCTTCTTACTGAAATTCATTCTTTGGTCTCTTCAGACTGTCCCCTTATCATTTGGAAAACTGGAAAAGTAATATACAGCAATATTAATTCATGAGACTTAATTTCTTTCATCATTTAAAGAAGTCTTGATTTTTGAGCTATTATCATACTTCCTTAGACACAAATTTCTGCACATCTGTAAAGCAATAATATGAATAATAAATACTTATTTCTATATATACTAAAATTGAAAACACACTGGTCTAAACAATATTTACATTTTTTTTTAGGCAATCTGAAGTCATTAGAGGTAAAATTACTTGTTTGCAGCTTCATAATTAGTTGGAGGCAGATCCAGGTCTAGAACACACCAGACAGGAATTTCATCAACAGATATTCCAATATATTATATTTCTGTATTTCATATATTTCCTGATTGGATATTGTATTTCAGAGATAATTGAGTTCAGTGTTTTGTAAAGTATGACACAAGATTCACTTAAGGTTGTGAATATCAATATTTTTAAATGGAATAAAGTATTAAAAGAGAAAAGTATGACTCACAGGTAGTATTTTTAGTTGAGAATATTATTAACTGAGAGTTCTTTCTACCCTTATCACTCTTGCTATGACTTAGGTTTTGTTCTTGACTATGTAAGTTGCTGTGACCAACAGAATGTATATAGGAATGGAGTATGCAGGTGTAGGCAGAGGCTGTAAGAAACATCATGTATTATCATATATGCTCTTGACACCTGCAGAGAAATTCCTAAGAGAAGACTTTAGCTCAAGAATGGGAGACCAGTGAAAGAAGGCATACATAACTCTCCATCTGAAGACTGACAGCAGAGTCACAGCTGACACACACAACCATATTTTAGAAAATAAAATCATTATTAATATCAGTGATAAAGATTTGGTATTGTGGTGCATCCTGGAGGAGTAGTGTTGGGCAAGTTCGTGTCCCTGGGGCAGCAGAAACAATCAATGTGAACAACTAAATAAAGTAAACAAAATATTTTCCCTTTTCTCTCTTCCTGCTTGCCTTCCTTGGCTTATGTTTATTCCTGCTTGCAAACTCCCTTTAAAAAAAAAAGATTTGGGGTTGTTTGTTATGCAGTACTATTACAACAAAACTAATATTCTTTAGAGTTGCAGCATGAATTTTTTCCACTTACATATATGTCTAATTAATTTATTATAATAAAATAATCATTATTTTTATTATGATAGTATGGTCAAAAATTTGAAAATAATATCCATAAATGATTGAAAAATGAAACTTATTTTAGGAAGATGAAGACACAGTTCATGCAAGGGAGTTTTTTCATCAGTTGTATCTAGCTGCAAATTTTGTAATTTTTTCTTCCATCTTTTAAAAATTATAGTTAAAAGAGTATAAAGGGTATTTTAACTGAAGCTGGAACAACTGGGTATCATCAACAATCAAGAGTCTACTGAAGAAGTGGGGTCAAGAACATTTTCTCCCTTTCTCTAGAGAGGTTATTGGAAAAGCAACTGCAGTTTGTTTCATGTACAGGGCAATAGGGTTGTGTAGAAATGGTTTCTCTTGGTAAAGCATGGCTGATTTGCTCTACTGATTCCAGTGAATGCCTCCTTCTCTGAGTGGGCTTTTCCACGGACAGGTCCTGGAGATGCTGAACAACATTATTCTATTGCAATAAGCTCTCTTCTCCAGTTCTTTCAGAAAGGAACTGAATCAGTTCACAGCAAACATGTATCCTCCGACCACATCTATCCTTGCACAGCTCTAACTGTGCTTTACTACTTATACGCCTAAGGCCACTCCCTCTTTCTCTCTAGATTTCCCGGAGAGGTCTAAGTAGGGCTCTATCTTGTTTCTTAGCCTTAGGGGGTCACATAAAATCTTGTGTGATCTCTGAAGCAAAGAAGAAATACTTGATTTGAATTAAAGATGAAAACATTCTTCCCCCACAAAAGCGTCTCCTAAATCTTCTTGTCTTTATAAGTCTTCCTCTTGGAACTATGCAATATGTTCTCACAGTTTCTTCAAAAGTTAATAATTGGTTTGGAATTTCATATATTCGTACTATTAAAAACATGAATCACAGACCCCAAATCGAGCCATTCATGCCAAGTCCCATCAATATTTCATATCTAACTTAATTGCAATTTTAGCCTCTTCTTAGCTGAAATTTTAAACCAATCTGGAATTTTGATTCAGCACTTGTGAGGTTATCTGCATAAGACGCCTCTGTCTTCTCCTAAAGGGAAGGTGGCTTTGCTTGAAATAATCTTTCTTTGTCCCACACTCTTTCTGACTAGAGGATCTACCATTTTGTACAAACTTTTACAGAGCTTTTCTGCTTATTAAATGGTGTCTGAAGGAGCTATGATTCATTTAATAAAGTAATTTAGATCTCCAAATTTATTCATATGAATTTTTCTTGCAACAGTATTTTGGTTTATCAGAAATTTTAGTTAATATCTTACTGCATAAGTCTGTATGTGTATATGTGATTGTATATTTGTGTGTATAATAAAAAATGTAAGTATCTAAATAAAACAAATTATCTTTATCATATACTAGTTAAGGCAGAAAATTACCTACGCAAAATAAAATCTGATAAAAGAATAGAAATGTCTTAATTAGAATTTATACAAAAAGTCCTGTTTTTTTATTCTAATTAGAAGAATATTGATGAGGACTTGAGATAAAAGCAGTATGGAAATATATAATGTTAAAATCCTAGATTACTCCAATTATTATAATTGAAGCCAAAAGAATAATGAGCTCCTGTTAACCTTAACTCAATTTTTTCTCCATAGTCTTATTTTCCATATTCTCATTCTTATTCACAGAAATGTCAAAAACATCCATAAAGTGAAAATTCATACCACATTCCATCATAACTAATGTCTAGCAACTTAAATAAAAACGTTTCAAATGTATATACAGATTTCTTTTTTATATATTGATTTTATTATTGTTTATTTTATTTAAAAAGTCATACTCATTTTTAAGACATTGAACCCACTTTTCAGTCTGTTGGTGTTACATACCACATCCACATTCAGATTTCTAATGTCTTTTTCATCACCTTGCTCCTTTTCCCCTTCCTCCAGTTTCATTGAGATTCTTGCAAAGGGCACAATTTCATTTTTTTTTCTTTAGTGGCTGGATACAATTCTATCGAGTATATATAGCAAAACTTCTTTATTCAGTCATATGGATATTTAGGTAATTTCCATGTCTTAGCTGTTATGAACTGTGCTGCTATGATCATAGGGGTGCAGATATATTTCCTGATTAAAGATCCTGTATTTTCTCCTATATGCCCAGAAGCGGAATTGCTGGATCAAAGAGTAGCTTCATCATTTATTTATTTATTTATTTATTTATTTATTTATTTATTTATTTATTTAATTTGTTTATATATGTATCTCTGTACTGTTTTCCAGAGAGGTTATGTGAATTTACACTCCCACCAGCAGTGGAGGGTTCCTTTTTCTCTACATGCCCCAACCCTTGTTCTTTCTAGATATTTTGATATGGGCTATTCTAACTGAGAATGAAATTTTGTCTCAAGGTGGTTTTTATTTACATTTTCTGATGTGTGATGTAAAACATTTTTTCATGTGTCTGTAGGCTATCTGTGTGTCTTCTTTGAATAGGTGTCCAGTTTTTTTGCCACTTTTCTGAGTGGGTCATTTATTTTTGTTGATGTCTGTGGTCTTTATATATGATTTTGGAGATTAAACTCTCATCTGATGTATCATGTGAATTTTTTCTCAAATTCTGTTATTGCCTTTTTGTTTTAGTGGCAGTGTCTTTAATTATGCAGAGGATTTTTATTTTGATGTAGTCCGAATTATTTAGTTTTATTTTGGTTGCTTTTGCTCTTCTTTCCCAGAGATCTCTTTGAGGTGAAGGTCATGGAGGGTTTCTTCTAAGCATTTTATTGTTTTAGGTCTTATGTCCAGGTCTTTGATCCATTTTTAGTTAACTTTTCTGTATGATGCTAGTGAATAATACAGTTTCATTTTTTTGCAGATGTTTGTCCAGTTTCACCAACACCATTTGTCGAAAAAACTTTCCTTTTTCCATTGTATGATCTTGGCTTCTTCGTTTAAGATTAATTGTCCATATAGTTGTGGCTTTATTTCTGGGCCCTCAATTTTATTCCATTGATCTTTTTATCTGTTTTCAGTCAGTAACATTGTTTTGATAATGATTGCTTTGCTGTATAGTTTGAAGTCAGCAAGTATAATTTCTCTGCTCTTCCTTTTTGTTCCTTGGGATAAATTTGGCTATAGAAGGCCTTATGGGATTCCAAACAAACCAGTATTGTTTGCTGAATTTCCTTGAAAAATGTCTCTGGAACTTTTATGGAAATTGCATTAAGTCTGTATATTGTCTTGAGAAGGATTTTGTTTTAATTAATTCTTCAAGCTCATGAGAATGGAATATTCTTCCATTTATTTGTGTCTTTTATTTCTTTTGTTAAAGTATTATAGTTTTCATTGTAGAGGGTTTTCTCCTCCTTTGTTAAGTTTATTTCCAGGTATTTTTTATCTTTTTTGGTGCTATTGGGAACGTAGCATTTCCCAGGTATAACATCATGTCATCTGCAAATAATGATAGCTTCATTTGTTCTTTTCTATTTTTGATTCCTTTAATATTTTTTTCTTGTCTCATTGCTCTGGACTAGTCTATCAGTACTAAGTTTAGTAATAGTAGTGAGAGAGGACAACCTTATCTTGTTTCAGATCTTAGGGGGAAAAGTTTTCACTTTTTCACCATTGAGTATGGTTTTGGAGTATGATTATGGTTCTGTCATGCACCGCTTTTATTATGCTGGGGCATGTTATTTGTGATCCTGTTTTAGCAAGGATTTTTATAATGAAAAGGTGTTGCATTTTGTCCAATGCTTCTTTGCATCTATTGATATAATCATATAATTTTTTATTTTATTTTTGTTGATATAATGTATTACTGTGATTGATTTTCTTATGTTGATCCATCCTTGCACTGCTGGAATGAATTTCACTTGATATTTGTTTATTATTTTTTAAATGTCTGTTCAGTTTCATTTGTCAGGATTTTTCAAAAGGAGAAGTGCAGAGAGGAATGAAGGTGAATAGGCAGACAGGCAGGAAGAAAAAAAAAGAATTTTATTTTACTTTTATTTAGTTGTTCACACTGGTTGGTTCCCCAGACCCAGGACTCAAACCCAGGGCTTTGTGGCCTCCATCCTTTATAGGCTCACTGCTCCAACAGGGCATGCCAATTTACCAGGATTTTGATGAGGAATTTTGCATCTATATACACCAGTGATATTGGTTTTTAGTTTTCTTTTTTGGTCGTCTTGTCTGGTTTGGGAATCAGGGTAATAATTGATCTCAAAGACAATCTGGGAGATTTCCGTCCTCTTTAATTTTTGTTAAGAGTTTAAGGAAAGCAGGAATTTTCTCTTCTTTGAATATTTGGTAGCATCTACTAGTGGATCCATAAGTACTCGGGCTCTTGTTTGGGGGGAGTTTTTTGATAACTGCTTCAATTTCTGTGTTGTGGTTGCTCTGTTCAGGTTTTCCTTGTCTTCCTGGTTCATTTTTTGAGAAGCTATAGAATTCTAGAAATCTGTCCATTTCTTCAAGATCGATGAATGTGTAGGCATATAATGACTCATAATAGTCTCTCATGAGCCTTTGTATTTCTGTGATAATCAGTTGTCACCTCACCTCTTTCATTTCTGATATTTATTATTAGGATTTTCTCTCTCTTTGTGAGTCTGGGTAGGGTTCTATCAATTTTGCTTATTTTTTCAAAAAGCAAACTCTTAGTTTTATTGATCTTTTGATCCTCCTGTTGTATTCAATCTCATTTATTTTTGCTCTAATTTTTATTTACTTTATTCTGCTGCTTTTTGGTTTTGTTTTTTCTTCTCTTTCTAGTTCCCTCAAGTATGTGGTTAGATATGTAATTTGGGCTCTTTGTTTGTTCTTGATATAAATTTGTATGGCTATAAACATTCCTCTAGGAACTGCTTTTGCTGCATCTAACATATTCTGGTAACTTTTCTCTTCATTTTAATTTGTTTCCAGATACATCTTAATTTCATCAAATGATACAGAAGTTTTTCGGAAGCATGTTGCTCAATATCCATATTTTTGTGGCTCTTGCAGATTTGCTTTTATGATTCATTTCTAATTTTATCCCTTTTTGGTGAGAGATGCTTTCTATAATTTTAATCTTGCTAAATTTTCTGAGACTTATTTTGTGTCCCAGAATACATACAACGATTTCTTAACAAATCTCGTTTTATTTAAAATACAAATTTTCATGTACGCGTTATATTAATTCATATTTTTAAACAGTGGAATTTTTTTTCTATAATCAGATGAAGTGAAAATCTCTTTATAAAATGAAGAAGTTAAAAAAAAAAAGGCTAAAGAATTAAGAACAAAGGTTCCCCCTGGTGGACTAGTAATTGGGTGCAGCCCGTATACATCCCAAGGTCCAAGGGACAATGGGAAAAAACTACTATGAACTAAATCAAATAAATGTCTTGTTTTTCCTCTTTCTTCCTGCCTGCCAATCTCTGTTCTCCTTCATTCCTGCTTGCACCTTTCCTTAAAAAAAAGGAACAAGCAAAACAGAGGTATATATTATGTATCCAATAGAATTTATGAATAATAATAAAAGACTAAAGATGTCCAGCTAGGACACAGGCTATGAAAGTCATGGACCCTGGTTTGAAATTAAAGTAAAAAAAGAGGGAGTAAAAATACATAGGGAATTAAAAAAAAGTCTAATTCTTAATATTCTTTGTTAATTTAGATATTGTTAATTAGAGAAACATTCAACGAGATAAAAAAAATTTCTAATTTCCAAAGTTCTACTGTTCTGTAGGTCTCAGTCTCATAATGTGTATACAATGTGTATGTTTTGCTTTGTTTCTTTTGTTTATTTGTTTTTCAAGTGTTCATGGCAGCATGGAGAGGAGAGATGATTTTTAAGAATTTTGGGTGAATAGTATACTAATTTTGTGAAGCAGTGCTTACCTCACACAAGTAATGCTAGAAGGACATTCAGTGAAATGTATTCTTCACCCACTTTTCCATCTGAATGATAGTACTGGGAGAACAAAAACAAGTTCTGCATCAGTAAATGCTTCCTTGCTACTGTATCGCTGAAAGTTTTTCCAGAATGGTTATTTGTGTTTTGTCTAGTTGGCAGTCAGAATCCTATATGCATTTTCCACCATTTCTAAATAGCAATGTTCTGATGATCAGAGAAATTGTTTGCTTTTTTAACACTCTACCCAAAGTTTCCTGGGGCATTTAATCAGATCAATCTGGCACTGCCAATTTTAGCTGAGTGGATACTCTCTTGCTTGACAAAGATTTTTAACACCTTTGGGTTTAAATTCAGATGTGTTTTTCCACAGACACCTGTACTGTAAATGAGAGCATTTTTTCCGTAACTATTTAACAGTCGATGGTTGACAACTCATGAACTTTGATAGCTGTTATATTAAATGGAGGGGAACTTGTGACTCAGTCATCATTTTATATTATTGATCTCTTTGTGGTCTTTGTCCTTTTGGTTAGACCAGGATTTTCTGGGCACCACAGTGCTTTAACATTGAGAAAAAAGTTTTGTTTTTTTTCCTCAAATATGTGACTTGGAAACAGGTTTTGGGTATAACCATATGTAGCTGTAATTAAGATGAATACCAAATCAGATGCTTCATGAAACAGTTTGCAAACAAAATATTTTAACACCTCCTAAGTAATGGTAGGAAAAATAATTGAGAATAAAAATAGCAACTTTGAGATGCTCACAAAGAAAATAAAATACGAACCTCGCACCTGGTTCAGAAAGTTTGTTTCTTATAGGAACAGATACTAAAGATTACATTTTCCATAATACTTCAAATTGCTACAGAATTGACCATTTTTTAAGCAAGTTTCTATTAAAATTTTCATGAAGCATTTCTGGTTTTAACCCTCTCATGTGTCTTATATCTGAACTCATACTTCTTACTGTTAGCTTAGCAGTTAGTCTATTTTTGTCATGTGAATTTATATTTTACTTGATGTTTTACATTTTGAGTTAACTTTTTCCCCATGAATGCATGGTGAAAGTGCATGTCTCTTCATTTGGGTCAGAGATGAAGTCATTCTCAAAGAGAAGAGCTAATTTAAAATATCCACAGAAGAACTTTGCGCTTGGAAGGATTTTATTAATCGTTTTTAAAATTTCACTGATTTGAATGAAAAGGAATGCTCTGAGAGGAGAAAGAAGCATTTTATTTTGTATATCTCTTAGGTGTATCTTAAGTGAGTCACTTTAATAGCCTTTGAAGGCATGGTTATTGTAATTCCAGAATGCGGCAAATGGATTATATGTGAAATCAGTAATCGCACACATTTTGTGATTTTCTTAACTTTGAGGATGAACATTTAAAAACCAGTGTTCAACCCAAATAGCTTCTGAATAGTCATATGAGGAAATCAAGACTATCATTCTTTTCACTGTATAGTGTGTATAACAAACTCGTAAAGGCAAAAAATATACCTAAGAAACATCTTAAAAGTTACTCAATTTATTCAATTTATCTATTGTTATTTTTTAACAAGTCGCTGTTTTTGTAGAATTCTTTCCATACCTCTGCAAAAGTTTTCTTTACAGTTTTATGAATTTTAGTAATTGGTGCACTCCGGTGGAGTAGTGGTTGGGTCTGCCTCTTCTGGCTGAATGCAGGCCTTTTATGTCATAAGGATTTGCCTCCAAGGACTGATGGGAACAATCATGATGAACAACAAAATAAAATAAATAAAATACTTCTTTCTCCTCACTCTTCTCCTGCCTGCACCTTTCCTTTACAAAATAATTTTCATAATTGTAGTTAATAATTATTCAAATTCAACTTAATTATTGCATTATACAATTTTATTAAAGTAAAATTATTTTTATTTGTTAATTTAGGATAAAAATATATATTTTAGCACACAAGGTACACACCCAAACCTAGGGGGTGCTGGTATTGTTTTAGGTGATACCCAGAATTTTTGACTTTCATGTGTATCGTGTGTGTTGGAAACTGTTACTTAATGAAATGAATATCTTATTATTATATACTGAAAGTCTTTTGTTTTATTTTAAAAGAAAATGCAGACAGGAATAAAGAGCATTCTACTTTCTTTCTCTATGAATGAAGATTCTAGGTGCCTCATATAAATAGAAACTTACATTTGTCCTTTTGTTTTTTGTCTTTTTGTGGATTCGTTTTTGTTCTAATTTGAAAGGCAAGTGTAGTAGTCAAGGATGAAGGGAAATGGTGGCAAACAGGAAGAGAGAGGAGGAAGCAGCACTTAATTTTATTTATCTATGTTGTCTAACCTGGCCCCTGAACGTGAATATGGGTACTTGGCATGTATGTGCACTGCATCTGCCAAAGGCACTTGATCCAACTGGGGAATACCGTGAAACTTTTTTTTTCAGGAAAGGTATAGTAGATGGACAGGAATAACATTATTTATTTCATTTAGTTGATCATCCCTTGGTCCCTGGTTTAGAACCTGGGTCATTGGGATGCAGGTGGACTACATCTGGTAGCTTTATTCACTAGGCTATGAGCACACACCATTCTTTAAAAAAATACATTTTGTAGTATTTTATTTGATGGTTTTAGAGATAAAGGAAGGAAGGGAGAAGAAAAAGATGCCTCTATTTATTTTTTAACCATGGCTCTGGATCAAGAACCCAGGTCCTTGATCTTTACATTGTCCCTAGCCAGCATTGGCATCTCAGCTGCCTGAATCACAAAAGTCCATGAAACTCTTTTTTTAAGAGTATTTTTATTGTAGTAACTTTATTTTACAAATGAAATTCTTATGTGTAGGTTCCCCATTAGTGCAGGTTCCCCATTAGTGAGGTTTCCCCATTTCTCAGATACATGTCAATACAACCTACCCTCCACCAAATCACCAATATTCTATTTAGTGTTTAGGAAAATTTAATATTTTTCAGGTGTCAATAAAAAGTACTTCCAAACAATTGTGATTTACTCAGTTTCCAAATAGTATCTTTTTATTCACAAAGAGAAAGGTCTCAAATAATTATTAAATTAATAAATATATAAAATTCTTGTATTATTTCGTGTCAGTGCTAAGTATTTTTGACTTTCATCTTATTTATAGCTATTTAATTTTTTTCTTGATTTTAACTTTTAAAGCTGTCTTAGATTTACAACAACATTAAGAGGACAGAGCAGACATTTTCTATACCCTCTGTTTCCACACATGCATAGCCTTTCCCATTATCAACCTTAGCATTCACTCAGTGTTGTTGTATATTCTATTTTTAAAATTATTTTTAATAATTATCTTGATAAATATTTGAAAATGTCTACTTTACTTTTGATATAATGAGGAATTTTACCATATAACCAGAAAAATAATGTTTTACTACAGTTGATAGTTTATTTCTATGAATTTGGTAGTTCTCAGATTTTGATTTAATAAAAATGAATGCTATAATTGTCACATTTTCATATATACATGTACAAGTTTCACTGTTCAGAAGTTCCAAAAAAGGGGAAAAAAAGAAGAGGAACAAGGTCATAAAAATAATTCCTCTGGAGATACCGTTTTTGCTTTAGACAATATTCATTTATTTATTTGTATTGTTCTATTTGCATAACTGTATGATTTTCAGGATTTGACTTTCTTTGATCTAGCAATCACACACACATTTTTATCTCAATGGAAGTCTCAATGGAAATGTCTCTTAAATGCAGATTTAGATGAATACAGCAATTAAAATAATATCTAATTATAGTTATTAGATAAAGAAAAATGTTTAATCTGAGAATTAATATGACAGAATGATAGAATTATATTTTACATTAATTTTAATGTGTAAAAGTAAAAGATAAGACAATATGAATCAACATAAAGTGGCTGGCAGAAAATTATAAAGTATAGGCTTAATTTTACAGTAGAAACTTCCAAAATTAGGAATATATGGGTCTCTGATAATGGAGTTGGTACTCACACCAATTATTTTTCAATCAAATCATTTTAAAATGGGCCTAATTCGTGGTATTCTATTAATCACCTTTAGATTCTTAAGAACTCAACTTAGCTTTCCAAGCTCTTGGGTATAATAGCAATGAATAATAGTCATTTTTTCCTCAAGTTTAGTTATTAAAAAGAAAACTGAGCGGATGACCAAATAGGAAGTTGATAAAAATAATACCTATTTAGAAAAGTGCCAGTAAAATCTTTTCATTTGTAATTGAATAATATTGTTAATAGGAATGAAATTCTTGTTATATGCTCAACAAATCATTTTCTTTTCTTCCTAGGTATATGGGAAACTGCATTTATACTCTCCTTGCAATTTAATAAGGTCAATATGACTGATTTGCACCAATGAATGTGGTCAAGCAACACGCCTATCACTTTCAGGATGGCCTCTCCTGTGAACTTCCCCACTCTATTTACTAAGTGAAAGACCAAATACTAAGATGCTAGTGAGTACCCCAGAACCCTCCAGGAACCCCAGGTGTGGGGATGGCAGAGACACATATTGAAGACCGAACACCTGAATTATTTCATAGCAGAAGTTTCTGAGAACATCACAAAACTAGAGCAGATACAGTGAATGTTTGTGAAGGGAAAACAACAACAAAAAACACAGTAACCACAAAACAATAAAACAAACAAAAACAAAAAACCCCCAAACTATTACCACGTTAAGCCACTGTGATTTGGGGTTTTTTATACTGGTTACTCAATACAAAGCTAGCCATTTATTTTAGCTGTCTTGAAATATTTATGAGAATGTGTCAACTTTAAGAAGTTGGAGGATGTATTACAAACAGTATAAATGAGGTGTGTGTGTATGCGTGTGTGTGTATTTAATACAAGATTGCCAGTCTATAGATTTTCTTCTTTTGAAATTGCTCATCAAGTTTAAATGGCCTAACTTATATATATATAAAATGAGATACAAATTTTGACTTGACATGTAAAGCTAAAATTTCTACATTACTAAATCAATGGTGTAGGGAACAAACATAAGAACCCCAGTTAGATTATCTAATTCATTATTTTTTAATGAAGTAGTTTGTGTACTGGTACAGGTTATGACCAACTGATAAACTCATTACACATAAAAATTGCTTCTTTTCCTTCTCAAATTCTGTCAATCACAATCTCAGAACTTCCAAAGAGTAACATGATTTATAATCACCTGAATTAATTAAAGAAAATATTCCAATAACATTTTTTAATATTCTAGCATCTGCTACCCACACTGGTAACAATAGTGACAGAATCCAGAAAATAAAATCTACCAAATCATAGAATGTCTCACAGAAATAGAATTTCATTTTTAACCACTTAATTCCTAAAATATTTCGTGGTAGCAAATATGTCTGGGGAAATCCTCCTGTATTAAAGACTAGTGATTAGCTCACAAATCTGGGTCTGTATCCATGTGGGGGGTACGGTTTATCTAAAAGAAGTACAGGAGAAGGCTGTTTAAATGCAGGTTCGAGTTTCTTAATAGCAAAACCAGAACTCCTTGGGGAAAGTGTTTCTATGGCATATGCTCCCTGAGTCCATCAAGGCAGTCTTGACTGAGGGGAAATTTCTGGTTGAAATGAATAGCTCCTGGGTGGATAATGAGTGCAGCTGTGGTGGTCTTTTAGTGTTGGTGGTTGGGGCTTCTCACTGAATGGCTCGGAGTGTAAAACCTGCCAGTTTGACTGCTGCCAGCCTTCAGTGACGGTGTATCATGTTACTGCCTGCTCGGGGGACTTCTACAGTTATTTAAGCAAAATTGTTATGATTGTTTGGAAGTTAAGAGTTGCATCTCCTTTTGCTGCTCTCTATTGCTGAAATTACTAAACTATTCCCTTTGAAATGTTTGTGTACATGATATGAATACCATTTTCCCTACAGAAATATAAAAAGATAACTCGTATATTCTAATAACTATATATTACCCTCTATTGCTACATCTTTGTGTGTTTGGTTAGGTTATAATTATTTTAAATTAGGACCTCTTGTACAAATTTTTAAATGTATGCAAAAAAACTTTTTAATTAGTAAAGATTCTGATATTAGACTAAAGATTACAGAAGTGTTTAGGAAGTTTCAGTTTGGAAGAAATAAATAATTTGAAGGAAAATTCAAAACAAAAGTTAAACAATAATTCATCGTTTTTAAAATGTCATCTATTATTTGTGAATATAATGCACAGTATAAAAAGGAAAAATAAATATGTTTGACTAGAGTTTGAGCTAGATATTTGGCAACTTGATAGCAAATTGAGTCTGACTTTTTTTTCATTTTATCTTTTAAGTCTTATAGAGAATTTATGAGATTGTTTGCTTTTAGTCAATTGATGAAGGAATTAGTAGAATGTAAGGATTGCATTTAAAATAGTGAAATTTTAAACCTATTTCTAATATAGGATAGATACTCTATATACTATACACTTTCTTTTTAGATAAGGACTATATTATTGAGAAGTGGTCTCTTACTACTCAAAAACTAAATTTGAATAGCAACTTATATCTGATAATTGTTTTGGTTTTCCAAATGAAATCAGTAAAAACATCCTGTAATCATCCGTTTACTACTCTGCCACAAAATGTCCTGTTTTTTTCCCCTTGTTAAAGTTATGCATTCTTTTCTTGTCATTATCTTTTGTTGAAAATTTGTCTTCTAAAGTTACTATTTCCTAAATTAACTATAATACTAGTTTCCATGGGAATTTTAGAAATTATTAATGGAGAAAGTTTATCAAAAAATGTTTTACATCCACTTGAAACTTCAAGTAACTCAAGGACTTCCACTTGACTCAATCATTTAAAACACATTCGTCTCTGAGTGTATCATAACTCTAAGACTATCCCTTTGCTATTCCTCTCAATAGGATGACAGTTTCCAGGTCTGGCAATTTTTTTGCATACAGAGGTAAAAGAAGCATGATCCATCAACTTTTAAAGAACAAGCGTGAGTCTGAGAATCTGAGTAAAAAGTGTCCTTAAAAATATTAAATAGTCTCTACTTATTTTCATATAGTTCAATGATCCTTCAACATGAATAATGTCATAGTTGCTTTAGTGTGTGTATATTTGTGCATGTGTATGCATAAGTGTGTATGTGTACGTGTAAAGGTATATTTTAAGTACTCTTAAGATCATGTCTTCCACGGCCGAATGTAAGATGATTTAAGAAGCAACAAGTGGTCTCCCTATCTCCAAATAATTCTTAACCAAAGTAATTTCTTCAGATGAGTTTTCTGATTAATATACAACTTGCTGTGACTTTTCCTTTAAGGAGGTATTGCAGATATTGACAAGATATCATTCTTACTGCTAAAAATAGAAAAAAAGATTAATTATAAAGGGCATATTTTGAAATACAATGGATAAATGTGAAACTAAATGGACAAAGTATATACAAATTTTAGAGAAGAACCAATTCTCCAAAGAATAAATGCAAAGAAATTTAGACTTAAACATATCACAATGAAATAGGAGAAAAACCAAAGTTAAAGCAAAAAAGAAACCAGGAATAGAGAAGAAATAAGACATTTAAAGAACAAATCTAGAAATCTGTCACAACACTAACTTTACTAATAAAATATGAGTATAAAGACTGTTTTTGACAAATGCTGGAAGTTTGTTGCTACAAGACACATGCTGAGGAAAACTTTAAGGACATTCTTCAGACAGAAAGGAACTATTTCCTGATAAAAGACCAGATGCAGAAAAAAGTGAAGATCAGTGAAAATGGTACATAAATCCAAAGTAATATTAGCTAGTTAAATATTTAGATCAAACATACAAATCATTTAAATCGACTTTATTACAAAGATATTTAAAATATCCTACAGTCTTTGCATTATCTAATAAACTATTATTTGATTTTGATATGTCATGAACCCATACTGCACTACATAGTGATTATTAAAAATAAAAACTAAGATAAAGCAAATTAATAGTAAATAAATCGATACATTTATTTTCAATTTGAAAATAGGAAATATGAGTGAAATCACTAAAATATTGATGATACAAATAAAAGCAAATAGTAACTTTAACCTCAAATATATAAATAATTATGATAAATGTGGATGACAGTATGATTCTTATAAGAGATTGTCACAATGAATATTTTAAATATGCTTAACTTAATGCTAAATGTATCAGTATATTATCTAAAACATAACATTAGAAATATTGAAAGTAAATAACTAGAAAAGTAATTTGAAATAATTCAAGTATTACCAGAAGAACCTATACAGAGATTATTCTACCAAAATAGTCTTTAATGCAAAAAATATTCCTAGAGTACACAGTGAATAAAGGTCATGTATTGATGATTTTCCAAAGTATAGAACCTTAAAATACATAAAACGAATTTTACAGAACCATCGGACTAATACATAAATCTGTAGCTGAAATGGTAGAGTTTAATAAATTTCTCTCAAGCAGATTAAAAAATGTTACTGAAAAGATTTGACTATTATGATTAAAATTGAATTACCATACATAAATGCATAACATTTTGCAAGAGATTTCATTATGTTTTTTAAATGGCTGTATATTGTGTGCTAATTTATTTCCAAATATCACAGAATTGAAACTACACAATCTTTTTACCACAAGTATGATAGAAACTAACAAAAAGAAAACTAGAAGCCTGTCATATTTTTGGAAGTAATTCATGTATCAAGAGTGATGGACTAAAGATTTTCACTGGTCTCCTCTTTAGTTAATAATAAACAATAATTATAATAATACTATTAATAATAAATTAAAACTCCAAACATATAAGCCTCTGGAAATTGTGCAAGGGGCAAAAAGCAAATTAAGGAAGATCTGTCTAAGAATATTCTCAAAAATTCAGTGAAAAGTTAAGAATTGCTTTTTTTAAGCCAATGATAGCTCCCTTCCCCCACCTCAGTGAGATGAAGACTCCATATCAGAGCTCAACCAAGAACAGAGATTTCCTCCTTTCTCCAACTTAAAAGGACTGTTGTTTAGTTGGATTGTACTAGACAATTAAAAAATTTTAAGGAATTCCAAATATTATGTTTTTTTTTTCTGGAAAATATAGTCTCTATATAGCTATAGAAATTATAGAGCATTAAATTAAATCTTTATTAAATAAAATATTTATATATAGTCTACTTAGAAATGATTGACATCCAATAACCAGATTTCATTGTAATATGTGTTTGTATATCTGTATATACATGTCATATAAAACTGTTATGCAATTGTATAAAAATAAAAATGTCCTTATGCAAATTACACTTTCATTTAATGTACCAATTTTTTATCTAATTATTATAGGATAGTTTAAATAGATACTTTCCAAGATGTCATTATCTACTCTTGACCTAAAACTATGAACAATATTTGTCTAAGTTATTGCTTATAAACAGAAGAGACTTTGTAATTAAATCACATTCTATCAGAAATCAGATTCCAAGCAACCATTTTGTTGTTTTTAAATTTCAGAGTAAAACAGAAAGATTTAGTCAAGATAAGTTACTTGAGGAAGAATTAAAATACCCAGTGCAATGTCTATGAATTCTTACCTCATAATTTAATTAATTCCATCACTTTAAAAGAAAGATTTCAGTATTATTATTTGTACTCTCTTTTGGACAGGCATTTCATTATTATTTCAGCTTAAGGGGTGACATTTCATTCTGTTTACATCATTCTGGATCAATTTTTTCATGGCAATAAATTATATATGGAAAAAATATGATATACCGCCAAAAACTACTAAAAGATAGTTTTAAAAATCCTTAAATAAATGAAAAGGCTATATCAGAAAAATGTTCAATGTAAAAGAAAACTGTGGAATAAGAGTAGAGAAACAAAAAGACATTAGACATATAGAAGACAAAGAATTAAAGGACAAACAGAATCCAACTATATTAATAATAAACTAGTAATAAGAAAGGATTACATTATCAGATCAAAGCACAAAAATTGTTTTGAATTTAAAAATAAACTATCTACTATCATTAGGAGACACTATATTCAAAGATACAAATAGATTTAAAAAAAAGAACAGAAAAAGGTATATGTAAGCAGCAACCATAGGAAATCAGAAGTGACCACATATATTAGACAAAATTACTTTTTAGAAAACTATGATTGAAAGAGTGATTTTATAAGGTAAAACAATCTATGCATCAGGATGATATAATATTTATAAATTTAAATGCACCTACTAACAGAATGCCAAAATATACTTATATGCATATATAAAAATATATATAGCAAAAAATGACAGAAGTGGAGAGAAACTGATAATTCAGTTGTCGAATATGGCAAGAATATTTTAATTAATGCATGGGACAACTAGCTAGAAGTTCAATAAAAAATATTAAGAATAAATAAAACATCTTCTAGGAGAGAAAATATAACAAGTCATAAAACAAACTTAAATATATTTAAGCTTAAAATCACTACAAAATATGTTTTCCAGCTATAGTGGAATGAAATTAGAAATCAAGACATTCTAGAAGAGTAGGGTTTGGGCGCAGTTCAAATGCATTCCAAGTTCCTGGGTTCACATCCCATGGCCAGACAGAAACAATCAAATATAATAAATAAAATTCTTCTTCCTCCTCTCCCTGACTGCTTGCCAGCCTGCCTGCCTCTGCTAACTTTCATTTCTGCCTGCACTTGTCCTTAAAAAATCAATAGAAAGGAAAACTTGGGAAACTCATAAGTATATGGGAATTGAGCTCTATGCTTTTAATAAGTCAAAGGAGAAATCAAAGAGAAATAAAACTACTTTGAGATAAAAGTAAATGAAAATACACTATATCCAGAGTTCTGGGAAGTAGCTAAAATAGTACTTGAATGGAAATTCATAGCTGCAACGACCTACATGAAGAAAGAAGAGAGAGCTCAAATCAATACCCTAATAATGTTCCATAAGGCACTGGGAAAGTAAAAGTAAACCAAGGCTTAAGGAAGTAGAAAGAATACAATAATAAATATTAACATGTATTAATAAATCAGAGATTTATAAAAATAATAAAGACAATAAGTAAAAAAAAAAGTAGTTCTATCACAATATCATCAAAACCAATAAACCTTTAGGCCAGATTGTCTACGAAAATAAGAAAAAGACTCAATTTTTCTAGAATTAGAAATGAAAGAAGACGCGATAGTACTTATTCTATAAAAAATAAAAAAACGGTGTACTAATAAATTAGATGAACTAGATAAAATGGACAAATTCATAGAAAGACACAAATTACTGAATTTTGTCCAAGAAGTAATAATGAAGAGATTAAAGTAGTAATCAAAAATCTTCCCACAAAGATATCTCAGGCCCAGAAGACTTTACCATGAAATTCCACCAAATATTTAAAGAATAATTATTACTAATTTCTGTAGTCTAAATATTTGTATCATTCCCTGCTCCAAAATTCAAATGTCAAGATCTTAGCTTACAAAGATGATGACATTAGGTTGAAACTTTGGGAGGTGCTTAAGAAATGGGGGCAAAATCCTCATGAATGGGATCACTGTTTTATAAAAGATGTGCCAGAGCAGCAACTTTCATCATGCAGGAACACAGCAAGAGGCAGTAGCTAGGAACCTGGAAGGGGGATCTTATCAGAAATTGATGGCGCTTTTGCCTTGGTCTTGAACTTTCGGTTGTCCAGAAGCGTGAACAATGCATTTCTGTTTTAATAAACCCAGTCTATTATTTTATTATAGCAAATGAATTGTCAAAAACATGAGTTCTTCACAAAAAGTAAATGTGAAAATGCAATATCTCTTCAATAATAATAATAATAATACAAAAAAAATACAGGAGAAAGGATAGTTCCTAATCTATTCAATGAGGCCAGTATTTCTTAGATACTAAAACCAGATGAAGATATTTCAAGAAAAGAAAATTATGGATAAGTTCATTTTATGGCAATAGAACAGAAAATCTTCAACAAAATATAAACAAAATACTGCAGCATACGAATGAAATTAAGCATTACTTCCAAATGGAATCTATTCTATATATACAAGATGAGAATAACATCTGCAAATAGAAAATATGCATGTCAAATGCTAAACTCAGTAGCAAATAAAATGAATATGAAAACAAAAAAAGAGTACATATTTTTATCTACCAGACTTTTAAAAGTTACTCAGCTATCCAGGATTGGTGACACTGAGAGAAAATTGATGCTTTCACACAACTGTGAAAATTCGGTATAGCCTTTGGAGAATGCAATCTGACATGATTAATGAAAATGTAAAATGAACAAGCTCTTTATCTAATAAAACAATTCTCAAGGATCCAGAAAGACAGTGATTGCAGTATTGTTTATGTAATAAAATATCCACCTCCCCACCACTCTGCAGTGTCAGGGAGCTGGGGAATACAAGAAGTATTCTACTTGTGGGAAGAGGGACTGAAGGGACATTTGGAAGATACAGACTTCAAAGGACCTTACTTTGCAGCTTTGAGTTGTTGGAGAATTGCATCATCTTCCTCCAAACTAAAATGGTTTTAAGGAGAGAGATGAAATCTCCATGTATGCCTGCTGCTAAGAATTTCTAGAAATATACCTACCTTACCATCAATATTTCTTCCCTTAAGAGAAATATTTGCCCAGCCTTACTGGGTAATAATTATAGATACTAATCAAAGCTCTGACAGTGATTTCATAAGAGAAGTTTTCAATTAATATACAGTACATACCTCTGCAACCATTATTTATATTGTAATTCTACTTTCTTTCTTTAAATGCACAACTACGTACAGTAAAATCTGGCAGAGTTACTGATGATGTTAGGTTCGAGTGATGAAATATTAACTTCACCTTAGAAGTATACGTCATCTTTACGTTATTCAACATCTTTATACCGCCATTTGCATAGATGGTGATACTCCTGTCCTGACATAAATAAGTAGGGTGGAATTTTTACTCTAGTGCATATGATGTTAGTATTGATTTGTTCCCTTTTCCCAGTTCTTAATGATCATATAAATCTATAAGATTGCTGGCTACAGTCAGGTGACATCTATGGCTATGTTGTTGCAAGGATCTGACATATGCACATGTGACTGGCACACAAGACTCTGATCTCAAAATTCCAACCTCCCATCAACCAAGTCAGCCAACAAGAAATGACCTGTTTTGTGCTAATCATCTAGAAGCTTTTCATTGTCATGGTGCACTTCCCTGAAGGAGGAACAATGGATACCCTTTACACAAAAGAAAAATAAAGTAAAATTTGAGCTGTCAAGCTTCGTATAAACTTTCACAGAAGGAAAATGTCCTTTTAGTCTTAAAATAATGCTATTTTCAGATATCTATTATGAGGCCACAAAATAGGTGAAATTGGATTACTACAAAATCTTTGCTGACTCTAGTAATCTGAGTAGAACTTCCAAATTTAAATCTTTTATGTTGAATTGTGCTTTATAATCACACGTAGAAAAACAAGATGATTTTGACAAACCAGTTCTTAATTTGGAAGTCTCTTCATCATATAATATTCTTGTCAAGCTCTTTTTGAATGTCAGAGAGTCTTCACAGACAGATAGCAAATCACAGCAAAATGTATGGGGAAGTGGTATTTTCCAGATGAAACTTTACCCTGCAGGGATAAAGTCTGTGATACTGTGAGTTTTTCAAAGGATTTTCTAATGATGAACATGTTTTTCATTCTCAGAACTTTAGTTACCACACAGGAATTTGCCCATTAATTACAGTGTCAGAGCATGCTATTTCCTGATAGTGCAGTAGATAGCACAATTGGCGTACTAATACACTGCAGTTCTCTGCCAGATACCTGCACAATAACACATGAATTGTAGTGACAGAAAGATTACATTATATTCCGAAGAGCTACAGGGAGATATGAAAATGTCAGGTAACATGGCAATTACATTTAAAGTAACTTGATAATTAAAAAAATTATAAAATAATCTGCTGAAACATGCAGTTACTGTGTGGCTACATGTCCCTTTCCATTATGTTAATACTAAATTATGGGTTGGAGTTCCCATATCACCTATTCTACTCTCTCAATAAAAGATGTGAGAGTTGAAACACTGATGAGGAGATTGAGGAATTTTTTTTTTATTCCATACTACACGACAAAAAATGAAAGTTTCAAGCATAATGTAACATATAATTTCTTTCAAGTGTCTTCTTAAGCCAACTTCTAGCAGAGTAGGGAGGCTCTCTGGAGGATTATTTTTCTCATTTTGAAGCTGGCATTACGTTCTGCTGATGGAAGTAGAAAGCAAGAGAAAATATCATTTAAACATACCTTGTAAAGGCCACCTGGCACTTTGTCTAAATGTTTACAGGGATAAAATCTTCTGACCACCATGAATCATTTCAGTTCAATAGGGCTTATAGTCACCATGGACACTTGCAGAAATTCTAAGTCATGAAGAGGTCTTAAGTTTAATTTATTGTTAAGTGTGATATATATGCAAAGGAGATAAATTAGAATTGCACGCGAGAAAGGAGAGTCAAAGGAATAAATATATACTTTTATTAATACCAAAAATTGCTGCTGGGAAATATCATCCTTCTGTCTAACCTTTGGCTAATAAAAAATTAGACGGATGTGGTTACCAAGATCTTCACGGTATTTCTCTGCTATTGTTTTAGCTATCACGTTGCTGTTTTTCATAGTCATTGTGGTGTATTTCTTGCAAAAATGTTAATAGTATGAATTAATGGTTCAATTAATGGTTCAAAATTGTTCATTGCAACATAAAGTTAATTTTCTAAACATTATTTGTTGAGTGTCTCTCATGCCAGCAGCGATTTTTAAGCCCTGAACACATAGTAATGAGGAGATAATGTGCTTACACTCTTGACACCCTTGTTCCATAAAGGAGGCATATAGGCATAAGTTACAAATAACCAGGTAACATATTTTAGTCTTAAATAAAAGAATGAGTGTTTGTTTAAGTGCTGAGGATAGCGTGGCTACCACAGAGTAAGTGGTAAGAGTGCTTACTTGGAGAAGAATCATGATCTATAATTAAAAAAAAAATGAACAATGACAAAATTCATGAAAAAACATATCTAGTTGAGGGAATGACAAAAGTGAGCTCAGAGGCAGGACTGAGGAATACATCCATTTGGAGTTAGATGCAAATATAAATAAAGAAACAATCTCTACCAAAATAATAGGATGTGAATCTTTACATATCTGAATTTGCTAGTGAGATTTTTTTCAAAAGTAGTCCAAAATTAAATTACGAATAGCAAGACAGCAATTTTTGAAATACGTTTCACATCTTAAACATTGCTTTTGTGACTGGGAACTCTGAAAATGTTGACACATTCAAATGATTCTTCTTTGTAGACCTTATGTGGAATTATAATATCCTCTTAGACTGGCCTGAGATGTCTGGCAAACAATGCAAAGGCTGCTAATGTAAAATCAAAGTCTTCTTTTTAAATATTATTCTTTCACTATTTTTAATTTTTAAATGAAGCTAAATTTTGCTGCTTAAAAACATTTGAACATGCATAAATGTTTAGTGCTGACAATCACACTTAGATATTAATAGTTTGGGATAATACATCTATTCTATTCTATTATTTATATTGAAAAATTTATTGAAATAGCATTGCAGCATAAAATTTTTAAAGTTCCAGAAATGCATCATTATATATCAACATTTTTATAAACTAAACTTTCAGTGGTTTAGATAACAATTTCATGGCATTACAAATGCAGAACTTGCCATTATCTAATTAAATATAGGAATCCATCAAAAACTTCCCACAATTAAGAATTTTCAATCTATTAGCATGGTACGTTATTCTGTTACTTTGTGCCTTCTATTTCTTTTGTTAAAGTCGTGTAGTTTTCATTGTAGTTGCCTTAATCACCTTCATTAAATTTACTCCGTTATTTTCTGTTTTTTGGTGCTATTGTGATTGGAATTTCTCTCTTAATTTCCTTACTCTCTACTGTTTGTTTCCATACAGGAATGTTTCTGATTTATATCCTGCTACTTCACTGTACTCATTTATTTCTTCCAACCATTTCACTTTTTGGTAGACTCTTTATGACTTTCTAGGTGTATTTATTGTTTACCAATTTTGAGTGCTTTGATGTACTTATCCTTCTCTAGTATCCTGACCAAGACATCCAGAACTATGTTGAATCGTAGTGGTGAGAGTGGGCAGCCTTGTCTTGTTCCAGATCTTAGGGAAAAGACTTTCAATTTTTCACTATTCAGTATGATGTCGGCTCTGCATTTGTCATATACTGCTTTTATTTTGTTGAGGTATTCTCTTTGTATTCCTATTTTGGTAAAGGTTTATATCATGAGTGGTGCCGAATGTTGTCAAACACACTCTGTATATGTTGTTATGATCACATGATTTTCAAAAAATTTTCCCTTTGTTGATGAGGTGTATTAAATCAATTTGTCTATATTGAACTATCCTTGCATCCCTGGAATAAATTCCACTTCACTGTGATGTATCATATGCTGTTGACTCTGTCAAGATTTTGTTGAGAATTCTCGTGATAGTGGTCTGTAAAAAAGGTGCCATCTTTGTCTAATTTTGACCAGAATAATAATCAACTCTTGGAATGTATATGGGAGTTTTCCCTCCTCTTTGAATGTGTGTCAGAGTTTTAAAAGGATAGGGATTAGCTCTTATTCAAAATTTGGTAGAATTTTGGTAGTGAAGCCGTAGGAACCTAGGCTTTTATTTTGGGGGAGGTTTTTGAATACTGCTTCAATTTCTGTGCTTCTGTTGGGTCTGTTCAATTTATCTATGTTTTTATGGTTCAATTTCAAGAGGAAGTTTAATTCTAGAAATCTGTCCCTTCGTGATTGAACAAGTTTGTTGTCATATAAGTGCTTATAATAGTCTTTCTCGATCCCCTTTTTCTGTAAGTCTGCTGTAATCTCACAGTTTTCCATTTCTGAATTTGTATTAGGGTTTTCTCTAGATTTTTCTTTGTGAATCTAGCTAAAGTTCTATCAGTTTTGGTTTATATTCAAAGAAATAGTTCTTGGATTCATTGATATTTTGAATGGTCTTTTTGTTTTCAGATTCATATGTGGTCAAGGGGGTAATCCACCAAGAATAAGTAACTATCATTAACATATGCGTGCCCAATAGTGGGCCATCTAAATATATAAAAGCTATACTTCAAAGCTAAAGGCAGTCTTTGGCAATAACACAATAGTAGGGATGAACTTCCATACCCACTGTATGTTAATCCAGGCATAATATCAACAAAAAATTAAAGATCCTAAATGAAACTGTAGATTATATGAAACTGATAAGCCACAGGTAGATATAGTGTTCTACCCCAACAAAAAAGAATATGCATTCTTGTTTTCAATTTCTGAGGATTTTTTTCTCTGTGATATTGAACCCATTTGTGAGCTTTCCATGTTTATCTTTAATTCCTTTACGGTATTTTTTTTATCGCTGCCATTTATTCTATGACTTTCTTCAAGGCCTCAATATCCTTGGTTAAGTACTCTCTTTGATGTGTCACTTATTTTCTGAGGTTTTCCAGTTGTCTGGGTAGTTGTGTGTGCCTCTTGCACCTGATTCAGCATTTTTTATAGATGCTATTTTTAGTTAATTTATCTGTTAGTTTGTCCAAATCAGTGTCAATGAAATTCTCTCTGTGGAGTTCTTAGCATCTTCCTTTTGTGTTATTGGGGTGACTTAGATTTTTACATGACTTTCTCCTTTGCCTTGAATTTAGTACTGTGATTTTTCTTTTCTTTTTCTTCCAGTATTGTGATACTGGGTTCTGGTGCAGTTGGTGCCAACTCTTTAACTTTTGTGGAGGTGGAGCCAGTTTTACTCTCTAGAACACTTTTAATTGGGTTGCTGGTGCTATTTCAGGTGGTACCTGCAAGCTTTGTTGTGGTTGGAGGGGTAGTTCCTTTCTCTGTGTCACTAACAGGCAATTCTTTAACACATGGAGAAAGTTCATAGGCAGCCAGAGCTTCAAGCACTTTCTTGTTGCAGGTGTGATTAGAGATTCCCCTTACAGTAGCTCTCCAGTGCAGGAAGAGAAGACACAGGCACCCTTAGGATGCTGTATTGAGCATTGAGGCAGCAGGCAATTCCACTATTTATCTTTAAGTTCTAACTTAATTTAATTTAAAATAGCATTTTCAAAAAGTCAGCAATTTAATCTTTGACAGAATGAACATTCAGATGTTTTACTTGAATTCTGTGAATTAAGAATGATAGAATTATTGTTGAAATTTAAACTAATTTTCTATTTGAATCATCAAAAGCTCCTGCTATAGCATTTGCATTATTTTTGCCCAGCTGTTAAAAGAGCCAACATATGAAATAGTCACAGTGAGATTATTTTTGCACATTCACAAGAATTTAGATTAAAAATTTAATTATGGAGAACATCTATTTGGTCTAAATGGCTTATCCTTATTTTTAAAAATAATGTTAACACAGTAGCATGTGATAAATTGACATTTGGAGTCAAATCTTTGTAAATATAGCTGTTAATTTTGAAGAAGATTCTAGGTGTATTTTCAGAAGATTTGAATCCTATACTATTCAAGTTTTATATAGCTATTGCTTTTACAGTAAATGGTAAATGTTAATGACTTCTTTGTGGTAATATTATGTTCATCTTTCTGGTAATTCAAAATCCAGTACTGTCAAAATAATTGATAAGTATTTATTTGTTCTCATTTTAGTTTATAGCTGCCAAAAGTTTTTATTGCAAGACATAAAAACATTACTAAATGATAAAACAGATTTATGTCTGTAGATAGGATACCCTTGTGCAGTTCCCTTTTTAAACACTGAATCTAGACTTGTTCTGTGATTTGCTTTAATTGGTGGAAGTGTTGCTATTATATAATATTTTCAGGCTCAATTCCTTCTTAAATACATTTTATAAAGTAACATTGGTTTACGACGTTATGTTTCCAGTGTACAGCATTATAATTCTATATCTGCATATAGTACATTGTAATCGTCAGCAAAATTTAGTTTCTGACCCTGTGTGGTGCAGGTGACTAAGGCACGAACTGAAACATGTGGGTTCAAGATCCATGGAGGAGGGACAAAAAATGTCTAGTTTCCATTCAACTCTGTATAACTGACCCTTCCTGCAGTTTTTCATCCACTCCATCGCACTTCCCCTCTGGTAAACAACCACTCTATACCTATGAGTTTGCGTTGGTTTTGTTTTGTATCAGATCATATTTTGACATCAAATATGTTAAACACTATAATAATTATTTTGATGCAGAATACAAACAGACATGGATAAATGAAACAGAAATGAGAGCCCAGAAATAAACCCAAATATATATATAGACAACTAACTTTTGGCAAAGAAGTCAAGCAAAAGGCTTAAAATGGATCAATGATAGTATCTTCAGTAAATAGTGTTGAGAAAACTAGACAGTAACATGAAAAAGAATAATGCTAGAATACTATCAAGCTCCATGCAGAAAAATTAATTCAAGATGGATTTCAGACCCGTTCATAAGATTTAAAACCATAAAATACCTAAAAAATGTAAGTAGAAAGCATCTTGACATTAACCTTAGCATTTTTTTAAATTGTTTTGATTCCAATAGCAAAGGAAAGGAAAAGAAAAATAAACCAATAGAATTATAACAAACTAAAAGCATAAAGATTAATTCTTAAACAGTGCTGGCAGAATCCTATGTTATCCTCTTGTATTTCTAGTCTACTCTTATAGAAAGAGAACCTATATGATGAAGTTTTGACTTTGAGCCTATATTTATACTTCAAATGTCAATGAATTTTCTGTATGCAGCAGAAAGTTGGGCTATGTTTTTTAATTCAGTAAACCACTCTGACTTTTGGTGGTGGGTTCAATCCATTAATATTTAGGGTCATTATTGAGATGTAATGCTCACTGACATTTTATTAATTGGTTTCTTAGTTTTGTTGCTGACAATATCTTTGCTCTTCCTTTTCTTAGGTGTTTGAGAACACCGACACTGTGTTTGGTTTCACTTTTCATTTTTTTTTTTTGTTTCTTCACTGGTTTTATATTTTGAGGTTTACCTGGGTAGACCTAAAAGAATCTATGCTCATAACCTGTTTTAACTTGAAATAAAGTCTGGAGCTCATTGTAAAAATTCACAGTTTTATTCTCCTCATTCCGACATTATTTATTTTTGATGTATTTCTTAATATAAGTGGGGTTTCTTTTCATTACATAGAACTTCCTTTAATATTTATTAAATGGCTGATTTAATGGTAATGAATTCCTTTAACCTTTGCTTGTATGTAAAATAACTTTTGAGTCCTTCACTTCTAAGTGTTAATCTAGTAAGGTAGAATATCCTTTACTGAAAGTCCTTTTCTTTCAAAATTTTGAATATATCATGCCATTCCCTTCTGACATAAAGAAATCAACATTCTTATGGGGTTTTTTTTTAAATGTAACTTGCTTTTATCTGGCTGTTTTTAAGATTTTTCTCTTTATCTTGTATTTTTTCATTTTAATGGCAGTGTGCTCTGGTTAGATCTGTTTGTGCTTCTTTTGTTTTAAACTCTGAATTTCCTGGACCTGGAGGACTATTTCTTTTCTCAAGTTCGGGAAATTCTTGGCAACTATTTCTTCAAACATGATTTCTGCCCCCTTCTCTCTCCATTATCCTTCTGGGACCCCTAAAATGCAAATGTATTCCTCTTGCTGTTAGTCCACTAATCTTATATGCTCATTTAAAAATGTTGTTTTCTAATGGGGAAATGAACTGAACAGACACCTGCCTATAAAGACACACAGATGACCAACAGACACCTGAAAAAATGTTCTACATCACTTATATTAGAGAAATGCCAATAAAATTTATAATAAGATGCCAATTCACACCAGTGAGAATGGCCTATATCAAAAAGATTGAAAATAGCAGGTGTTGGAGAGGGTGTGTAGAAAAAGAACTCTCCCATTCTATTGGTGGGGATATAATTAGGTGCAACCTCTTTGGAAAACAGTATGAAGTTTCCTCAAACAATAAAGATGGATCTATCATTGGACTCAGCAATCCCACTCTAAGATATACCCAGAGGATACAAAATCTCTAATCAGAAAAATATCTGCACCCTGATGTTCATAGCGGCACAGTTCACAACAGCCAAGACATAGAAACAACCTAAATGCCCAACAACAGATGACTAGATAAAGAAGCTGTGATATATATATTCAATGAAATTCTATATAGCTACTAAAAAATGAAATTGTGCCCTTTGCAACAATCTGGATGGAATTGAAAGGGATCATGTTAAGTTAAATAAGTCAACAGAAAAGGAGAAATATAAGATGATTTTATCCATATGTGGAATATAATAAAATGAAACTAAACAGATAAATCCCAGCAAAATTTCTCACAAACCGATGACTGCCAGAATGGCAGGAAGAGTAAGGGGAGAAAGTAGGGAAAATGTGGTGGTAAAGGACACAGGAACTCTGTTGGAGGGTGTGGTGTGAAATATAGACTGAGGTACTATGTCAATATTCAAAACTGAAGGTAGCATTGTGAACTTTCTAATTTCTATTTTGTTGATTCTGTTGGAGGCTTTTTTAAAAGTCTGCTACTGAACCCCTCTATTGTGTTCAACAGCTCCATGCATTCTATTTGGCTACTGTGAATGGGGGTGCAACAAATACGGGGACACATAACATCTCTGTGGATGGGAGCTTTTGTATCTTTTGGGTAGATGCCAAGAAGTGGAATGATGGGATCATATGGGATTTCCATCTTTAGTTTTTTGAGGAATCACCAAACTGTTCTCCATAGGGATTGTACCAATTTCCACTCCCACCAACAGTGCAAAAGTGTTCACTTTTCTCACCTTCACCAGCACTGATAATTTCCAGACTTTTGAATAATAGCCAGTCTTTCAGGTCTAAAGTGATAACATTATTGTTTAAATTTGCATTTCCCTGCTAGCCAGTAAGTAGGAAGATAATCTCATGTGCCTGTTGGCCATCTGTATATCCTCTTCAAAACAGTGTCTCTCCAATCCTCCTACCATTTTTTTGATTGGATTGCCTGTTCTTCTGTTGTTGAGTTTTATGAATCCTTTGTATGTTTTGGATATTAAGCCTTTGTCAGAAATATCGAATGCAAATACCTTCTCCCAATTAGTAGGTTTCATTTTGGTTTTGGTGTTGTTTTCTTTTGTTGTGAAGAAGTGCTTTAGTTTGATGTAGTCCCAGTTGTTTATTTTTCTTTATATTTCCCTTGATGGTGGGGTTGAATCGCCAAAGGCATGGAAAGTCTTTCCTAAGCTGTCTTCTAAGAGCTTTATGGTTTCTGTTCATGTGTTCAAGTCTCTAATTATTTTGAGTTAACTTTTGTGAATGGTGTTAGAAAGTGATCTTGCTTCATTTTTCTTTTTGCATGTGGCTGTACAGTTTTTCCCAACACCATTTGTTGAAGAGATTTTCCTTTTTTCATTGAATGCTTTTGACGCCTTTGTGAAGATTAACTGATTGTATATGAGTGGGTCAGTTTCTGGTGATTCAGTTCCACTGATCTGTACCTCTTATTCCATTATCATACCGTTTTGATAACTATTGCTTTGTAATATAGTTTGAAGTCTAGAAGTGTAATCCCTCCAGGTTCGTTCTTTTTTTCTAATGATTGATTTGGCTATATGGAATTTTTTGTTCCATACAAATTATAAAATTTTTTGTTCTATTTCCTGGAAAAATGCCCAAGAGATTTTAATGGGGATTACATTAAGTTGAATTATTGCTTTAGGTAAGATGACATTTTAATGATGTTCATTCTTCCCAACCATTAGCAAGGAATGTATTTCCATCTCTTTATATCCTGCCTCCTATATTTCTATAAGACGGGCTTGCAGTTTTTATTGTACAGGTCTTTCATCTCCTTTGTTAAGTATATTCCAAGATATTGATTCTCTGTACTTATCTTTTGAATGCTATGGTTATCTCTATTTCATTTTCTTATAGTGTGTTTCATGCATATAGAAATACAACTGATTTTTGTGCATTGATTTTGGAGCCTGCCACCTTGCTGTATTCATTGATGAGTTCTAGAAATTTTTTGATAGAGTTTTTGGAATTTTAAATATATAAATAATAATATATTTTGCAAATATTGAGAGTTTTACTTCCTCCTGTCTGATTTAGAGTCCTTTTATTTCATTTTCTTGTCTAATTGCTGTGGCTAAGATATCCAGTACAATGTTAAATAGCAGTGGTGAGAGTGAACAACCTTGCCTTGTTCCTGACCTAAGAGGAAACGCTTTCAATTTTTCATCACTGACTATGGGTTTTTCAAATACAGCCTTTATTATGTTGAGAAATGAACCTTCTATTCCTATTTTATGGAGGGGTTTTTATCATAAATGGGTGCTGGATCTTGCCAAAATCTTTTGCTGCATCTAGTGATATGATCATGTGGTTTTTCTCTTTGCTCTTGTTGATATGGTGCATGACATTAATAGATTTATGTATGCTGAACCATCCTTGCATCCCTGGGACGAGTCCCACTTGTTGTGGTGGATGATCTTTTTGAAGCATTGTTGAATTTAGTTTGCTAAAATTTTGTTGAGAATTTTTGCATCTATGTTCTTTAGAGATGTCGGTCTGTAATTTTCTTTCTTGGTGACATCTGTCAGCTTTTGGTGTCAGTTTTAATGTTAGCCTCATAAAGAGTATTTGGGAGAGTTCCCTATTTTTCAATATTTTGGAAGAGCTTGAGAAGAACAGGTGTTAATTCTTCTCTGAAGGGTTAGTAGAACTCATTGGAGAAGCCATCTGGTCCTGGACTTTGCCTTTGGGGCCGCCCCTGATTACTTCTTCAATCCCTTTGCTTGTGATTGAACTGTTCAGGTTTTCCAATTCTTCCAGGTTCAGTCTTGGTAGATTATATTTTCAAGAAATCTGTCCATTTCTTAAGTATATCCATTTTGGTGGTATAGAGCTGTTCATAGCAGTTCATTATGATGTTTTGAATTTCTGTAGGATCTGTAATTTCTCCCAATTTATTTGTGATTCTGGCCATGAGTTTTCTCCCCTTTTTGCTTTGTGAGTCTATCCAATGACTTGTCAATTTTGTTTATTTTTACAAAGAATCAACTTTCAGTTTCACTGATCTTCTGAATTGCCCTTTTGTTTTTTATTTTCTTTACCTCTGCTAGAATTTTGATTATTTCCTTACTTGTTCTGAATTTTGGCATTAATTGTTCTTCTTTCTCTTGTTGTTTTAAATGTAGAGTTAGGTTTTTTATTTGTGATTTTTCTTATTTCTTCAGATAGACCTGAATTGTGATGAACTTCCTCTTTAGTACTGCTTTGTCATTTAGTACTCATTGTCATTTGTCTCTAAGTATTTTTTAAGTTCCTCTTTGATTTTCTCTTTTACCCAAGAGTACGTCAGGAGCATATTGCTGAGTTTCTGATTGGTTTGGGGGTCTTCTAGCTTTCTTTTTGTGGTTCATTTCCAGTTTTAGGCCATTATGGTCAGAGAAGATGCTTGGTATGACTTCAATCTTTGTAAATTTGTTGAGAGATGTTTTGTGTCCCAGTATCTAATCTATCCTTGAGATTGTTCCATGAGTACTTGAGAAGAAAGTGAAATCTGTAGTTATTGGGTGAAGTGAACGGTATGTGACTAATAGACCTATCTTTTCCAGATGGTCATTTAAAGTGGCTGTTTCCCTGTTAATTTTCTACCTGGTTGATCTGTTCATTATTGTAAGTGAGGTGTGGACATCCTCCATATTATTGTGCTGCTATCAATGTCTCTCTTCAGGTCTAATAATACTTGCTTGATATATTTTGATGCTCCTTCATTTGGTGCACATATGTTAATAATCATTATGTCTTCCTGGTGGATTGATCTTTAATCATTATATAGTGTACATCTCTGTCTTTTGTTATGCTCTATAGATGGAAATCTGATATGAGTATAGCTGTTCCTGCTCTTTTGTGGTTGCCATTCAACTGTAGGATTGTCTTCCAGTCATTGATTTGAGTGTTTGTTTATCTTAAGGAGTAAGGTGAGTTTCCTGAATGCAGCAGTTTGGGTTATGCTTTTTAACTTATTCAGCCACTCTGCATTGTTTGATTGGTTAACAATCCGTTAACATTTAGGGTGATTATTGATATATATATATCTATATATATAGATATATATATATGTATATATATAGCTGCTTAGTGTCATTTTATAATTTGTCTTTTGTATGTTGCTTCAGATGATGACTTTGTTCTCTTTCTCTATTTAGGTCAAATGGGTACACTTATGTTTTGATTGATTTTGCCTTTGTTTTTTTCTTCACTTTCTCCCTGGGGATGTATTTTGAGGTTACTGTGAAGTTAGCATTCATAGTTCTATGTTTACTACCTAATTGTATTAGAAAACATATTAAAATTCTTCTCATTCTAACTATCCACATTTTTGTTCTCTTCCTCCACTCTTTCAATATTTGCTGTCTTTCTGTGTTTTCTGTGTGGTTTCTTTATGCTTTAGAGAGCATCCTATAATATGTTTTGCAAAGCTGGTTTTGTGATGATAAACTCCTTTAACTTTTGCTGGTCAGAAAAGGTATTTATCATTCCATAAGTTCCAGATGATAATCTTGCTGGATATAGTATCCTAGACTGAAACTGCTTTCCTTTCAGCACTTTGAATATACGCTCGTGGCCTGTAGAGTTTCATTTGAGAAATCCACTGACAATCTAATGGGGTTCCTCTGTATGTGACATGCTTTTCTCTGGCTGTTTTTAATATTCTTTCTTTATTTTGCATTTTGATATTTTTATGACAACGTGTCTAGGTGTATTTCTATTTGGGTTTCTTTTATTAGGAACTCTTTGATCTTCTGGATTTGGAGGCTTGTTTCATTCTTCAAATTGGGCAAGTTCCCATCTCTTTTATTACTTCTGATATGGTTTCTGCCCCCTATTCTCTTTCCTCCTCTGGGATCCCTATGATGAGAATGTTTTCCCTTTAGGTGTTATCCCAGAGGTCTCAAATGCCATCTTCAATTCTTTGTTTTTATCTTTTTTCTGATTTGCTTGATTATGTGCCTCTCTCCTGTCTTCCAGATTGCTTAATATTGGAAACTTCATCAATCCTATTGCTGAGTCCCTCTATTCAGTTCTTTAATTCAACCATTATTTTTCTTACCTGTTCGATGTCTTGTTTTAATTCTTCTCTTTGCCTCCTGACATTCTCCTTTATTTCCTCTACCGATTTCTGAATTTCCATGAGTATGTTAATCACTGTTACCCTAAATTCCTCTTCAGGTAATTTACAAACGTCTGTTGTGTTTAGATTTTCAGTGTTTTTGATAGGGTCCCTCCTTTCATGTAGGTTTCTCTGTGCCTTTGCTCTGTTCGGAATTCTGTTTATATTTCTGAGTGCTCAGTTTCCCTCGTGTTGCATAGGTTTGACTAGCCCAGGATTGGCAATAAGTCTGCAGTTTCGCCTCTACCCAAGGATAGTGAAAGTGGGTAGTGTTGACGTTTGGGATTGCCTTCTCACTGTAATCCAGAGGGTAGGATATCTATCGGGCAGGATTTCTGGTGGGTGAATATGTGTTGGGCAGGATTTCCACTAGGTAGACCATGGGCTCTGACGTGAAATGGTTTCGTGAAGGATATGAGCTTTGAATTTCTTTGGTTGATTTCTGATTATGGCTGTGCCCAGTATTTCACTGTGCAGGCTTCAGCTCAGGTTCTGGTATGCTGGCTCTCCTTCCACCCTCTCCCAAGTTGGCCCTTTATGACTATGTGTCTCAGCCTTGCTGGGTCCACCTTTCACTCTCTCAGCAGCTGGTCCCCAGATCCCTAGCCTCCACCCCATTGTGCATCTGGAGACTCCCAATCTCCATTTCAAATCCAAATTTGGAATTTGTCTTTGAACCCCACTGGGTGCCCTCACCCACTGTTAGTTATCAGCTGTTCTGTCTCCAGCTGAGGTAACAGTCGTTTCTTGGTGTTTGACTCAGGAAATTAGGTGATTACTTTTCCTTTGTTTATTTATTTATTTGTGTCTATAGGGAGAGACCCAAAAGTGTGTAATGGAGTTATCATCCGGAAGTTGATCAGATGCATTCTATTTGGAACTGCATCACATTTTTCTCTCTTTGTTGTAGTTCTCTTGTTGTTCTATTAGATTTCTAGTTTTAGTGAGGTTCATTGAAAATGTGCTTTAGGGTCTTCCTCAAGTAGTTTACTTATTTCTATTGTATTCAGATTTTCACCTTGACTTTTGTTTAGATTCATTATTTCACATGTATTTCTTGTCTATTTATTCTATTTGACATTCTGTGCTTATTTATATGGGTTAGTCCTCCCTGTTATAAAGGCCTTGTGTTAGGGTATCAAGCTACATAGTATAGGCCTGGCTGATTATGCTGGGATTCATTTAGTTGTGTGATCTCAGTACTAATTACAATAGTTGAAGCTATAGACCTTACCTTTTGTTGAGACCAAAGAGTCTATTCCACAGGGTTGGAGATGAGATAGAAAATGCAGAGATTTCACCCTGATTTGCAGACATGAACAATAAGAAACAAGAAGAGACACCAAGAGTTGTAAGTCCAGTTCATAAGTAGGCCCTAGTCACAACAGAGGTCATGTTAGAGAGTCAGGAACTGGTAGTATCAAAGTACAATTCTATATGAAAATCCCACAGTCTTCCAGAGGAGTGGCAATTCCAACAAATGTAGTAAACATGCTCTGGAGTTTGGGAGTGGAAACTCTAGGAAATACAAAGATGAGAGCAAAGTTGATTAGCATCAGACTCAGACTGGTAGACATTGCTCTTTTGATCAAACCCATCCAATTATCTTCCCTGAGAAAGCCAGAAAATGGGATGTTTCTTTTAGGGAAAAATTCAGCTCTCCACACCAGTGCTGTACACCAGGATGTCTGTCGTTTTTAGGTGATGAAAAGGTAGCTGTGAGCGTTGATATTTTGGTACATGTGAGTTGATGATAGAGGGAAGCTGGAATTTTCCCCTAGGATTTCCATGCAACATTAGTACCAGTGCCCATATAGCAAAGTGGTTTCTCATATCACAAATAATTTAACCCTCTTTCGATCCCACACCGAGGTTTTTCTTTCAGTGACAGAATGGCAGTGCCCAGGTGTAAAGGTACCAGTGGAAGGATCAGGCCTTTCAATTCTGGGGAGAGTATCCGTATCACTGAACTCTTCTAAAGGACCTCAGGGTCAGAGCAGCATAATGGTGCCATTTATGGAGAGTAGTTTCTCCTACCATTTAAGATGATATGTATTCTTCCTCTTTGTGGGAATGCTTGTCCGTTTTCCTTTTCAAAAGTCATAGTTGCAAAATGAGTGTGTTTTTGTTGTACCTGGGAGGGAGGAGATGAGATCAGTATCTTAACAGTCCTCCATCTTGGTACCAGCTAAATAATCATTTTACAATTTAGCAGAAATAACAAAACTATATATACATATTTTAAGCGCAAATACAGGCATACGACATTATTTCTGAAAAATATGCAAAATCGGATATGAAGCTAATGTCAAATATAGCCAGAGAAAGGATTAAAAAAAAAGATGAATTCCTTTCTTAAATGATTATATTGATAACTCTAATAATAAATGTCACGTAGAGAAGAGAAAGGTAAAGTTGCTATGGTATATGAATACTAGTACATATTTTGCTTTAAAATTGCCTAGTTTACACTAATATACAGCATATAAACAGCTCATTTATGAAAGACACAGGCATAAGGAAAAAGTGCTTTGTCATATTTTATTAGTTTATCACTTATCAAACATCTAACTAAAGAACCTCTCCAGTTAGATGGTAATTGTTTTGTGACTCAATGTTATATATTGGCAAAGGGGCACCATGATCAAGATAGTGCTGTGTGAATAAGCAAGTGCTGGAAAGGATGTGGCAAAATGGGAAATCTTACAATCACATTCTGTTGGTGAGAGTGTAAAATCATGCAATCATTATGAAAAGCAGTATGGAGATTGCTCAAAAAAAACTGAGAGTGGAAATTCCATATGATTCATTGTTCCTCTGCTTGGTTATTTACACTAAAAGCACAACACTTATTTGCAGGCATATATGCATATACCATGTTAATTGAAGTATTATTTATAATAGTCAAGAGCTGTATACAACCTAAATGTACATGAACAGATACGTGGTGTATATACATAAAAATATGTGGTATATATACACGGTGGAATAATAGGCAGCTATGAAAAAGGTGAAATCTTACCACTTCAGCAACATGGATGGACCTGGAAGAAATTATGTTTAGTGATATAAACCAGAAGGAGAAAGACATATACTATCATTCATTTGTGGTGTACAGAGATATTAAGTAAACAAAGGAGTTAAATGGAACAAAGTATACTTTAAAATAATTTAAAATGAAGTAAATCAAGCAAAAATACAGCTTTTAGCCAAAAAAAGAAATGAAAAAGAAAATTAATAGGTGCAGGAAGAGATGAGATGGGGTTCTAGGGAGACAAATGGGAAAAATTTTTAATTATATAGTGAAGAAAAAAAATGAAATAGTGGTGAACTTACTGTAGCATATACAGATGTAGATATACTGGATGTGTGTCTTAAACCCATTTTGTGTTATAATGCAATATTTCTTTATATTATGTCAAGAAAATCAATTAGAAACACAAAACACCAAAAATGACTGCCTAAAAATAAAATAAAATAATTTGATATAATTTTTTTATTGAAATACATCATTTAAAATAAACATGTTGATATGTCTCTGAATAACTAAAAAATATAAAAAGTTTATCAGAAGTTTATAAAAGCTGAGACGACAGTATTGCTTGCACACTTAAGTAGGCATCCAGGAAATTACACATGGAATTATTCCACTTTTGACAGGGATATTTGAAGAAAAATTCTAGAAAAAAGGAGACAAATAATAATAAATTTGACATATTAGAAATCTTCATATGAAAAGTATGAGGAAAATATTGCTATAATGGTGAGGCAATAGGCAGGATGTAGTTTCTGATTCTAGCCCACTCTTGTGTGAGCACTAATCAAAGATGGAGAACTCCTTATGGAGTAATTAGAAGAAATGTTCCTTTATCATGCAGTGAGTTCACTTGAACCCAGAGGGCGTAACTAAGACTTTTGCTTGTAAGCAGTTAGCTAAACATGGAAAGATAAAAGTGTGCTTCAGAGAGTAGAGCTAACACTAATCCAAGAAATTAGACAAGGATACATGTGGAAATTGATAGTACAAAATAAGAGAAAGTTGAAGTTTTGGGCAGAGTGATCTTTGACCTGGAAATTCAATAAAATGAGTGTATCAGTTAACAGATGGAATAGTGAAGTGCTTATGAGCAGTAACCCATGTCAGTCAGTCCTGGAGTAGTGATGTAGTTAAAGAAGTTAAAAAAGCAGAAATTTAAATCTTTGCTCATGTTTCTTTCAAATACTTTAGGAGGTCAAAAAATAAGTTCTTGAAAGTTCATTAACTTTTCCTTGATCTTTGTATTCTTTTATTCCCAAATTCACCCTAAGACAAGAGAAAAAGGCAAACATCATTTAGTTCCTTTCTTCTCATCCATCCCCTCTCACACCTCTCCCTTCCAAATCATCTACATGCTGTTTTAGCATGCTTAATGCTTGAACACTAACACCTTCTTATACTAGACCTTTGGGCTATATGCTGATGCTCTCACTGACTTTATCTTTTTTTTGTACAGTTCTATTTATACTGAATCCTTCTATCCTTTTCTCCTACTTGAAAAGGGAATGTGGAGTCTGAACAGGCAGATAAAAAGTACACCTAGTGAGGGAAAAGGTCTTGGTTCCTTCACTGAATCATTTGCATCTTTTTTGAGAAGGAATGTTGTAGCTAATCTGGGTATACTTATATTACATTTATGGAAATCTTCATATATGCTCTCTGGTTGGATCGTATACTAAGTTATGGATGACAGGACAAGGGTTCAATGTTTTGTATTCTCTATTAACTAGTGGTTGTCCTGGTCTAACCAGTAGGAGCCAGGTTCTCTCATGTATCTATAAAGATTGATTTATAATAAAAAAATTCTCTAAGTGATTGTAAGAATTAAATTAGATGTGGTGCGCCTTGGTGGAGAAGCAGTTGAGTCAACTGCCTCCGAAGGAGCAAGCCAAATACCCCTATGCTCAAATCCCAGGTAGGGGGATAAGGTGGAAACAACTGGTGTGAGCAACTAAATAAGAATAGAACAAAGATGCTTTCTCCTCCTCTCCCTGTCTACTCACTTTCATTCCTGCTTGTAACTTTCCTTCAAACAAACAAGAATTGAATTATGTATTAAAAGTAAAACATATCTTGCTAGTAATAAAACATAAGTAGTGGTTATTTTTTCATCCTGTCTAGATTCAAATCATGGGTTATTTAAATACCCTGTGTAAACTGTTGTCTCATCCCCAATTATTTTCTTATTCTGTGTGTTGTAAACAAGCTTATAAAATAACTGATTTTTCAAAGTAAAATACTAAGAAATAAAGAGGTTAATAGTTTTAAAATATTAGGAAAAATAAAAAATTTGAGATAAATGCATTGTTTTGTAGACCAATCATAAATAATAGGTGACACCAACCATTTATTCTTTATACAACTACATGCTGATTAAAAAACAAGCACTCTTCAGAGACCTCCTTCTTTGTACCATTTGCGTTTCTACTGGAAGGGACTTCATTTGAATAATTTATGATGTCTGTCTTTCTTCTATGATCTTGAAGTGACTTACCACATTGTCTGACTCGATTATTTTCTTCCTTTTCTCTCTGTGCTCTGCTGCTTCTTTTGGGAAAAAGACTGTGATTATTCATTGCTGTGACTAGCTGGGAAAATTCATTTTAGAAGAACAATATTAACATTTTCACTTAGCTAATGCATCTAAAATCATACTCTTTAACCTGAACTTTATCAAAACTGAAGGATATGTTTTAGTTTCATTTGTTTGACTCATTTGTTCTCCCAAATGTATGTATGATAGGGGATGGAAAGGGATAATATTTATTGTTTATCCCTCATACTATAATAGGTACTAGACTAGACACCATAATCTGAGCTTAAGATATTTTCTAATATATACATATATGTGTGTGTGTGTGTTAAAGAATGAACAAAGTTAATTCAAGATAGATGATGCAGAACCTTGGTTTTTAATCTCACCTTTAACATTTACTAGCTGCTTGCTTTCGGGAAAAGTTAGCTTAATCTTTTGGAGATTCAATGACCTCATCTATAGAAAGAGAGTAATAACCCCTGCCTCAAAGGAATGATACAAGATGAAAGATAATATTGATGCAGAAATATTTTGTAAACACTAGAAGTGTTAAATAAACCCTGTCCTAGCTTGTCTTCTTTATATTAACCCCTCCCATTCCTACCAGCCAAATCCCTGTCTGATTATTGACCTGGCATACCATGTCTCCAAACGTGACTCAACCCATAGCCCTGAACTCCAATTTTTAAGTTTTAAATAATCATAAATTGATGTCAGTCCTAGATTTGATCTCTCAGCTATTACCTGTTATTGTCCTCAGGCAGTTTCAACCAAAAGGTTTGTCATTGACCTTCTTGTGTCTGGATTTCTGCCGATAGCTTATTGTCAGATTTCCCTAGATTCGTGATTTCTAGATCTTCCTAAACATATGCTTCGTTATATATTCATATATAATAATGCTCAGAGTGTAGAATGCTGAACTTTCTTCCTTCTGTTCTTTTTAAATAGGTGATATGTGATGGATGAATCTAACTCCTGTGCTATAAGTTAGCTCCAAATAAAAATTTATGACCTTAAAACCTTTTAATCCAAGTCACTTTTGGTAAAAGCAGCTGAAAGTTCCATTTATAGAACTTCTTTAGAGATTTTCCAGATAATAAGGATTGAAGAGAAACACCAAAGACTGACCCAGAATAGCAACTAGGACATTTCCTTTGACAGCTGCAGCAGATCTGGTGGAAATTTAAATTAGTCTCAAAACAGAATGGAGAATGAACTCAACTAAGCTTACTAACAATAGTGTTTGGTGTTGATTGCTAAGCGGGGAAATACAAAAGATCAAAAAATAGTATAGCATGTTATTGACATTATTGATGACACCTATGAATCATTAAAGAGTAAATTCATCAGAAAATGCAAAATATGCAGATGTCAACTCCTATATAGTTAAAATATATAGTTCCATTATTACTGAAAGTAGATATAATTATAGATACATTCTCAAAATGGAACTACCATTTCTCCTTGTAAACTCTTTTGACTAGAGATACTTGTGCCCCCATTACATAAGGTCAATTATTCCACCTTTTCTGTGTGTTTGGCTCTAACAGCTTCTCTCTTTTGTATTAAGCAGAGTGTGGGAGGCGTTATTGATGACAGGATGATAGGAATCTCAGATCTAATGTGGAAAGAAAAGGCATCCTTGACCTTGGTAATACTTGCCAGGATTTATCTAGCTTCAGTGCCAAGTTTTCCTGTCAATTCTTTTCATCTGTCGTCAGGCAAGATGGAGGCTGCTTATGTGCCACCCTAGGAGAGGAAGCCTATAGTCCTGAAGCCCATTCCCAAAGACACACAGCAGCTCCACCAAGTGGAGGTTTTGATTGAGAAGCAACTCTAAATCATTCCATATTTTGCCAGTGTAGGTTTGTAGATATGAAGTTGCATGCAGAGACACTGTTTTTAAAACAGAATCCAGATGTTTCTAGGTTTTCCATGTCTTTGGCTTAGGGTACAGATGGCTCTGGATACATCTGTTTTTCAGATATTATACAAGAAAATATGATAATTTATTTATGATTCCACATCTTTGGAAGAAAAACTTAAAATTTGAAGGTATCAAGGGCAGGACAGTTTTATTAACATCAAACTAAAAAACACAGTTGGAGAAAACACCATAACTATCATTAATACAAAGAGATACTCTAGAAGAAAATATTTGCAACATAGAATAGACATATGATTCACATTCCTAAGAGCTATTAAAAATCAACAAGAGGAAGATAAACAACTCATAGAAAAAGACAAGACATGGACAAATAGCTAATATATAAAAATAAATATACACATGGCAATTATAATTAGACACAAGTAAATTAAAGAAGTGATGTATCGTTAATAAATACTACACATTACTAAAACACACCCAAACTAAAATGATTGTATCAGTCCAGTTTGTCAAGATAAGGACACAGCATCTAATACACTGTTGGTAGGGCTGTAATTTGGCACACTACTTTGATGGACAATTTAGATATATCTAATGAAACAAACGATGAATCAATGTTATTATTCAGCAATTTCATTTTGACAATGATCCACAGAAATTTTTACTCATGTGTATTAAGACAAATACACAAGTATATTCAATCTATATAATTTCCAAAGACTAATAGGAACAATCTAAGTAATAGAATAGTTTCTAAATTATTTATGTATGTATATGATGCATTATTATGCAGCAACTCTAAAGAGGACCAAGTAAAATTTTCATGATCCATTTTTATGTGCAAAGGGAAAGTCACATAGTAATTTTACACCATGTTTATAAAATTATGTATTATATGTGCATATAAAACAAATAAAACTTCAAGTGATATTCACTTTTAATTTTGGCAACTTCATTGGATATAATTTGTTTTTCTCTCTTCCTCTTTCTCTCTTATCTATGTAAAATATGAGCTATTTTGACATTTTTCTTTATTTCTCATATATTCACTCAATTCACTTCAAATGTGTTAATGATTAACTGAAGCTTTGAAGATTTAAAAAAATGCCTTCCATACTTACAATAGGATAGAACAAGAATGCTGATGTCATTTTTGATATCAGAATAGTTTGAGAAGGTCATTGGCATAATGTGTGATAGTAATCATTGAAATGCATTAAATGTAAGTTAACTGCTATCAAAATAAACAAAATTTTATACTGCCATAATATTAAACATTATTTACATAGAATTTATGTATCATAAATTAACATGTACATTGTGAGACAGCTTAAAGAAAATAATCAGGAATCAGAAGAATCCTATTGAAATACATATTTTTAAATTTCTTGGAGTAAAAGTTTTTATTTTGATGATAATGTTAATTTTTAAGTAAAACCTTATTAAGGATTTTTGAAATCATGTCATAGATATTCTTTTGTCCCTCTTAAGTTTGAAACAAATACAGAAACAATACTTTACTGTTTGCAAGTTCAGAATAACCTGTTCATGTGCCTCTCTCCCACTTCACGTAAGCAGAGAATACAGAGCTGAAAGGACTCTCCATGAAGGCACAACTCAATTCCTCATCTTGAAAATGAGAAAGTCAAGGTCAAGAGACAAGATATAAACCAGAAATTACAAGATTAATTATAATTCCGATTACCAGAATCCTACCTATGACATAAAGCACAAATGTTCATGAGTCTCCCTGCTCTTGTGTGAGAGTATAGAAAAAAGTATAGAGGAAAACATGAGGTGCTGCTTAAAATGTTCTTGTGATGATTAGGAGTAAGTGTATATAATATAAGATTAAGAAATTGTACTGTGCTGGAAAAGTCAAAGTCATTGTGTTTTCCTTTCTAATGAAGGCACAGTGTGATGCTATCACAGATCACTGTTTTTCTTTCTTTGGCAAGAGCCCCACTGATGAATATTTAGCTCACAATATTCTGATATTTAAAAAGTGTGTCAGTGATTTTTCTTAAGGATATGTTATTTGTGAGGAATTATCAGTAACACAAATTCCTAGAAATAGAATTACTGGGTCAAAGAAGGTATGACGATGAGTAGTCAGAGAATTACAAACACTTTAATTTTACTCATATGTGGTACATAAAGAAAACAAATAAACTAAGCAAACAAAATAAACTTTTAGATGACAAGACAAAATTAAGGGGGATAAATAAGAAAGATCAATTACATGGTAAAAGGTAGAATTGGACTTTTAGTGCTGAACATAATGTAATATATATATATACATATGTCAATTTATAATAATGCACACTAATTATTTTCTTTGCTTTATTTGTTGTTTACTCTGTTATATGCATTTTAGGTATTAGGTGTTGTTCACACCGCAGTTTGTATTTCACACCATATCCACCATCAGAATTCTGATGCTGTTGTTCCCTCCATCCTTCTCTTCCCAACCCTACCACCTAGCAAGCAGTCTGTGTTCTGTGATTTCTTTTTTTTGAGAATTCTTTGCTCCATTTAATTTATTTGTACTCCATATATAAATGAAACTACTCTCTACATTTCATTTTTCTTTCTGGCTTATTTTACTTAGTATGAACCCTCAGGTTCATGAGTATATACTACAGTTACTTCTTGCTTTTTGTATTTAAATTTCAAATATTCTTCTGGAATTTTGTTTTGAGGAGGCAGTGATAGAGGATCAACACCATTTATGATTATGCAGTGATCCCCCACTAATAGTTAATGGACTCTTTATTAAATGTATTTGCTAATTAGTTCTGCTCTGAATTATTTTGCTTTCAGTTTTAAAATGTTTTAATTTATGTAGTTTTCTAATATAGTTAACAACTAACTGATCTAGTCTCATCTTTTCTAGAATTTTTCAAGAGGCCACTATAAAAGTGAGACTCTTTTCTAAGCCTGCTCTTCTGAGTCTCCTCTCAATATTCAACTAGATATAGATTTTGTAGTTTAAATTATAGCCATACTACTCATCATGCAGTACTGGGGGAAACTCTTTGATATCCTGGTAAAAAGGCTCATAAAAAATGGAATGAGAACAGAATCTGAAGACTCTGCTGCAGTCTGAGGATGCATTATTTTGAGGGGTCATTGGACTGGCTTGTTTCTGGACATTCAGGTCACTTTGTAGAGTTTACTGTTCTTCACTGACAACGTTGAATACTACAGAGTGAGAAAATGTAGGCCGATACGCAACTACTCAGTGCTACATTGTTGCTTTGATTCTTTTTTCCTTGGTACAAAAGAGAACAATTGAAATCTGGAAGCTCCCTAATTTAATTCCTATTTATATTCATAATTCATGAAAGAACTCATTTGGTTATTAAATAAAAGTGTTCAGAGATTAATACATTAATATGAATGTGGTTTATAATCACAAAGGAATTTAATTTTCTCTCATGGGTCACTCCTTGGACAATTAAAAAATAAATGTGTTATTTTATAAATTGTGCATATAATGTTCATTTGGTTTATGTCATTTGCAGCTCTTATTTAAAAAAGAGGGAAAAAAGAATTAACCCCATTTTCTAGTTAAGTTCAATAGATTTGCCTCTTGCTCTATTTTTACCATTGTGTTTAACTTTCAAAGTTATATAGTTCGTTTTCACATATTTTTGGTTTCTTCTTTTACTATAGTCATAAATTTATAATAAATTATCCTAAAATAGCATATATCAAGAATTTAACTACAAACTAATTTTGGAAAATGCTATGTTCAACTTTAAAGTCCCTTTTGACCTAAAAATATAGTATGATTTAACAAGGTATTTGGAAGAAGCTTTAAATCAGAGAAGGCGGCAAAGAGGGCAGGGAAGGCAGGAAGAAGAGAGGAATGGGAAGAGAAAGAGGTAATTGTGTGAAAAGAGGGAGAGAAGAGAGAGAGGGACAGAGGGACAGAAACACCAAAAGAACAGAGGTTAGATAGCTATATCCCTAGGAACCAGATTCATGTCTCCGTGAGAGTACAATTACTTTGTATATTTCAAATGGTATACCTGGTTCCCACTTCATTATTTTCCTTAATCATAAACACATTTATACATGAATGAGAGACAATGGGATTCCAATGCCAAAGAGATGGCATAAGTCTCATTTCCTAAGTAATTTTCACTTTAAATGACACAGAGCATCACTTTCAAAGAGAATTTGTATATGTCATATTAAGGCCTGGTGCTATTTGGAGCCAGCAAGAGCTTATTAAGGCAGTAGCTCTAAACTGCTAATGCTCATTTAGATATTTCTTCCTTTAGAGTTAGTAGATGATGCTAAAGTTATATTTTCATAATCTTAACATGAATTCAAAGACTAGGGTAAAATTGGTTGTTGTCTTCACCATTTATTTTATTAATCAGTATTTCGTGAAGAAATACGAAATAAGAGAAATATTTTTACTTAAATATTTTAATGAACTCATGAAATTATTTTGCTTATATTTCATTTGGATATAGTAGTTGCAACTTTAGATTTCTATGTTATTTATCATTTTAAAACAATTTCCCCCAATTATTATAATCATAAAAAACAGAAACACTCTAAGCCAACATTCAAAGAGAAAAACTGTAAATATGTTGATGCCATTTCTTAACAGAACTCTTTTATATAATTAGTCATGATTATGTTGCTTTGAATTTTATCTGCTGATCCGAAATAATTTGTGCATATATTTTATAGCTGAATGTATGTACAATATTATTCCATGTAAGAAGAGATATAATTAATTTGTTAATATTGAATATAGATTTCCATTTTTCCTTTTTGTATATAAACCTCCTATATCTTAAATTATGTCTGATTTGATTATTACGTATGGTTTAGATTCAGATTTTGATTACAGATTATACTCTTACATTGCCAAGAGTGAAAAAAATAAGGGTATACTGTATTAGGTATTTTAACACTTATTTTCAGACTGTTTTAGAAAAATATTGCTTCAGAGATGTATAAATAAGAGTCTTATTTCATCTCACACTAATCAACATTTAATAACATCTTTAAAATATAACTTCTAGTCTTACGAGTGAAAAAACAAGTCTCTTCCTCACTTATCTTTGCTTATGTGGTGGTATATAGCAATTTTCTATATGCATTGTGACTCTACACCTTTGTGAGAGGTTGTTTTTATAAATTGTTATTATATTATTATTGCTTATTGTATTATATTTTTTAAATTATAATAAATATATTAGTATCTACAAATTCCAATATTTTCACTTTTACAGAATCATCTAGATCTTTGTACCAGAGCACAAAGGAATGATGGCATTACTTTCCTATTGGACTTATCAGCAGACATTTTCCAGTTACTTTATGGACTAACGTGTATTAGAAGAAAAGTTCATGTATAAGATTTTGCTGTTCTTCATGCCCTTATTTGTCTCTAAGTACAGAATACCAGCTCCTGCTGATCTCTGCTTTCTAAACTGGCATTTGTAGGACATGTTTCAAATGTACATTGTATTTGAAAAATAATATTTCATATTAGAACAAGATTTTGAGAGCTTATTCCACAGGATCCACACAAAGCTTGGGCTGTAACAGCCCTGGAAGGCACAAGAAGCGAACAGATGGTCTCAGAATACCCAATATAAGCAAATCAGTGAATGGTTTGTTTCAAGAGTTGAGATAGCATTGCTTTTGCTTTACTTTGCTGAGCTATTCTGTAACTTCATGAGGGGAAGTTGTAGACACATGTAAAATTGAAATATTTGAAACTTAACTATATGCTGGTTAATGTCGTTGATATTTATAAGATTATCATCAGACAAGATATTTTCCACAGCCAATTAGTATATACTGAGTTCCTCACATTAACATTTTCTGGATGTCCTGATGTCGAAATGGAAAAGGTCAGAAATATAAAGTTTATTTCTATCATAGCAATATGAATTATAATCAAGTTCTATCAGCAGCAGGACCAATAAATGAAACTTAGAGTGGACATTGAATAGCAGAATAGTCAATCTTCCTTTCACTACCATTCTGATTTAGCAATCTCTCTTGCTTCCTCTTAAGATCCAGAAGGAATGGAAACTCCTATTTTAGTTAAGGCATTTTTATGGGATTGCTGTTTATTTATATCTCTGTTGGTGAGTATGGGAGGGAGACTGGGAAATCATGCTAATAAAGGGAAGTTTTTGAATTTAAAATGGATGTTTTTAGTATCCTTGAATCTCTTCCATCCTTTATTTGCTTCACTCATTTTCACCTTCAATAAGCCCTTCTTATTCTTTGCTTCCTAGATGTTTGCATAAGATGTGAACACATAACACTCTGTTTTAAGTAATAAGACTGGGAATGTCCTGGGAAACCCACAAGCAAGTAGAATATTCTTGACAAGAAGGCATGAGTTAGATGAGGAGAGTAGGCCTGGTTCTGTCAGAGTTGGGGTGGAAACTATATTTATTTAAAATGTGAACATTTTGTTCATTTTTCCTTTTTTTGCCTTTATTTTTATTTAAAAAATATTATATCTCTTAATTACTGAGTATAATGGCATTACTTAACCTCTGTGATATATGTGAATGCCTCACTCTCCCATGTTGAGATTCTCCAGGTACAAATGAAGCAAATAAAAAATTAAGAAACCTTCTACTCAAAAATTAAATTCACAAGTCATTTGTAAGAAGCTACCAGAGACAAGGAAAGATAAACCTAATTTCCACAAAAAACACACAAGGGCATGGCAGATTGGTAAGAGAAAGGTCTAGAGCTAACATTTTAGAAAAACAATTAGACGTGTTTTATGAGATGTTTTATGACTAGTTCTACTTCTGTGCTATCAAAGAGAAATGCAATTGTTATTCTAAATTAACACATTCAAATTATTTTTCCATATAAGATAGTCTTATGGGATTTTTTTATATAAAAAACAACTTTATTACATGTCCCTTTAGTATTTTCCAATAGGCTTATAACTTCTCAGAATCATGTCTTGACTTCTTTTACTTATATTGTCTTAGAAATATCTGTGTGTATCTGAAATGTTTTTCTGTGTTAGCTTGTGAAGCTTGAAGAATAAATAGTATCATTCCTATCTATTCTGCTTAGTTATCAGAGACTTTTCACTGTGCATTTTATTGTTCTTCTTGGCAGTTCAGCTTCTGGTATGATTACCAATCTGAAGGGTTTTAAATAATTCTCTTTCCAAGTACACATCACACCAAATATAACACCATGTCCCTGCTATCACAATTATGCACATATAAAAGGAGGGGTTTCTTCAAACTTAAGACTTTCTATAGTTGGAGTGAATCTTATTTTAGAGCATCTCTGAGTAATTATTACTCAAGTATGTTCCCAATAAAGATGCTCATTTAATCAGATCAACCTATTTCTCAGTCCTTCACCCTTTAATATATAATAATCTTACATTTTTGCCACGTTATACTGAAGAATATAGAGACTTTCCAGTATAAATAAATATTCTCATGATATCTAGTGTTACAATTGAGGACGTTTGGAAGAATGAAATATTGCTAGATGAGTCTATGATTCTTTTCATGCAGTTAAAGTTATCCATTAATTAGTTATCTATTTTTCTTCAGTGTCTATAATTTTCTTAGTCTCTCTACTGTTCTTAATTTAAATTAATTTTTAAGTCCATTTGGATGTCTACAGAGGAGTGAGAAGAGGAGTAAGCATCTGTATTTGATCAAACTCATAATTAGATCAGCAAAGGCAGAAGATGAAATAAGGTGACTATATGCTAAGTTGAAAGCAGAGCTGGAGTTGGAATGAAGGAAGGGAAAAAAAACAACAAAAACCCACACCAAGGGCCTGAGGTTTATATACCTCAAGTCCATTTCTTGTGTCCCCATCAAGAATGTCCACAGAGCCTGTTTTCACTTATCACGCCTCTTTGGCAGCTCTACTTTGAGCCTCAGATCACAAATTTATGTCACCTCCTGGAGAAGCATCTGCATCTGTCTGAGGGCACATCCCTCACCCCAAGGAGGTATGTTTGTTGGAGCTGCGGTGGTGAGTTCACTGCACAGAAGGACCAAGGGGCCCTGTGTGGTTCCTCTGCTAGCTGGTCTGCTTTGTGGTAAATAATCTAAGGAATATCTAAACCTGGAGTTGTCAAAAAGAAGGGTTTTTTTGTTGTTGTTGGAATGTCTGGTATTTTATTTACTTTCCCCAAAATTGCCATTTCAGAAGCTTTAAATTTTATGGATATATTTTAAACCATAAAATGTAAGTTTTTAAATGAGGCTCTAAGTAGAGAACCCACCCCCCAAAGAAGTCTAGATTTGTTGTACCCAGAAAATGCAAGCCAAACAAACCTCTTGAACTTAATCTGAACTCTCCCTTTCCTCACCACAATGGCACCATTTTCCACATATAGCATCATTCCATTGAAACTTTGCTCTCCGTCAACTGTGCCACTGGTGATTAGTAAAACACTGTGAAACAATGATATCGTGTCTATAAAATAATCACAAAATGCTAAATATTAATGACTGTCTCAGAATGGAATTTGAGCAATGCCATTGGCGGCTAGGTTCACTTTAAATATTCTGATTTTGTGAAATTTAAATAGATTTCATTTCCACTTCTTTCTCCTTGTCTAATTTCTGCCCTTCCTCCATTGCTTTACTTCCCTCCTCCCTTGGCTTTTCCAAGGAGCTTGTAATAAGAAGACCTGTTCAGTTTCAAAATCACCCAATTTGCTCTCTGGTCTTTTTTGGAAGCTTTTCTTCATTTCCAACCAGAAGCACAGTTCTTCTGTTCTTCTGCAGATTCAGGTACTGCTTGAGCTTCCAGATTTCACAGTTCACAAGTAGTGGCAGAAGTATGGAAATTTTAAAGTACACACATTGTCCAGATGAATGCAAATAAAAATCTGTCTTGCCTTCTTGAAGAGTGGAAACCAGGAATATAGATCACAAAATAGTGGAATGTTAGAATTGGAATTCAATCCAGCACCTTGAACATTTTAAAACACGGTAGGCTTTTAAGCTTAAGCCAGAGTGAATTGTAAAGGAAATACCATCCATGTGGTAAAACATCCAAAATGCTTGTACCATTTGCTAACAAACTGGCTTCCTTAAGCTCATTATTATTGCCAGAGCTGTCATTAATTTTAAAGTCTATATTTTTGGGAGAAATGCATGTATATAAGCAAAATAAATATTATAGACTTAATACACTTTTTATATGCTCATGATGATACTCTGTTAGGATGATAATCACTTCAGGTTTTTGTTTTTATTTTTAGTAAGGGTCTAGCATTCTTGTTATAGTCCAATAATTTTTAGTATGTGACATGAATCTCAAGTACATACAAATATACTTCAAAATCTATTTTTGTATCAAGTCAAGTAAGGCGTTGTCTTTATTTCACAGTAACCCACGTGCTATCTTTTTGGATATAAAGTTTCAAAGGGCGGGAACTGCTCTGATACAGCTTATTTACAATTAAAAGTAGATAGATCTCAGTAAATATCTGTTAGAATTAATGGATGAATTATCCATGCAGCTCTTTAGAATATTTAATCAAAAACGAAGTTTAAAGATTTCTGTCATCCTTTTCATCTTTTACCTCCGGTATGTCTTTGATTACTGCAAGGGATTAGGCTGTCTTTGAACTCAACTAAGTTGTCATTGTGATTTCTGAATGTGGAGTACCAATTTTCAAAGTGGCTTCATTATGTGATAATCATGCGATAATACATTATGTGATAATTTCTTGACTCATATTAATTTGCATCAGTTGATTCCGTCTATATAGACACTAGAGTATGTAGTGATTTTAATGAGACTAATAGATTTTGAGACTCTAGATTAAGTACCTAGCAAAGACCCACACTGAACCACCCTTTTAACAAGCCCTCTCTGTTCAATGGCTCATTCACTATCAGAAACTTTATGTGAACTCTATAGGTGAACTTTTTTCCTTCTTTGCTTCTGCTTAATCAAATTGTATGTGACCTTTGGGAGCCTCGTGCTTAGACGTTGAAAAGAGTACATGAAAGGATTTAAAAAAACACATTTTTGGGTACATTGCATTTGGAGGCATATTAAAATCCCCTTGAATGCTCTTGTCTTTTTCTCATTGAAAACATCAAGTCTGTTTTCTATATAAACAGGCATTTTCTTTTATCTTGGTGATATTGTTTTTAATTCCAACCTTATGGCTTAAACATTTTATCATCTCAAAATCATTTTTTAATGTGGTCTGATTATTTGGAAGAATCTTACTCATGATGAAAAAGAATTGCCAGTGACCTTTCTTTTACCTGAGGAGGAAAACAAACATACAAACAGTATTTTTCTCCTGTATATTATTTGCAATGCTTAGTCATACATGCTTTCTCTGGGTCATTCATAACCTAAATATGAAAGAGAAGTGTGAAAATGACCTCTCTGAGTGTCCTTTCCATATGACATTTTCATGAAGACTCTTGCCTGGGCCACCAGCTTGAAAAAACATGATTTCAGTATTTTAAGAATAGAACAGAACTATACTTATTTGTATCTTAAAATGAAGGTGAATCAGAAAAAGTCATTAGACAGACTGTGAAAAGATCTCTAGTTGCAATTTGGGTTTATTGATTCATGGCAAAATCACAGAGCAGATACTATTTGTCTAGTCATAAGGTTCTAAATATTCTGTCTTGCTCTGGTTCTGCTTCTTGTCTTTCCCTCTCTTCCCCATTATACTACTTTGTAGGGATGTCCTTTCATATCTCAACAAATCACATTGTGCAGCGAGACTAGCAGACTTTTTCTATAAATGTCAATGTAGAATGTACTGCTATTGTGATTCTTCTTTTCTCTGCTTTGTTTGCGGTACCCAAAATGTAGTGCCTCACCATGTATCTACTTTCTCTGTCCTCAGTTGCTTTTTGAATGCTGTAATTGTGAATGAATAAGAAAAAACACTAAGATAAGTAGAGGAATTGGGTTCTGGAGACCTCCTCTCTCCAACTCCAGATTTATAACCCACAGCAGAGGACCAATATTAGTGCCTCCTACTTTTCTGAACCAGGGTCTGACTGCCTGACATTCTAACAACCGGAGTCTCTTAGTTTCTGACAACTAGACCCTTTAGCACCAACTGTCTTTTGGGTATTAGGAATTTCTCCTAGATTCTGTAATAAATTTGATTTTTGGTCCTCATTTTCAGTCAGTGGTGTTAGAAATATATGCATTTACTCTATGTCTTTCCAGTTACCTTGCTGGAAAGCAGGGAGAGGGGCTGCTAATCACATTTAAAATGTAATTGTGGATGGTATTTACTGCTCATGCCATTACTTTCTGTAGTAAATAACCCAGACCTAGGAATAGAGTTTTTGAAATTGTACTTTTTCCAGTGTCAGACACATAAGGGATGTTGTCTGTAGAGTCAACTGTGAATTTTTTTCCAAATCTGGTGTTTTATAACATAGTCATAGATCTACGAATATAAATAGAATACTAACAATACATTTTAGATGAGAAAATTATCTATGAGGTATAAGATTATGTCATAGAGATATTTTCCTGCCTAAATGAAAGGCTTTAAAAGCTGAATGCATTTGAAAAGCAGTTTTACACTCTAATGGTAATGTGTTTGAATAAAGCTAGCACAATCTAATTTTTATCATTAGACACCTGGAACCTGCAAGTTAATATAGTGTATTCATGATAGATTAAAAGGAAACTAGGTCATCTGGAAGACTGTAATGGAATCCTGGGCCTGAGTCAGACCATTTCGCACTGGGAAGACTCAACACACTGTTGAATGTAATTTAGGGATTATTTCCAGATTTGGTTGTAAAGACACTAAAGATGAAGAATATTGGCGCAAGTAAAGAGACTTATACAAAGTTACAAGTGAGAGTCAGATATCGACTACACCCAGGCATACTGGATTTCTTTCCATTTTTTTCATCCACGTGTCCACGTTGTCTAAATTTAACACATCTATCTCAGTGTAACACATTCACTAAAAACTCTTTATCTTATACATATTTGTGTCTTCACAGAACCAAGGACAAAACCTTGGCATAATTGTTCAAACAATGTTTAGTGGAGAAGTATTCCCTGACCTCTGGCATCTCATACTCTTTTGTTTGCTCATGTACCTATGTCTAGGCAAGACTTATGTCTCTTGATTATCCTCAGCAATTTTCCCCACAATAGAAACTGTCAAGGTCAATTATGTGTCACTTATGTGTTTTAATCTTTGCACAGAAATGTTATTTTTTCTTTGCCATTCTGCAAGTATTTCATAAGAATTTCAGAGACTGACTAAATGATTGCAGAATTTCTGCATTTATGCCAAATTATGTTTAATAATAACAACAAAAATAAATAGCATTAGTACTAAAGTCATGCAGGAGCAGGTTCAGGCAGAGAACAAAGCATGACATGTGTGAATTGGCCAACTAACATGGTTCTCAAAACACTGACTCTATTGTCAGAAATAATAAATCCTGAGAAAAGACTTTGGCAAGTATGCTGTACATTTATTTGTTTTTGAGCTTTGATAATATGTTGGCTGTGATGTGGTCTTTATTACACTGTGAGATGTAAAATGCAGCCTGTTTTTAAAAGCTATTGCCAATGACTGACAGATATTTATTTCAATGGTTCCCAATGATCTGAACATCTCATATCATTTTGTATTTGCTCACTTTTCCATGAATAACTTACTAGGTAAAGAAGACATGCTTGGACTTATTGAACTAATTATATAATACCATGTAGTGAAGGATGTCTCGGAAGGCTGGTTCATTTTTTAAAATTCTCTATCACCTTGTACTAGAGTTCAATATGTAATCTTATATTTATTAAATGAACACATAGTTCTATAAAGTTCTCTGAATGCTTAAAATTCCACTTTTAGTATTTATTAACTTTCCATTTATGGCTTTGAGATTTTTAAACAGATGATTATCTTATAAATAGTTATTCTTTAGCTTTTGCAATATTTCTGGAGCTTCTTGGAGATGAAGAATTAAATTTGAAGGGTATTATGCATGTCATCAGAATAAATAGACATTATTATTGGGATTTAGGAAAAGCGAAAGGAGAAAAACTAATGTAAAAAGTTAATTCAACAATTCCTGGAAAAACATTTATTTTATCTAAAAATGACCTTGATGTAACTCCAGCTCATCATAGGCACTCCATTTATTTTGAATGAGTGAATGAATAAATGCAAATACAAATGAATATTCATACAAAGCAAATCATAAGTGATGATTTTTTTCTGTAGTCATTGTAGCCTATCTGCCTAACTCACAGAGTAAACGAAGGCTTCTTCTTAGCCAGACTACCTCTAAGGTAACAAAAACAGGCAATTTGCCCTTTTTTTTTCACACTAATTTGGAGAGAAAGCAAAATTCAGTCAGATACTGTGAAGGCAAGTTTAGTTGATCCTCTATGCCTCAGATCCACTCCCAGTTAAGTACCTTTTGGAAAAAATTGTTTCTTCTTTGCTTTAATTTATAGAGCAATCTGATCTTTTTCAAGGTATAGATAATTCATTATTTCATTAGAAAATGAAAAGAAATCCACTAGTTGTTAATTTTTAAATATTGATCATTATTATTTAATAAGTATTATTCTTATCAAAACCAGTCCTCTTAAGAAATCCATCTAATTGTAATCCTTATTTGCATTTTTCATATTCCTTCCAGTCTGCTGGGGGCTAGACTTCTTGTCTTATTACTCCTTCCCCTTAGTCCTACAAATATTAATGATCTCATCTTAATAAATATACAAGGATATTTTTCAAACTTCCTTCTGGTAATTAATTATTAGAATTTCCCATGGATTAGAACTATATATTTTTAATTTCTTCGTATTTACATTTTGTACATTTTATATGTACATAGTCTTATTTCCCAAGTTTTCATGCTTTTAAGCAGTAATGAGCTCCAGACCCGTAACTCTAGGTACTCAAGATTTATTCTTGGATATTTTGAAGGCATCATAAACTCAGCATGTTAAAGAAAAGCATATTAAACACACCCTAGCAATCAGTATAATCCAACTGTCCTCAGTAGTAAGATACCATGATCATGATATATTAACCATACCACTTCAAAGGCTTATGGTATTTGTTTTCTATCTTTCCTTGTAAATTCAGCTCTCACTTAAAAATAACACCTGTATTTTTGAAGCTAATCACACAAGACATATAGGAGTCATTTATGTATTTATTTATTTATTCACTTATTTGACAAATATGTATTCAGTCACTACTAGCAGTCATGAATTATTCTAGGAAATGGATATACAGCAAAGAAAACATAAATTTCTTCCTTTAAGGAACTTACATTCAAGGGACATCTTTCTTACTAATTATTCATATTCAATTTAGTAACACATTTTATGATTTTTCATGAAATAACTTGCATTTATTTACTTGCCATTTTAAAAAATAACTATTGAAGGAACATTTCATCATAATATTTTATAGGTCTAAGTTGTTTATTATATTAAAACCACATCTGTGTATAACACATTCAATTCACCACCATTTGTTTTTCATTCACTGAACAATTAATCTCCTTTCTCAGCTTGCTCACCTATCCTCTTCTTTCTGCAACCACTGATTTATTAGCTAAAAATCTATTGTCATTTGATTTAATTTGTTAAAAGTCTATTTTTGTCTCATTTAATTCATATGTTTGTTTGGTAGCTCTATATATCACTTGTGACGTCTGTTTTTTCATTCTGGTTTACCTCATTAAGTAAAATTCCCTGTAGGTTCACCCATGTCACTGAAAATGGCAGGATTCATCATTTTTGATAGCCAAGTCGTATTTTATTATGTATATATACCACACCTTCTTATGTACTCATCTTTCCATAGAAATTTAGATTATTTCCAGCTCTTGGAAATTATTATAGATAATGTTGCATATATCTCTGAGAATCAATGTGTTTTCAGGACAAATACCCGGCAGAAGAATAAGTGAATCATACGGGATTTTCATTTTCACTTTTTTCGGAATTATCATGCTGCTTTCCATGATTGCGGCACCATATTTCACTCCCACCAACAGTGTAGCAGAGTTCCCTTCTGTTTATATCCTCTACATTTGTTGTTCCCCTTTTGCTCTTTTGAATAATAGCCATTCTCATGTGCATGAGGTGGTATACCATTGTTGTTCTGATTTTCATTTCCTGAATGATAAAGGAGGTAATATAGAACATCTTTTCATGTGCCTGTTGGTCATCTGTATGTCTTCTCTGGAAAACTGTTGAGATAATTAGCCCAAATTGAATTATTTGTTTTTTGTTGTTGAATTTCATGAGTTATTTATATATTTTGTATATTAATCCCTCATCTGACATATGATGTGAAAATATCTTCTCCTGTTTAGTAGGATATCTTTTTATTTTGATGGGTTTCTTTCACCTTTTTGTCTGATATAATTTTGTTTGTTTATTTTGTATTTTATTTCCCTTACTATTAGAGTCAAGTTCCCAAATACACCACTTAGTTCAGTATCCAGTAATGTTTCCTCTGTTTTCTTCTGCATATTTTATAGTTTCCAGCCTTACATTGAAGTCTTTAATCCACTTTGAATTGATTTTCGTGTATGGTGTTTGGTAATGATCTAGTTCCAACTATTTGAATGTGGCCATCCAGTTTTCCCATGCCTGTTAATTGAAGGTACTGTTTTTGTCCCATTGTAAGTCTGTGATTTCTTTATCATAAATTTTTCATATACGTGTGGCTTAGTTTCCAGGCTCTCAATTTTGTTTTATTAATTTGGATGTCTTTTTTTTTTTTTTTTTCATTCTAATACTATGTGAACTTGATTATTATTTCTTTGCAGTAGAGTTTGAAGTCAGACCACTAGACACCTCCATTTTTGTTCTTTTTCTTCTGGATGGTCTTTGTTATTAGGGGTCTTTTGTATTTCCAACTAAATTTCATGGGTTTTTTTTGTTCTATATAGGTGAAAAAAGTTTTTGGAATCTTGATGGGGAATGCATTAAGTCTGTATATTAACTTTCATACGTTGAGCTGTCTTAGCACCCTTGGAATAAATCCTGCTTGATTGTGGTATATGATTCTTTTAATGATTTGCTGAATATGGTTTGCTAGTAGCTTGATGAGAAATTTTGCATCAATATTAATCAAAGATATGAGTCTGCAAATTTCTCTTTGGTGCTGTCAGTATGAAATTACTTTTGAATCTGCTTTTCCTATATCCATATAATCTTTTTTTGATCCAAGCTTCCACCTATTCCTGTGCTGAAAGTTACCTCCTAATTGGTTTTTGAGTCTCTCTGACTCTCAGTCTTTAATACATGCTCCAAAATAAAGTTGAAGAAAGTTTTATTTTATTAATATATTAACTATTAATTTTTTGTTTTTTACAAAGCTATATCATTTTATAATATTGAACTCACTTCTAAGTCCAACCACTAGAGTTTTCGTGTCCTTTACCACAACCTTGTAGTCCTTTACTACCCACTCCCAAACCCCACACCCTGACAGCCATCATCTTGTTTCCTCTGAGCTTTTGTTTGGGTTTATCTGTTTGTTTAATTTCATTATATTATACATATAAATGAAATAATCACATATTTATCTTTTTCCTGCTTATTTTGTTTAACATGATCCCCTCCAGTTCCATCCACACTGTTGCAAAAGGCACAATTTCATTTTTTAATTACTGTATATAATCCCATTGAGTATATATATCACAGTTTCTTTGTCCAGTCATATGTTTATGGGCATTTAGGCTGTTTTCATATCTTGGCTGCTGTGAACTGTACAGCTATGAACATAGGGGAGCAGACCTTTTTGCTAATTAGAGATTTTGCATTCTCTGTATATTTGCTTAGGAATTGTGATTGGTGGATCAAATGGTAGATTCATCTTTGTGTCTTTTAGGAATCTCCATACTGTTTTCCAGAGAGGTTGCACTAATTTACATCCCCAGAAATAGTGGAGAGTTCCTTTTTCTTCCCACCCCTTCCAACACTGGTTATATCTAGATTTTTTGATATAGACCATTTTCGCTGGTGTGTGGTGGTAGGTCAGTGTGGTGTTTATTCACATTTTTCTGATGATGCGTGATGTAGAACAGTTTTTCATGTATTTCTAAGCCATCTGTTTGTCTTCTTTGGATAGGTGTTTAGTGAGTTGTCCTGTCCATTTTGAGTGGGTTTTTTACTTTTTTGTTTTTGTTGACATGTATGATGAGCTCTTTGTATATTTTATATATTAAGTTATTATCTGATGTATATTCTGTCTATATTTTCTTGAATTCTGCCTTTTGTTTTTTGGTGGTTTCTTTTACTGTGCAGAAGTTTTTTAGTTTGACATAGTTCTACTAATTCAGTTCTACTCTGTTTATTATTGCTATAGCTATTCTCTTCCCACATATCTCTTTGAGGTTGAAGTCTTGGAGCACTTACCCCATATTTTCTTTTAAGTACTTTATGGTTTCAGGACTTATGTCCAGGTCTTTGATTCATTATGAGTTAACTTTTGTGCATGATGCCAATGAATAATCTATTTTCATTTTTTACAGGTATTGGTCCAGTTTTCCTATCATCATTTATTGAATAGACTTTTCTTCTTCCATTGTATGCTCTTGGCTCTTTTGTTGAAGATTGTTAATTGTCCTATAGGCGTGGCTTTATTTCTGGTCTCTCAATTTTATTCCACTTATCTGTGTGTTTTTGTTCCAGTGCCATGTAGCTTTGATGATGATCACTGTGTAGTATAGTTTGAGGTCAGGAAGTATGATTCCTCAATTGTTTTTCTCAGTACAGTTTTTGTTAGTTGAGGTCTTTAATGATTCCAAACAAACTTCAGTGTTGTTTACTCAACTTTCTTGAAAAATGTCTCTGAAATTTTGATTGGAATTGTATTATATCTGTATATATTGCTTTGGGTAGGATTGCAATTTTAATTGCTAGTTCTTCCAACCTATGAGTATGGAATATTCTTTCATCTCTTTGTGTCTTCAATTTCTTTTGTTAAAGTCTTATAGCTTTCATTGTAGTGGGTTTTTAACCTCTGTATTTAGATTTGTCAACAGATATTTGATCTTTTTGATGCTATTGAGAATTGGATTTCTTTTATAATTTCTTTTTCCTCTACTTCATTGTTTGAATATAAGAATGTTACTGACTGTTGAGTGTTGACTTTATATCCTGTAACTTTACAATACTAATTTACTGCTTCTGGTAGTTTTTTTTTTTTTTTTTTTTTTTTTTTTTT
>RJWH01000210.1:304138-431294 GCA_004363575.1 Solenodon paradoxus | reverse complement strand
GCAACCTTGTCCTGTTCCATATCTCAGGGCAAAGTCTTTCAGTTTTCACCATTGAGTATTATGTTGGTTATGCATTTGTTTTATAAGGCTTTTATTATTTTGAGATGTGTTCCTTCTTTTCCTATTTTGGCACAGGTTTCTATCATGAATGGGTGTTGGATGTTGTCAAATGTCTTTTCTGCATCGATTGATATGATCATATGATTTTTCAATTATCTCATTGTTGATGTGGTTTATTGCATTGATTAATTTGTGTATGTTAAACTATCCTTGCATTCCTGGAATGAACTCCACTTGGTCATGGTGTATTATTTTTTAATACGTTGTTGACTTTGGTTTGCTTGGATTTTGGTTAGGATGTTTGTATGATATTCATCAGTGATATGTTTTATACTTTTCTTTTTTAATGCTTTCTTTTATTTAGGGATCTATCTGCACTTGTGATTGGTCTGTTCAAGATGTCAATATTTTCGTGGTTCATTTTGGGGAAGTTATAGGATTCTAGGATTTTTTTGGCATACAATTGCTTATACTAGTCTCTCATGATCCTTTGTATTTATTTTTAAAAACAATTTAAAGGAAATCAGTGCAAGTAGAGATGAAGGTGAGTAAACAGGCAGACAGACAGAGAGAGAAAGAAGAAGCATTTTGTTTATTTTAACTTAGTTGTACATGTTAGTTTTTCTCCTCCATCCAGAATTCAAACTGGGGCTTCTTGAGAAGTATGTTTATTACACTGAGGCCAAGGGCAGATAACTAAATGTCTACCCTATCAGGGCATCCCATCCTTTGTGTTTCAGTGCTTTCAGTTGTAATCTCACCTCTTTCATTTCTTATCTTATTCTTTTTATTAGGGTTTTCTCTCTGTTCTTTCTGAATCTAGCTAGGATTCTATAAAGATAGTTTATTTTTTCAAAGAACCAGTTCTTGGTTCTTTTTGATGATCCTATTGCTTTCAGTTTCATTATTTCTCCTCTAACTTTTACTATGTCCTTTCTCCTCCTGATTTTTATTTTGATTATTCTTTCTAGTTCCTTCAGGTATAAGTTAGGCATCTAATCTGGGCTCTCTTTTGGTGTTGATGTGAACTTATATGGGTATAAACTTTCTTCTCAGAACTATTACTGCCACATACCAAATGTTCTGGTAGCTTGCCTTTTCATTTACATTTGTTTCCTGATAAGTCATAATTTCATCAATTATCCAATCCATGGGTTAGTTAGATGTACATTGTTCAATCTTTGTGGTTCTTGTGGTTTTGTTCTTTTGTTTCATTTCTAATTTCATCCCTTTGTGGCCAGAGAAGATACTTTCTGTAATTTCAGTCTTCCTAAATATGTAGAGACTTGTTTTGTGTCCCAAGATATAGTGTATTCTTGAGAATGTTCCATATAACTTAAGAAGAATATATATTCTTTTTTGTTGGAGAAAAACACCCTGCACAGTTCTGTTATAGCCATGTAATTTATTGCTTCATTAGAATCCTTATTTCTTTGCTGGTTTTCTTCCTGGATGATCTGTCTACAGATGTAAGTAGAGAACTGAAGTCCCCTACTGTTATTGTCTTACTGTTAATGTCTGCCTTTAGCTCTGTATTTGTTTTATATATTTAAGATGGTCTGTTATTGGGTGCAAATATAATAGTTACTTCTTGATGAACTATCCCCTTGACCATAAAATAGTGCCCTCCCTCTTCCTGGCCTTGAGATATTCTTTGCAGGTGCAAGATTATCTTATCTGAAATTACTGTTGCAATTCTTGATTTCCTTTCATTGCTATTGCTTTGATATATTTTTTCATAGTCTGGACGGTCAATCTTTGTTTACCTTTTGGAGTTGATATTGAGTTTCTTGTAAGTAAAATATTGATGAGACCTGCTCTTTTTGATCTATCCAGTTACTTTGTGCCTTTTGATTGGTGCATTGTCCATTCATATTCAGTGTGATAACTTCTATATAGGACTTTATTGCTGTCATTTGAGCCTTTGTTTTCTGTGTCTGTTGCTTTGTTTCCAATTTATTTTTATTAGTTTTTCCTCTGTATGGTTTTCAGTGTGAGTTCTTTTAGATTTTTCTGCTTCCCAGATATCTATCTCTTTAAAGTTAGGTCTTGTGGCTGTCACATGGATTATCATTGTCTTTATATTGATAATCTTTTATGAGCTGTTGCTATGTCATTTATATATTCATGTAGATTCCTTGATTTTACTTCCTCCTTTGGTGACAACTGTTCTCACCTGTTGGTCCAGTCTTTGTTACTGCATTTGATTTCTTGTTTATCATCATTCTCAGGATTCTATGGTTTTTTTCTTTTTCTCTTTGCAGAACCACTTTTGATATTTCTTGAATAGCACACTTGATGCTAAAAAAATCATTAACTTTTGTTTATTATTGATGATCTTTATTTCTCCATCATATTTGAATGATAGTTTTTCAAGATAGAGTATTGTTGGCTGATAGTTTTTATTATTTAGTATTTTGAATATGTCATATATACATGTGTGCATAGATACATATTTATTCATTCATCTGATGTTGGGCACTTAGGTAGTTGTCAGTTCTTAGCTATTGCGAATAGGTCTACAGTAAACACGGGGGTGCATAAATCTCTGTGAATTAGTATTTTCATGTCTTGGGGTAAATAACCAGAAGTGGGATGGTGAGAACATCTGAGATCTCCATATTCAACTTTTTGAGGAATTTCCACTGTCCATGGGGGTTGCACTAATTTGTACTCCCACCAGCAGTGTAAATGTGTTTCCTTTTCTCCACATCCTCACCAACGTTTGTTGTTTCCAGACTTTAGAATAATAGGCAACATTTCAGGTATAAAATAATATCTCATTGTAGTTTTGATTTGCATTTACTTGATAGCCAGTGAATAGGAACATCTTTTCATATGCTTGTTAGCATATGAATAATCACAGGCAAGGAAATTAAAGAGGTAATCTAGAGTCTACCTAAAAAAGCCTGGGAACAGGTGTCTTTTCTAATGAGTTTTACCCAGGTTTCAGTGAAGAATTAAACTTATTCTTCTCAATATATTTCAAAATATAAGAGAAAATGGTACACGTCCAAATGCTTTCTATGAAGCTATCATCACACTGATACCAAAAACCTATAGAGACATCACCAAGAAAGAAGATTATAGACTAATATATCTAATGAACATAGATGCAGAAATTGTCAACCATATATTGACAAAAGAAATACAGCAATATATCAAAAGAATCATCCAAGAAAAATAAATAAAAGGAATCCAAATAGGAAACTAAGTTGTAAAACTCTCAGTATTCGCAGGTGACATGATTATACATATTTAAAACCTTAAAAATTCTCTCAAAAAAAACTACTAGAACTAATCAGTGAATACAGTAAACTGGAAGGCTACAAAATCAATGTATAAAAATTAATTGACTGTGTCTTTTATCTCTAGCATTTATTCTAGGATTTTCTTATGACCTCAATCTCCTTGATAACATATTCCCTTTGATCCGTCACTTCCTTTCTGAGGTCTTCAAGAGACTTTGGGTGATTTTGTGTGACTCCAGCTTGTCATTCAGCTTTTTTTTAAAAAAATTTTTTTATGGCTATTGATTGGAACTCTTTCTCTGTTAGGTTGTCCCATTCAATATAAATGGAATTTTTGTTTTTCCTGGGGAGCTCCTGGCACTTTTTTCATTTTGGACCATTCACGCTTTTTGGGGTGACTTTGATTTTGACATGTTTTTTTCTGTATATTAGATTAGCAATATGGCTTTCTTTTTTATGTAAGTTAGATCTTCCTGAGTAGTGATGTTGGGTCCTGATGTGGACAGTATTAGATATTTGGCTTCCATGGTGAGGGGTGGGGGATGTGAAAACTATTTCCTTCTCTAGAATGTTTTCTTTTGGCAGACTGTATTTTTCTAGAAATATATATATATGTCTTCAAGTTTGTGTATATTTTTGGCATGGAGTTGTTCGCGGTAGTCTCTTAGAAAGTTTTATATTTCTGTGGTATTTGTTGTAACTTCTTCCCTTTCATTTCTAAGCGTAGTTATGAGAGTTTTCTCTCTCTTTTTCTTTGGAAATCTAGCCAATGATTTGTCAATTTTGTTTCTTTTTTCAAAGAACCAACTTTGGAATTCGCTGATCTTCTGGATTGTCTTCTGTTTTTCATTAGATTTATTTCTGCTTGTATTTTGGTTATTTCCTTTCTTCTACTGATATTTGGGATTAATTGTTCTATCATTTGTTGTTTTAAATGTAGACTTAGATTGTTTATTTGTTATTTTTATTTTGTTTGTTTATTGAGGTAGGCCTGGTTTGCAATGTACTTCCCTCTTAGCAATGCTTTCACTGCATTCCATAGATACTAGCAGCTTGTTTTCATTCTGTCTGTCTCTAAGTATTTTTAAGTTTCTCTTTGATTTCCTCTTCTATCCACGAGTCATTCAGAAGCATATTGTTTAGTCTCCAATTAATTTGCCCTCTTTCAGATTTTTTTGTGGTTGATTTCTAATTATAAGCCATTGTATCAGACAAGATGCTTGGTATGATTTCTATCTTTGTAAATTTGTTGAGACATGTTTTCTGTCCTATGATATGATCTATCCTTGAGAATATTCCATGCACACTTGAGAAAAAAGTCAAATCTCTAGCCTTTTTGATAAAGCGTTTTGTACATGTATGTTAGAACTAACTGTTCCAAACGTTCATTTAAAACTATTGTTTCCCTATTAATTTTCTACCTTCTTGATCTGTCCATTTTTGTAAGTGGTATGCTGATATCATCCACAATTACTGTGTTGCTGTCAATGTCTCACCTTAGTTCTAATGATAATTGTTTAATATATTTTTATGCTACTTAATTTGGTTCATGTATGTTAAAAAGCATTATGCTGTCTTGCTGAATTGACCTTTAATCATTTTGTAATGTCCCTCTCCATCTTCTGTTATGCTTTGTAGTTGGAAGTCTGCTTTAGCTGATATAACTCTGTTTTTTTGGTTGCCATTCAACTATAGGATTATCTTCCAATCATTGACATTGAATCTTTATTTATCTTTTGAAAGAAGCTTAGTTTCTTGAATGCACTGGACGTTTGGCTTGTGCTTTTTAATCCACTCTGCCTTTCTGCATTGTTTGACTTATGAGTCGGGTCCATTAACATTTAGGGTGATTATTGATATGTATCTCTTTATTGTCATTTTGTAACTTTTCTTCTGGATGTTGTTCCAGATGGTGCTTTTGGTCTTCTCTTTCTCTTCCTAGGTAGGCTGGGTTTAGTACGTTTCTATTGGTTCCCTATTTTTTTCTCTTCTCTGTTTTTTCCCTGGTGAGTTACCCTGAAGTTAGCCTTAAGAATTTTTTGTTTATTTCCTGATGTTATTTGAAAGCATATTAATCTTACACTCACTGTAATCATCCACATTTTTGTTCTTTTTTTCCCTCCACACTTTTTATATTTGCTGTCTTACTCCTTTTAAGTGGGAATTCTTTGCACTTTAAAGATCATCCTTTAGTATTATTTTGTAGAGCTGGTTGTGGTGATAAATTCCTTTAACTTTTTTTCTGTTGAAAAGTATTTTTTTTTTTACATTTCTTCAGTTATAATCTCACAGAGTACAGTATCCTAGGTTGAAAATCCTTTTCTTTGAACACTTTGAATATATCATGCTATTCCCACCTGGCCTGTAGAGTTTCAGTTGAGAAATCTACTGATAATCTTATTGGAACTCTTGTATGTGACTCATTTTTTTAATATTATATTTTGTATATAATAAAATTCACCCATTTAGCCATTTGTTTGTTTTCAGAGTATAGAATACAGGATATTCACAGAGTCTACAATATCAGCCTAATCAGTAAAATCTGGTTTGCTTCCATCTTATTACAAATTCAACTTATTTTACCTTTTCCCTTTCTTGACTGATTCCAACACACAGAGGAATCTAAATCCCTTAATAGTCACCTCTCATTTCTCTCCAAATTCCCCAGTCCTAGGCAACCATTAATATACTTCTAATCTCTTTATAGAGATTAGTTATAATTTCATATAGGTTATATAATTTGTTTAAGTCTGTAAAAAATGCAAATACATGCAGTCTTTTGTGTCTGTGTCTAACTTCTTTTACTAACATAAAGTTTTCCAGAGTTGATGTTTTCGGAGTATCTGTGCTATAACATGTATTAGTAATTAATTTATTTTTATGGTAAAATACTGTTCCATTATAAGGACATACTATATTTATTTATCCATTCACTGATTTGGTGTGTTGACATTTTTGACTATTATGAATAAAGTTACTATAAATAATCATGCACATATTTTGGTTTGAGAATATATTATATATCTCTTTGTACTTTAAAAAGTGGAATTATTGGATCCTATGATAATTTTATCTTTAACATTTTGAGTTCTGTTAAACTGTTTCAAAAGTGGCTGTACCAATTTGGATTCTGGACAGCAATGTATGAGTTCTCTAATTGCTCATATTTTTACTTCACCAATACAATACAACCTCATTAGAACTTTTTGTTAATTATGTGCACATTTATGGGTGTGTAGTGGTATCTAACTATAGTTTTGAACTGAAAATATCTGCTATTGAGATTTTTCGTTTGCTTATTGGTCACTCATATATATTTTTTGTGAAAAAGTTTAACACAATCTTTTGCCCATATTTTTATAAATTGGGTTATCTGCTCTTTTATTATTGAATTGTGAAATTATTTTATATTCTAAATATACATTTCTTATAAGATATATTATTTGTCAATGTTTTCTACCATTCTTGAGAATGTGCACTTTTCACTTTTCATAGTATTCCTTGAAAACCAAAGGTTTTCATTTTGCTTAAGTTTAATTTATTTTGTTAGTCTTTGCATATTTGGTGCCAGTTCTTAGAAGCTTTTGCCTAAACAAATGTCAAAAATATTTACTATTTTTCCAATATTCTGATATTTTTAACACTTGAATTAAGGTCTTTTTTTAAATTTGTATTGAATTTTTATATATGGTGTGAAGTAGGGGTTCAAATTAATTATTTTGCATGTTATCCAAAGTTTTTCCAGCAATATTTGTTACAAACACTATCTAGTAAATTGTCAGCCTTGTAAAAAAGAAAGTTGATTATAAATGTGAAAGTTTGTTTCACTATTTCTGTTTCATCTATTTTAGCTATTTTTCTAATACATATATATGAATGATCTTTATGCCTTCTTGATAGATTGTTTATTTTATCTTGATATGTTACCCTTCATACTTTACTTTTTTTTAATTTTAGATTTTATAGTAATATAAATGCTCCCTTCTATTTGGTTGCACTTTTCATAAAAAAATCTCTTTCAATCCTTTTATCAACAACTGGTGTCTTTGAATCTAAACTCAATTTCTTGTAGACAGAATACAGTTAAATCATTTTAAAAATTTGTTCTGTTCATTTTTTAAAAATATTGTAGTAATTATTCTACACATTAAAATAATTTCCTATATATTGGTTACCCATTTCTTAGATATATTTCAACACACCGTGTCCTTCACCAATTCACCAAGTGTTCTTCCCCATTGTCCAGTGTGCTTTACTACCATTTGCCTCTGCCCCCTACCTCATTCCCTTTTGGTAACTTCAGTTCTGTTACAAATGTTCCACCTATGAGTGAGGTCATCTGGTCTCTTTCTTCTTTTGACTGTTTCACTTAGCATAATCCCCTCTAGTTGCATCCATGTTGATTCAAATGGGCTGTGTAGTATTCCATTGTATATATGTACCACATCCTCTTTATCCATTCATCTGATGTTGGGCACTTAGGTAATTTCCAGTTCTTATCTATTGTGAATAGGGCCACAGTAAACATGGGGATACATACATCTCTGAGGATGGGTGCTTTTGTATATTTTGGGTAGATACCCAGAAGTGGAATGAGGAGATCATATGGGATTTGCACCTTTTGTTTTTGAGGAATCACCTGTTCTCCATAGGGATTGTACCAATTTCCATTCTCACCAACAGTGCAAAAGTATTCCCTTTTCTCCACATCTTTGCCAGTATTGGTTATTTTCAGACTTTTGGAAAATAGTCAGTCTTTAGGTGTAAGGTGATATCTCGTTGTTGTTTTAAGTTGCATTTTCCTGATGGCAACAAGTAGGATCACAAGCCTGTAGACCATCTGTATATCCTCTTCAGAAAAGTGTCTCTCCAATTCCTCATCCTATTTTTTGATTGGGTTGCCTGTTCTCCTGTTGTTGAGTTTTATGAGTTCCTTGTGTATTTTAGATATTAAACCTTTGTTGGAAATATCAAATGCAAATATCTTCTCGCAGTTAGTAGGTTTCCTTTTGGTTTTGGTGATGTTTTCTTTTGTTCCTTAGTTTGATGTAGTCCCAGTTGTTTATTTTTCTTTTTGTATCCCTTGATGGTAGAGTTGATCTCCAAAAACTTCATTATGACTGATATCATGGAAAGTCTTTCCTATGTTGTCTTCTAAGAACTTTATGGCTTCTGGTCTTATATCCAAGTCTCTAATATATTTTGAACTAATTTTTGTGATGATGTTAGAGAGTGATATAGCTTCATTCTTTTGTATGTGGCTGTCCAGTTTTCCCAACACCATTTGTTAAAGTGACTTGCCATTTTTCCATCGAATGCTTTTGGCTTCTTTGTCATAGATGAACATCTATGCCTTTTAAGTGGAGTGCTTAATCCATTTACATTTACTGATAAGGAGATATTTACTTCTGTCATATTTTTCTACATTTTTGTTCCTTGATTCTGTTATTGGCTTGTTTTATGTTAAACACATATTTTCTAGTGTATCATTTTGATTTCTTATTTCTCTTACTAATATCTTTATTTTCTTAATAATAAAATTAGTTTACACTAATCAATTTGAAACTAATATCAACTTTATTTCAACTGTATACTGAAGTTTTTCTCTTTTATAGTCTCCTTATATTGTGTTTCACAAATTCTGTGCATTATTTGTTGTGTGTCTATAACCCTACACTTATTACTGTTTCATGTTAAATCACATAGGAAAAAAGATAAATTATAAACTAAAATATATTAATACTGACTTATGTATTTACCTAGGTAGCTACTTATGCTGGCATTCATTATTTTCATGTGGAGTATAGTAACAGTTTAGTGTTGTTTCATTTCAATTAAATTTATTTATTTTAGCATTTCTTCCAGGGAATACTATGTAGTAATAATCTCTTCTAGTTTTTGTTATTCTGTGGTTGACATTTGCTTCCATTTTTGGAGTAGAGTTTTGCCAGTTTATTGCCAGTTGTTTTTCAGTAATTTGATCATTGCAATCACTTCCTTTTGGCCTCCATGATTTCTAATGAGAATCAGATATTAATATTCCTGAGAATTCTATGTACTTACTGAATGAATCACTTCTCTTTTCTTTCAAAGTCACTTAGCTTTTAGAATATGATGCTTTGGTTAAAATATGTCTTGATATCAATCTCTTTCAATTATACTACTTTAAGGTTAGTTTCTTGCTTGTGTAGATTAATGTATTTTGTGAAATTATGAAAGCTTTTGATTAAGATATTTTCAAATGTTCTTTTTGTCTCATTATCTTGCCTCCTCCTGGAACTCTCATTATAGTCTCTATATGTTTGTGTACTTGAATGTGTTTTATGAGTCTCTGAGGCTATGCTCATTTATCCTCATGACATTTTCTTTTATTACCTCACACTGGATAATCTCAATTGATCTGCTATAAAGTTCCATGATTTTTTTCTTCTTCCCACTCAAACATATTCTTGAATCCTTCTAGTGAAATTGTCATTTTAGTTATTGCACTTCTCAACTTCAGCATTTCTATTTATTTCCATTTTATAATTTCTATCTTTTATTAATATTCTCTTTAGTGAGATATTAATCTCATAGCTTCTTTTTTGTGCATTGTTTTCTTCACCTTTTGAGAATATTTGGTTGATCTAAAGTCTAACTCTTCATGGACAGTTTCTAAGTTTCTATTATTTCATTTTTGTTTTCCTTGTATCTGGATCACACTTCCTACACCTTATAAATTTTTGCTGAAAACTGGGCCTTTAAATGTCATAATGTGACAATTCTGAAAATTAGATTTTTTCATATTCTGAAAATTTTTGCTTAGTCTATTGTTTTATTCAATTGTTATCCTTTTCATAGTTGGAATAAGCTAATATATTCATCTCCAAATGTTTGATTGCCTCTGGGTAACTATCTCAGCTCTTGGAAAGTTTTATGTTAGGTGGAATAAAAACAGCACTTTGAGTTATTCCCTCAGGGAGCCACAAATAGTTTGAAATCTGTGATTATAATTCTCTGAAAATAAAGTCTGATTTTTTTTTCTCTTTGGTAATAAACTTCCTTCATATAAACATATAAACTGGACATGTGGGTTGTTTTCAAAGCTGCTGCTAACCTAAGGTGTGAGAGAGCAGGCCACAGTAGTTTATAATAAAACAAGTTGTGTTTGTATATTTTTTTAATTCAACTTATTTTCTTGATTAAGGCATTTCTTGGTTGCTTTAAGTTTTTGATTAATTTTCATGGCATAGAATAATTTGATTCTGACAGTTTCCATCAGTTTATTTGTTGCTTTAGTAGAACATGGACTTGAAATTCACTACTTCATAATTTTCGCTGATGTCAATCAATTATTTCTTGTTTCTTAGTTTTGTCCCATTGATCTCTGTATCTTTCCTTATTATAGTTTTTTAAATAAAACTGGAAACTGGTAAATGTAAATCCTATATCTTGTCAAGTTTGTTTTGACTATTTGCATGTATTTTCATATTAATTTTAGTATCAGCTTTTTAAATACTGTAGAGACGTCAGCTGGGATTTTGATACAGATTGCATCAAATCTGTAGGTCAGTTTTGGAAATATTACCATCTTCATGATATTAAATTTTCTAATGCATGAATATGTATGATTTTCTTTTTTTTAGATATTCTTTAATTTCTTCCAACTATTTTTGAAGTCATAGTTTTTTTCCTTTTTTGTTAAATTTAAGTATACCTATTTTATTTTCATATTTTATTAATAGCTTTTGCTACTTTTATTCTAGTTTAGATCGTTCATAGCAAAGGTATATATAGCTAATGTTTATATGAAGGAACTTTCTAGAAATGCAAATATGATCATGATATAGCTCTGTTTAAAATCTATGAAAATAATTAATACAGTGTTGAAGTGCTTTAATATTCTGTTTTCTGCTCATTTTTCTTATATCACCTGGATTTGCTTTTCTCTTTACTATTTGAACCACATTGGCATGTATTCAAACCTTCATGATCCAATATTATCCATTTTAAACTAAGGTTTTTGAACATGCTGCTTTCTCTACCTGTAAATTTCTCTCTCTCTCCTGATGAAACATAAAACAAAGCTCTTTATCTATTTAATGCTTATTATATAGTCAAGTCTTGGCTCAAATTATTCACTTCAGGAAGGCCAAGTGGATAACCAGTCTAGGTCAGATTTCTTTTGCTATCTGTCTATTTAACACACCTTTCCTGCTTTCTTAGAATCTTCTATATCATAATTATTTTTTTCATATAATTATATTTTAATTGTATATCCATTAAAGCAATTATGTGATTAAGAATGTATACAGCATTCAAAGGAGTAAAAATTATTAAGAAGATCTGCTTTGTATTTCCTGCCCATTGTTTTCCCTCTGACTAGTGTGGTATATACTAGGTCATCATGTTTTTGTTTACTGAAGAAATAAATACAAGAATGGCCTATAAAAAAGTTCTATGCATTTTCTTTTGCTATCATCCATCATTTTAGGAAAGTAAGATAGTCTTTAATTTAGAAATAGGAAAAATGAGATTTAGAAAGACTAGGTGACTTATTAAAATTAAAACAGCATTTTATGATAAAGTCAGGATCAAAGCAAGGTTATTACCACAAATCTTTCATTTCAAAAAATCTGTTGCACTACTTTATCAAAATCAGGATGAGCATAAACTATATTCAGGAAAATCTCTTAGTGGAAGTGAAAAACAAATATTGTAAAGAGGAGAAGAGTTTGCTACCCTCATGGAAGAGATGTGTGATTAATTTTGGAAGGGATACCACAAACTCGCTTAGGACAATGGGAAGAATAAGATTAAAAAACATTCCAAAGCTTTTAATATAGGAAATAAGTGACTTAAAGGTTGTTGGATGACATTAGTGACATGGGGAATTAATGTTAGAGCCAATGGTACAGGTACCCATACAGGAGATGCATATTTGGAAGCATTGTAGAAAATAAAGACATCATTCACCTCAACTTGTCTTATTAAAATACTAAAATGTGTAAGCGATTAAAGAAAATGATTCCTTCAGAGGAAGATTAATTTCAGTTAAAGAGATGTTGAAATTCTCTGCGAAGAGTGTATAAATAAATGGTGGATTATTGCTTCTTGAGAGGTAGTATTAAGTTTATTAAAGAATGTTTGGGGAGTGAGAACGGGAAATCTGGATTGGATATCAGCAAGTAAAGAATATTATAAAAATTTACTGAGGAAGAGGGATCAGAATAACCTAATGAATTTTATCTTTCTGGTATTTTTAAATTTACTGGATGTAAACAGAGGACTCGGTTCATTTGCCTTGGGAATGATGAGAGACCGCATATGTGCAGTCTGAACTTATTAGGTCTAGGGTGACAAAGTTCTAGGACCTTCAATAAAATGACATAGTCTGGGATGATGGTGAGTCAATGGGTATAGACACAAACAAACAGCAAAAAATTATAACAACTAGAGTGAATTCAACTATAAACACTTTAAGTGCATTTATAATATTTCTCTATAAGGCATGTAAGTTTAGAACCTTTTATCCTAGTGCTAAAATATTTATACTCTTAAAAGCATAAGGATGGTGAGATTAGTGCATATTCAGTTTTGTGCATACCAGTATGGAAAAATGGTAACTACTAAAAATATAATGCCATCTCTAATAAAAATGGTTAACTATAGACATGTTTCTTATATCAGGAGAAAAAAAATTGGAAGAGATGAATTCAGCAATGCAGGAGTGTGATGACTGGGAAAGCTGAGAAATGATGAGACCAACTGAGAGAAAATCAGAATTGAGAGTCTAGTACATTGAGCAATTAGATTCAAATACTGAGTAAATTAATCATAGCTGACAAGCTCTCCTTTATTTTTGTGTCACAATCCTTTTTTATTGGAAAGATACACTTTCCTTAATATACCCATAATTCAAAGTTTTCTGGGATTTCTATAGCCATATTCATTCCTTACATGTAATGAAATAATGCATTTTTAGGTCTGTCCTTGATATAATATTTTCTAATTTATCCTACTTTCAAATTAAAAATTATTCCACTTTATGATAGACATCTATCCTGTTGCCTTTATATATAAAATTAAGGTAAAAGGGTGTTAGTGCAGGTGTGACATATTGTTATTTTTATATCATGTTTCCCAATTGATTTTAAATTATAAAATTTAAAAGAGAACTTTTATTTGACCAATGTGTGTGTTGTGTGTGTAATTATCAATTTCTCCTTGTACTGTCTATATCAAAGAATAAAGATAATCATAGTCTTAAGATACTGGGAAAATTTAATTTGCTTTTATTCATCTCCTGTGGTTCATAATATATCACAGAGAGTCATAGAGTGGAAAAAATTATTTTCACTTACCAATTCAACAATAATTTAAAGATAAATTATCCTATTACTAAGTAAACCTAAAGAATGCTTACTATGTAAATTTAAGATCAGCAGAATAAATTCTAGAATAGTTTAAAATTGAGATCATGTCTACAAACCCAATGCATCAAATACTGCTGTCAGGATTTAGTGGTAGAAGCAAAGAAAAAATGTTACCAGATCCCTTTTCTAATTACAGCAGCCAACTATAAATTTCCTGGTCCCTTTCTAGCTTATTAATTTTTCCCAAGATAATACATGCTAATCTTATAAAAAAACTTGTTCCATTTAAGTCCAAGTTCTAGACATGGTCCTTTCTCATTCTGAGATCTCATGATTTGATGAACATAGCAACCCTATATAATTGTAGAAGGATAGTGACTCAACTCTTGAATTATACAGGAAATGATGATGTCATTTTGAATGTGACCCTACTGAAGTTTAAGGTTTGAGATTTTACTTCATAATTAATTAAAATAGCTTTTCACATTCATTTAACAAGTATTTTCCAGCTATGAAGAAATATTCCTGAAAGTGTCAGTTCAGTTAATTTTTGCTTATTAAAAGATAAGATTGAACGTCGCATTTAAGACATCATCAAAAAAAAAAAGTATTGAAGATTTTCAGTCTAAAAATTGCAAAGCCAAGGTATTCTTTCCAATTAAAACAGTAAGTCATTACAATCTAATTTATAATTTATGCAGTGGAAGATGACAAATGGCAAATTAGGGAGAAATAAATAGTATCGATACAACTATTTAAAGAGGCAAAGTAATGCATGTCCTTTTTCCTTTCCCACAAGATTATTATCAATTTCAATGATCTTGGTTGACTTTTTCAGATTGTCTCCAAGGCTAAGAGCAACAATTTATTGAGTCCTGCTCCAGTGTTCCAGGACTTCTTGACATGACTCTAGAATATGTGCACCAGATGTAGGAGTGAAATGGAAAATTAACTAATTGATACTTTAATAATAGCCATGGTGGAATTTGAGCATACTTGATAAATGGACCTCAATTACTCCTTTGTATTTATCTGACCCATAGATATGATTAACTTGTTAACTGCCCCATTTTTCTCTTCTGATATTCAGATATTCAGATTAATGAAATTTAAAATCATATCATCTTATCCAGTTGTTTTAGCTTTGTTTTAATGCTGAAGCTAAAGTGAAGCACAGATTCTTTTGAGCATGTCATATATGTTCTGACCCCAATATTCTACTACATTATTTTTCTCACTGCTCTTGGATTCCTCCTAGCTCCCCTCCTCATTTTTCATTTTTCACCTGTGACCTCTAAGAGTCCATTTCCATGGCAAATTCTTGCCCTATGATACCAATCTGTTACAGAAATCCATCATCACATTTTGTTGAAAAAATTATACTAGATCCATTTTGAATTTTTTCCTTTTATGCTATCCTTTAAAGTGGAAGTTTCCAGATCTACTCAAATCCTAGGAGAGGGATTAGTATTTCTTGAGTTTTCAATGCCATTTCCAAAGAAATATTCTATTTCTTTAATTGAAGGAATATTGCATTATAACATTAACTAGGTTTAAGATATACATGAGAGTAAATTTACATATGTATATAATACTGTAAGTTTACTACTATTTCCTTTTCTTCACTATATAATAATTCCCTTTATCCCATTTGCTCACCATTCCTCCCCCATCTCTTTGTGTACCCATTGTTATTTGTTCCCCCTGCTTTGGCTAAATGTCTATTATTGTTTGATTTAGTTGATTTTTGAAGTCCATTTTTGTTTAATTAATTCATTCATTTGCTTGTTATCTCTATCCACCACCTAGCACATGAAATCTTTCTCCTTTTGACTTATTTCACTAAACATAATTCATCCCCACCATGCCGGTCCACCAGTGTTCCTGCTACTGTAAAGATTTCACTTTTTTAAATAGCTGTGTAGTATATACACAATACCTTTATTCACTTATCTGTTATGGGTATTTAGGTTGTTTCCAGCTCTTAGTTATTATAAATAATATTATAATGGGGATATATCTATCTTCATAGATGAAAACATAGACCTAATAGATGTTTTTGGGAACTTGACTCCAATAGTAAAGAAAATAAAATCCAAAGTGAATAAGATTAAATTAAACTAAAAACTTTTGCACAGTGAGAGGAACTCGCATCAAAACAAAAAGAAATCCCACTGCACATCACACATCTGACAAGGGGTTAATATCCGAAATATACAAAGAACTCATAAAACTCAACACACAAAAACTATCTAATTAACAAATACCAGAGGATCTTGACACTTCCTAAAGAAGACACACAAATAGCTAATGAGACAATGACATATCACCTTTTTCTATTATTATCCAAAAGACTGAAAACAGGTGTTGGAGAAGATGTAGAGAAAAGGAACTCTTACACACTGTTGGTGTCACCATTATGAAAACTAGTATGGAGAATCTTCAAAAAATTGAGAATGGAAATCACATATGATCCAGTTATTCCTCTATTGGGTATTTATGTTAAGAGCAGCATAATTATTTGAAGGTAAATAATCATTCTTTTATCTTTTTAAAGATATAGGTAGTCACTCAAGGTAGAAAATGGGAGTTATTCTGTATGTTTTCATCATTTATGCCAATATTAATACTGCCCATCCTGTTCAGTCTTTAATCTTCCTTTTTGTTATAAATGAAGATATCCATGTTTTAGTCATTCTTCTACAAATACTGAAGACATAAGCACCCAGGTCATTTTCAGCTTCTATAACCATATTATACTACTGAATTAGCAGATTCCAATACCTTTATGGGCAATGTAGTCAAATTTTCAGAGATTTAGTTCTTGGGCACCATCAGCACTATTGACATTTATCTTTGTTTTTTTTTTGTTTTTTTCAACTCCTACACTCCCTGACTTCATAAAAGAAAATTTAAACGCTTCCATGATTGCTTCCTATCATTTTGTCTCATATGCTTATGCTTTTTATACTTGCTCACACTGTCGTTTGGAGAACTTTGCTTCTTTTATTTTTGAATGATCCTTACTCTATTAAGCTATAAATATACACCTAGGTTCATATACTTACTTTCTTTTTAACTCTACTTTCTTTTGACTCATTGGTTTCTTATTTGACACTTTTGTGTTCTAGTAATTTAATTGTTTTCCATTCAAGAACATGCATCCAGAAAACTGAGGGATTCTGATATAAACTGTGTTTAACCCCTTTCTTATCCTTTTTGGAGGTTGTTACAGTTTTATCTATTATCTCATTTATCCTTTATCATTTGAAGGGTATTATATTCTGTATTTATGACTCTATTGTTGTTTTTTTAGAGTATTTTGGCCCATTATTTGAACATATTTTCTATTATATAGCTATTCTTTTCTTTACTACTGATACTTCTTTCTCTATTATTAGAGGATGCCATTTTTTCTATCACTCAAGATATGTTTATATTGTTTAAGCCACTATCTACTTAATTATAAGGGTAGAAGCAATATCTATTTCTTAACTAACCACTGTTTGATGTTCTTTTCATATGCTGTTTTACATCATTCTCACAATAATTATATGAATTAGTTGTTATTCTTATCACCATTTTGCAGATAGAGACACTGAGGCACAAAAAAGTAGCTTCCCCAAGGCACACTGCTGGTGAATGGTGAAACAAAGATGAAGTACCAGATACCGTTAGTAATTCCTGAATACATTATGAATTTTTCTACCATTGTAATTTGATCTTATTCCATGACCTCAATAGCTCTGGTCTCAATAGCAGTAGGTCTCAAAATAATTTACCAGCTCCTGTCTTGCAGTTCTCAGATACTTTAGTGTTTCCACACAGATTAGTCAATCATATATTTATATTATTTTAACTACTCTGTTTAAGATTATGAGTTCTTAAAGTAGGAGTGATAATTGTTACATTGGAATCAATTTGCTAACTCGCTAACTTCTTTTCATATATTTGCATTGATAGCTTATAAATGTTTGAATTGGGCTGAAAAAGCTTATAGAGATGAAGAGTTTATCTTAGCTGGAAATTAAAGTTCAATTACTGATTTTAACACTTTACTACCAGCTAGACTGGGAAAAATTTACTTAACATCTCTGTGTACTAGCTCCCCAATTTTACATGTTGTTATATCACTAGGTGGTTGTTAGGAATAAATTAATTTAAAACAAAAAGTATTTTTAGTGTACCTGATATAGAGGAAATTATTATATCAATGTTAGTGATTATTGCCCACATGTAGAAGCTAAGTAAGCTGATTGAAGATCAGGTTTAAAATTCCAAATAGTCTTAATAAATGATCATGTTTTTCATCAGGAGAAAACAATAATTTGCTTGATGGAATTTATTATAAATAAATAAATAACTGTGGTGAGTTGCATAACAGTGCTTTGTGATAGAGATCCTGCACTTTGGAGGACTGAATCATATTGAAGCTTGTCTTCTGGTATTTGAAGCTGCCCGTCTTGCTTGGGAAGCAAGAGTAAAGGTCATTGCCAAAGTAATTCCATATAGACATGTATTTTCTTCCAAATAAGTGTAAAGTTTCTTTGAGAAAAGCATAAGGGTTATAATCCACATGACATAATTTTCAAGATACTTTGTTAGCACGCTAGCCAGGAAATCAATCTTCCAGACACCACAACCCTGTAGGAAACATCTGTTGGACCATTTGCCATGAGAAAGAATTAGAATAGATTTGAGGACCATGGATTCCTGGAGACTCCATCTGGGAGGGTTGATGGAAGTGGTCTTCTGGCTTGAAAGTGGTAGTGTTCCCTGAGATTTTCATGACATAGAGGTGACATATAAAGTGGTTTGAGCAGTGGTGGTACATTGTGTTGACTTTTCTTCCAAATCAGCTTGGTAGTAGTTATCATTCAAAACCTGTCTCTTGAGCTAATGCTTATTTCACATTTTTGAGCTCTAAAAGACCTAGACCTTCCCATTGAACATGTGATTTTGTGTAAAATTTTATCCCAATACTTATAGTTCAGTAATTGATCTTCTAAGTTAACATTGGACACATTGGGCAGTCAGGTAGAGGAAGCAATTCTAGATTTTGAAATGCATGATAAAGGAAACTAATGATGAATTAAATACTGCTTTAGAAATAAGTGGATAGCTTGCAAAAGGAGGAAGGGGCCTGGGAACCAAAAGAGCTTGACATCAGACAGAAAATGATTTAACACTCAGACAGGGAAGAAAATTGAGATCCATAACTATGGCCAAAAGATACAGCCCAAATGAAATACTCAGAAGTGAGAGCTAAAGGACAGGGTGTATTACATAGACTTTTCCCATCACAAGATGTAAGCTAATCTACTTTGCTAAAAACAAACACATTTCACCCTTGAGAATGTATTAAGTGCTCTGAAAAGGGTCTAAGATTTAATTTGTAAGACACATTTCATCAGATATTTAGAATTTTCACTGTAGAATTCCTGGCCTCTAGTGTTCTTTATTTTCTGATTCCTGAGAGATAATAAGAACCATATTCACTCAGGGAACAACTCACAGCCTAACATTTTCCTAACTCTTATATTGCCCAACAAGTAAACTCTCATATGTCATTTTTCATAAATAAATGTTTTAGGAAATTGAACAACAAACTACCCCCACACATGCTTATTTTTGTAAATAAAGAGATGTTCTCAACTAGTCGTTAATTAATGCAGTTGTTGCCCTTTCTGAGATAGAAGTAGCAGTTGTACCTGTTTTTCTTTAAGGGTACTTTTGGTATTTTCATCTTTAGTACTTGGAAGAACATCTTGATTTTTCAGCAAGCTTTGTTGAGTTTTGTTGTATAGTCAACTATTCTAGTCATATAACTGCATACGTATATATTGTTTAATCTTCTTATAGGTCACTCTGTTAAATGCAAAGTTAAAGAATTGCGTATTCACGATTTTGCTTTTAATTACTTAAAGTGTTTCTTTCTCTGTCCTCCAAAATCAAACAGCACATAGTAGTCACCATTTGATAGCTTGGTTTATACTGACTAGGTTTTAAAAATATTTTGAGGAAGTAAATCAGATTATATGATCCTCCTGTGTTAAAAGTTGATAAAACTTGAATATAGGATATTAGTAGAAAATTATGTCATATGACTTTTAGTGGTGTTTAAAATGAAATAATATACATGCCATTTAAAACTGAAAACTACATGACTTGTTACATCATGCTTTATTTGAAAGGCTTGTTATAAAACAGTCTTAAAAGACAGATCAAATTGAATGTGCAATTCTGGTAGTTGTCTGTTTCTCTCATTTGAAATTCATCTCTATTTTTATTTCTAGAAATTGTTTGTTTTGGTGTCTGCCTTTCCATTCCTCTATCTACTGTCAAATTTACCAAGTGCAGTAGATTTCAAAGTACTCAGTTACCTAAATATGTAATGATAGATTTACCTAAAAAATTATGTAAGGACTTCATGTTCTTACTTGATTTTGATTTCTCTTGGAGGTTTTCTAGAACCCAGTGATAGAATCATAGATAGACAAAAAGTCCAGATATCTCCCCAAAATTGAAGCTAAAACCAAAATATAAGGAAAAGGATAAGAAGCTAGAGCCTGAAGGATTGATACACTGAAATCTTGAAGACAGAACTAAGATATCCTGTGCAATTTGGTAGGCATAGGCAACGGACAAAGGAGTGAGGTGTGTTTTTCTCCCATAATATCAGTGGTATGTTATAGGAAAATTAATCTTGGTTGTGATGTTTAGCATCAATTAGAAGGAAAATAACTTACAGGTCAAAAATCCAGTGTCTAAGTTATTGCAATGATTTTCAGTAATAAATAATGAATTCCTAAGTAATGATAAAAGTGAAATTGTAAGTTAAGGGAGACAGACCAGAGGAGTTGTCATAATTTTGTTATTGACAGTAAGTAGGGAGTCAGAAAAGAAAGGAAAAGAGTCAAGCACATGAGGTAATTGTAGAAATCTTTCATTGCTGTTTTGTCATCAAATATTTAAAAGTAAGTTTCTGTTCAGTTGTTCTAGGATAATTGATTATGACTTTAATTTTTCAATGGGATCAAGAAAAAGAGGTATTGAGTGATAATCAGTTGGCCACAGAGATAGCCTTGAGTACTCTTGTTAAACTCCTGTGATTTCTTTGCAGCTGTCCTAAAGAAGTATTAGTCACGTTGTTCCTTAGGAGAAAGACGTTACAGTCCAAAAGGATTACAGCCATGAAAATATTATAATATGATTTTAGGCAAGAAAAGGTGGAGCATTGTCACATGTTAGATGTATTGTGCTGGCAGACTTCCACATGGTCATGGGTGCTGCTGATCAGAGCAGATGGGTTAAGTAATCCCAGAGTCCCTCATTTTGGGGAGGACATGCAGGTTGCCTTATCAGTGTGTAGTTTGTGCTGAAATTGTGTCATTGCCAGAAGATAATCTTCTAGCTACTATCCCACTCCACATTTCTATCAGTGAAATGAACTGTTCTTGTGTCATTTCTAGCTGGATGTGAAGCACCAAGTTCTGGAAATCTTAGAAGACTGCCTTTCCTTCTTAGCCTAACATAGTTCAAACCCTCTTAAAACTTCATATAAATACTGTCAGACAGCTTTCTTTTATAGAGACAGAGGATCCACTGGTCAGGATGAGTGACCCAAAACTTTCCCAACTGTTTTCACTCAAAGTCAAATGTGCTTTGCTGGGTTCACCAGCTTAGCATCCATCCCTGTAGCACTCACTGGAAATGAGTGAGTCAGTAAAGAAGAAAGTCTTGTGGACTTTGATGCTGTACCTCTCTCTCCCATTTTAGACTCAAAGAAGCACCATACATGTGTCTGGAGCAGGTCAGGATACAAACCCAGTGACTCTTGTGGTAGAGGAGGCCATTCTTTGGAACTCTTAAATGCCAAATGCTGTTTTCAGAAGGAGTGTACTTCCAGGACTATATTGTGGCCTTTAACTTAATTAGTCAGTTAAAGAAAGAAAGTCTCTCAAAGAATCATACACATAAAAGGAGGTTGCCCAAGGCTGCTTCCAGAGGGGAAAAAAAAAGCCTTTGCCATGTAGAGGCCAGAGGTGTGGGTGTAATGTTTTCCAAATAGTATTGTGAAAAGTTTTCAAAAATTTATTAGCAGTCTTCATGGGCTCCTGCCCTGGGCACCTATGAGTACATTAATTACAAACTTTGGAGGCAGCCTCTTAGAAAAGCCTTATTAGAAAAACATGAATTTTTCAGTGTGTATTCCCATTTCAAAATATGTTTGGCTAGATTAAATAAACAACAAATTTAGCAGTATCATCTATAGTTCTTTTTACTGTTGGGATAATATTAAACTTAAAATATTGAAACAGAAAATATTGTCCATAAAATTTAAGGATTCATTTTGAACAAAAATTAGATGGTGAATGTCAAATGTGAGAATTAAAAATATTTCTAATCAGTTTTAGAATCCTGGACTTGATTGGATTTAGGTAATATCTTTAAACATAGGTACCCTCAAAAAGTATTTAATTGAGACACTTTTCCATTATGTATACATAATTCTATTCAAGCATTTGCTCTCATAGAACTAGTCTTCTATTGGAGAAAGACAGTAAATAAATATTCAGATAAATTTATTATCAGTGATAAGTGCTATGGAAAAATATAAAGCTGGATAAGTGTTCAGCATGTGTGAAGAGGGACAGAATCTTTTAACGATATCTTATAATGACTGATAAATAATGAAAATATTAAAAAAATTCCTAAAACATGTCAGTTTAATTTCTGAGATATTCAGACTTTTAAACCCTATTAATGAAAAAAATAAAAGACAATTTACTTTCTTTGATTTTCTTCATAGATTTAATTCAATGAGATAATTTGTTAGACTTTTCATTTGTTTGATCCTGATCTCATAGCTTTAGTTTCTTCAGAAAGTGTGGTGACAAAATCTTGTTTAGAAAACATTTCCTAATGTTTGGAGAAATATGTTATTCACATATAGAAGTCATACTACATAAATACCAATCAGAGCTTGTTTCAAAAGAAATATGCAGAGTATGTACCAAGAATATGCTTCAAAATTCAAGTATAGTTTGCACAAGGATAAAGGAAATGAATTAGCTAATTATCAAAAAGTAAGATTGTGGCCCTCCAATGATGGAGTTTTTTCTTTAGAAAGAATTACGAAAGGACTTCTGATATACTAGTGGAAAGTGAGAGACAGAAAGAGACAGAGAGAGAGAGAGAGAGAGAGAGAGAGAGAGAGAGAGAGAGAAAGCAGGAGTGTATATTCTAATGATAAGACATGAAAGAAATAGAAATACTGGTGATATCTTCAATGTGTAACAAAAGGTCAGATGTTTGTCAGAGCTAGTAATGTAACACTTTATGATAGCTCATATTAATGGGAGATATTGGTATACAAAAATTCCTTGAAACAGCTTTTTAAAAAATATTGAAGGGAGATTTCATTATATAATTATATAGGTTTAAGATAAATGTGCATCATTATAAATAATTACTGGTATCTAATATATTAAGTTCACCACCAATAGTTCACTTTTATTCTTTACCATATAATTGAGCACCTTTACCTGAGTTGCCACCACCCTTTGTCTTCTGTTAACTACTACTTGATTCTGTAGACTAAAAGTTTGGTTTTATTTGATTTAGTTGTTTTGTTTGTTTGGTTAGGCTGTATAACACAAAGGAATGAAGTCAAATGCTCTCTCTCTAGACCCATATGTTGTGGAAAAGGGCAGGATTTCATCTTTTTTAAGTGGTTGAGTAGTATTCCACTGTTTATATATGCATCTTTATACATTCATCTGTTGCTGGACATTTAGGTTGCTTATAGATCTTGGTTATTGTAAAAAATGCAGCAACATGCATGAAGGTGCATATATCTTTTTAAATTAATGTTATAATTTTCAGGTAAGTATTCATAAGTGGAAAAATGGTATGAAATTCTTATTTTCAACTTTTTTAGTAGTCTCCATTCTGCTTTGTATAATTTATTTTAGAGAATCCACCAAGAAATGAAAATTGTTTTTCAGGACAAGCATAATAATATGATTTTTTTATTTAATGACTTACTTACAGTTACTTACTTATTTCACAGTTACATCTTAAATGTCATATTTGGAGCAACATATGAGACTTAATAAAGTTAAAATAAGAGAATAGGAGTAGAAAAAAATGTAAGTAGGTAGGCAATCTCCTCAGGATCAAATATAATTTTGAAACCTAGTTTATACAGATGAAAATTCATGAAAACTCATTTCATACGTCTCTAAAATTTCTTTCAATTATTTCCAAGGATTAGTAAACACTGGGACAGATTAATAAGACAATTTAGTGCAACAAAGATTTAAAAAAATGATTAAACTTAGCCTTTACAATGAAAACTGCATTTTAAATTAAGAAACTGGACAAAGTTTAACTGGGACTTATCTGGGCCTTGAATTTGAGCCTGCGGAAGGGCTTATTACTGCCAGCCTCTGCTACTGCCACATTTCTTACAGCTGAATGGCGACAGACTTGATCAAACAGAGATACTTCCAATTGCATTCACATTTGATACATATGCTTTTCATGATATTTCCTTTCAAATTTTGCCTGTTTCATTAGGACAGATTCTTAGCCCTTTTCCATCTGAGATTTTTCTAAGTTTTTTTGTCAAGGAGGTACAGAGCTATATTGTTTTAAAAAAGGAAAATGTATATGTCCCAATGCCCAGATCAAGAAATAGATCAGACACTACTTACGTGGCAGAATTTTATCCATCTTTCTATCTCTAAGGTAACCATTATCATGATTTATATCATTATATAATAATTTTACCTATCTCAGTAGTTTGTAGAAATGAACTATGTGTTTATAAACTCTGTACATTGTATTTGATATCCAGAAATATTTTTACATGTAGAAATAGCCTGTTCATGCTTATTTCTGTATATATTTTATTTCATGAGTATATCACAATTTATTGCCTGATCTATTATTATTCATGGACATTAGGATACCAGGCCTGGACTATTATGCATAATGTCTCTATGGATTAGTAGCTACCTTTTTTCAACAACTATGTGTATTCCCAATATTCCTAGTCTAGACCAAGAATACCTAAATTATAATTTTTTTCATATTTGGTAGATACTTCTAAAGAGCGTAAAAATTTGCATTCTCACTAGCAAAGCATGAGTCCCTGTTATTTAAATTTTGACTGCTCTACCTTCCTTCCTTCCTTCCTTCCTTCTTTTCTTCCTTCCTTCCCTCCCTTCCTTCATTCTTTCCTCCCTCCCTCTTGCTCTCCCTTCCTCCCTCTTTTGCTTCTTTCCTTCCTTCCTCACTTCTTTAGTTTTAATTATATAGTCCTTTAGCTTTGTTTTCCTTTCTCAAAACTGGTATGAATATTTTTAATCTTTTTATGTACTTACAGATTTAATAATTCATTTGCAAATTTTCACAAAATCGACTGAGGTACGGATTAGAATTATATTAAATCTATATATCAGCTTTATAAAGAGTTAACAATTTTGCAATATCGAGTTATAATAAATATCCAGATATATTTAGGTCTTTTAACAATGCTCTTAAAAATGTTTTCTCATTTCACTATAGATATTTTGTACATGTATGTTTCAGTTAATTCGTATTATTATGCAATGATAAACAATATTTTAAAGTTATATTTTTTATTGTTTGTTCCTGATATATAAACATACAATGGATATTTCCATATCAACATTTTATCAGTGATTTTCCAACTTCACTTATTAATTTTAATATTTTACTGATAGATTTTGAGGATTTTCCTATATATACAATAATCTTTTCTCTGAATAGTGATGTGCTTTTTTATTTTTCTTTAATATTTACACAAATATTCCTTATTATACAATTTCTCCCATAGTAGGATGAGTAGAATTGTTGACAGTAAAATACTTGAATTACCATTGTCAGGAAGAAAGCTTTCAATATTTCTCCATTGATATGCTTTTTAAAATATTCTCTATTAATTCAGAGTAATTTCCTTTGAATTCTAGTTTACTGAAGCTTCTATTGAGTGTCTTTTTAGTGTTATTATTATCAAATATGCTATTCTGCAAATGTTAGGATTATCTTATGTTTATCTCTTTGTTTTTTGATAATATGTTTATTTATATTTGTATATAAAACATTAAGTTTGACACTGCTTCAGTTTTTCCTTCACTATACAATCTATCTTTATATAGTTTGCCTGCGTACACTCTCCCTTCTATTCCTGCAGTCACTGATTTGCTTTTATTGATTAAAGATCTACTATTGTTTCATTTAGTTCATTTTTTAAAGCTTATTTTAATTTGATTTAATTCATTTGTTAGCTTGGTATCTCTATATACCATTTATAAGTGATATATAATGTCTTTGTTTCTCCTTCTTTACCTCACTAAGCACAACTTTCTCTAGGTTTATTCATGTGGTTACAAATGGCAGTATTTCTTTTTAGATAGCTGAGTAGTATTCCACTATGGATATATACCACATCTTCTTTATCCAGTCATCTAAATGGATATTTAGGTTGTTTCTAACTCTTAGCTATTATAAATAATGCTGCAATGAACATGGAGGTTCATATATCTCTGAGGACTAATGTTGTGGTTTTAAGATAAATACATAGCAGAGGAATAGCTGGATAACATGGGATTTCCATTCTCAATTTTTTGAGGAATCTCCATATTACTTTCCATAATAGTTGCACCGTTTTACACTCCCACAAACAATGTATGGGTTCTCTTTTCTCTACATCCTTTCCAACACTACTTGCTTCCATTCTTTTGAATAGCAGTCATTCATACCAGTGTGAGGTGATATTGCATTGTCATTTTTGATTACATTTCCTTAATGACAATAGAGGTAGAACATCTAATCATGTGCTTGTTGGGCATCTGTATTGTTTGGAGAAATGTCCATTAAGATCACACACAAATTTAGTTGTGTTATTTGTTCTTTTGTTATTGAGTTTTATGACCTCTTTACGTATTTTTATATTAACTCCTTGTCTGATGTATGATGTGAAAATACCTTCTTCCATTCAGTAATATGTCTTTTTCTTTTGATGAGAGCTTTTTCCACTGTGCAGAAATCTTTTTAATGTAATCCCATTTGTTTACCTTGGATGTAATTTCCCTTGTTATTGGAATCAAGTTCCCAAAGACATCTATTAGATCAATGTCAAATATTATTTTGCCTATATATTTTTCTATGTATTTTCCTATTTCTGGTCTTACACCAAGTCTTTAATCTATTGTGAATTAATTTTTGTGTATTGTATGAAGTAGCTACCTGTTTCAACCTTTTGAATGTGACTGTCAAGTTTTCCCAGCACCGTTTATTGAAGAAATTGTCCTTGCCCTATTGTATGTACTTGGGTACTTTGTCACCAATTAACTGTACATATATGTGTGTTGATTTCTGGGCTCTCAATTCTGTTCCACTGATCTGTGTGCCTGATTTTATTCTAATACCATGCTGATTTAATTACTACTGTTTTGCACCTTTTTCATTCCGTTACTTTTAAACTTCTGCGTATTTCTATGGTAGCGATTTTTTATGAGTAACTCTAGACTGTTTTTTTCTTACCTAGTCTAAGAATATTGGACTTGTAATATTTAGTTTCTTCAAATTTAATCATTATAAAATATCTGGGTTTATTTGTGTCATCTTTTTTAAATTTTTCTGTATGATTCATTTGTATTTTTTTGTTATTCCTTTTTTCTCTCCTTATTTTCCTCTGTGTGCATTCACTATTTAACATTATTTTCCATAATATTAAATTCTTGCTTATACTTCTCTTTATTATTTGTCAAGGTTTACAAGTCCTCAGAATAGATATTATGTGATATATCTTTGATAATATTTTATCAAATAATAGAATTTAGCATGCTTTCCTATATTTGGAACTTTTTCTTATAATTTTGTATTTTATCTATTTTTTGAAACTCAGAATATAATGTTATTTGTTATTGTTTTGTAGAGTAAATGATTATATTTTACCCACATCTTTACCTTCCAAAATTCCTTTTTTTTTTAATTTCCATGTTTCTATGTACGGTATTTTTCTTCTTCCTGAAGAATTCATTTCTACATTTTAGTGCAGATCCAGTGTCAAATGTCTTTATTTTGTTTCCATTTTAAAATAATTTTTGGTAGATTGGAATTTCATTTCACAACTTAAAGATACTATCTTCAAAGTACTAAGGGAAATCTTGCAGTTTAATCATCTGATTATTTAAATATTTGTTTTTTCTTTTCTAAGTGCCTTAAAGTTGTTTACTTTGTCTTCTATTTTGATTTTTAATATCTTTGTTAAGATTTGCCATAGTATATCTTTCTTGTATTTATTCCATTGAGGATTCCTGTATTTCTTGAACCAATAAGCTGATTAATTAATCCTTTTGAACATTTTCACTGTTTGTCCCTATAAATATTGCTTTTGGTTCATTCTCTCCTTTTGCTCTTTCTGGAACGACAGTTCCACATATATTAGAACATTTCATTGCATCTCATGAATCTCTGACACAATTTTCTGTTTTTTTTCTCTCTATAATTGTTTAGATTTTCTATTAATCTATCTTACAGCATTAATCTGCTCCTGTTAAATACAACTATAGTCATATTCCAGTTACTTACTTTTACATTTCTACAATGTCTACTCATTCTTGTTAGAGGTATCAGTATTCTATGAAACGTTTACAACTTTTAACTTGCTTCTCTGTGCTTCTCTTTGTTCTCTTTATAATGGTACAGAAATATTTTAAAATCTTTTTTTCTCCTATTCTATTGTGGGGATCTATTTCTTTTGCTTAAATTTTCTTTTAGATTCAGTCCTATGGCCCCATTTCTCAGAGTTTCTAGAAATTTTCACTTGTTTAGCAAATAGTTCATTTATAAACCTTCCGTCTTCTCATGATTTTCCTTCCTTCAGAGAAATATCTTCTTTTCACTTCAAAGTAGTTTGAGTAAAGGGTGATAATTTTTACTTAGTTCAATTAGAATTAAACTGACTCTCAACTGAAATGCAGATTTGTAAGGTTTCTTCTAATCTGGCAAGATCCTGCTTTTGGATAGAATCTTCTATAGGTTTCTCAATAAGAAACTGGTGAATTTATTGGGGGTTCTGTGTCCTGATGAGTCCTGTATTGTAATTCTTAGATCTGTAAACTGAGATTTCTATACTGCTTCTCAGAGGTTTTCTGCTTATCTTTTCAATGTTGACACTTAGAATTTCCTCAAAAATCTGTTAGAAAAAATTGAACAATGTTCTCTTTTTCATGAATGTATTGGTTCTCTAGTGTCCAAATATATCTCTCTCTATCTTCATTGGACCAAATAAATCGCTGCTGATTCCTTTGTATTCAATTCAGTCATTGGTAGAGAAAATTCTTCATTTTGACCTTTCCTCCCTTTTTCTAAAGCAGGCAAATGACTTCAGAATAAAAACGTGTAGAATATCCATCAGCCAGCCTCTCATTTGTGTTCCCTCTCTGGGCTCTTAATCCTTCTAAGTCACGTTTGATTGTCTCTTCCATGGTTTTAAATAAATTTATTCATGTATTTATCCAGTGATTAAAATTTTGTTTCTCGTAAGGAGCATAGATCTTTCCCAAGCTTCTCTAGAAAACCAGAAAATGGAATTACCCCTGAGACTTACCGTATTATTTTATAATTTAGCAACCAGGTATGTTATAAAACAATTTTTTCTACCTGTGGTACATTTTGTTTCAAAAAGATGTGTCTATCTGTTTAGCAACAAATTTTCCTTAAGAAATTTACCTACATAAGTAGGCTGAAAATAAATAGGTTAGTTTTTCTCTCCTTGAAAAACTAAGAATAAGTTATTATATGTATTAACGATAGGCGTAAGTTTGGCATAATTAATGTAGTTGATAGAGAATCAGCACTTAGGAAATTGTGTCTGCAATTGACCTTAAAATTTTCACATTTAATATGCATGGATTCCAGAAGACTTAAGTATAACAAAATGAATAAACAATGAAAGCCTTTAGAGATTTGTTTGTTTTTCCAGGAAAACAGATTGTGACCAACAAGTAAAAACCAATCCATAGTTATAAAACAAAATAAATAAATATTTTGATTCCTGCTTGAGCAATAAATGAATAGCACACTCAATGTGCATTGTACTATAACCTAAAATGTAAAATATGTGCCCATGAGTCCATACTCATATAAATAAGTGATTAGATAAGTCGTACAGAGAGGCATACATATACTACACAGAAGAATTCAAAATACTCTCTGAAGATACTCTTCCTTATGGATAAGTAGGACTCCTTACCCCCTCAAGGATAGATTGCATAGAAGAACACTTTTCCAAAGAATAAAATATTAGCTTTATTGTGGAAGAAAATTTGCTAAATTCTGCTTCATACAGATTATCGAGATCAGCATCAACGGTAACAAATCATACCAATAGTATATATCCTTGATATGATGTGATGAGAAAGGCACTTATTGCTGAAATCTACCTCTCCCAAATATGGGACAACAGAAAATCATGAGAAAAACATCAAACTCACTCCACTAGTGAGGCATTCTACATAATGCTTGACCAGTACTCCCCAAACTATCAAGGATGCAAAAAATGTCTGAGGAACCCTCTAGTCTAGCGGGGCCCACAGATACATGACAACTAAGTATCATGTAATATCCTGGATGGGACCTTAGAACAGACAATGAATGTTATGAAATATGGAAGAAATCTGGATAAAACATGACCTTAGTTAACAGTTATGTATCCCTTTGTTGTATTAGTTGCGACGAACATGTAGTAGTAATGGCTAACGTTAGCAACAGAAGTGGGAGCAAGATATAGACAAATCTGCACTGTCCACCATGTTTTTGTATCTTGCAACTATTCTAGAATAAAAGTTTATTTTAATGTACTTTGATATAACATACCTATTGAAGGAAGAACTTCAAAAATAATATATTGGCATATGCCTATTTTTCCTAGTTCTAATACACATAACCTCACATAAATTATTAGATAGCTAGCTGCCACACTTTAGAGTTTCTCATTACCTGTTGACTTACTGTCTTGCTGACTATGCAGACATAAACTATACATACATTAATTATATAAGACAAAAGCAAAACATAACTGATTGCATTCGAACTCTAAATTTAACATTTAGTTTCACACAATACTATTTTTACACTCAATGTGCAGACAATTTGATAATTGTGATATGAATTGGACCAAAAAGATGTATTGAAATATGCTAATTTACAGACAGTTTTAAGTAAAGCTCTAAGTACATGTTACCTCTAGCTTTGTGATATCTCCTCTCACCTTATAATCCCTTCATAGTGTAACTTTGGTATGTAAAATAAATGCAGTATATTTTTAGAAAATTCTCTGCTTTTGTTTGCAAATGTATGTTATAGTCTAATATCAAATTTTAAGTAAGCGAATGGTTTTTCATTTTTCTGCTAAGATAATATATCTTTTAATTAAACTATAATTATTACTAGGATGATAATTTTGCAACTATGAGCATTTTGGCACCAATGTTCTTAGTCACATCACTTATTTGATATGTTCAATTATTTCCAGGTCCATTTATTATTTTACTCATATTTATAACTTTAAAAGACGTCATTTTAAAAAAGAGTATAGAATTATTCAAATTTGAAGTAAACGTCTTACATTAAAAAGAGAAAGTATTTATCATTTTTGCCACATGAGCAAATGGCACGGATAGAGTCCAACAGGTCCAGGATATTCCTGGCTGCAACTGCAGTAATTTCTCTCTAGAATCTCTGTGTCACTTTGTCTTCTTATAGTTTAAGCTTAAAATGTTAGTGGATTACATTTATGTGCAATGTGAATAACCCAATTTATCAAACTCTAGCCATTGAGAAAACTAACTTATCATCGTCAAAGTTGTCATTCATTTAAATTCTTTCAGATAATATATTTATTCCATGTAACATCCCTTTATCTTTTGTAGTTCAATCACAGAACGATTTATTAACAGAACTTGAGGAACTTTTATTTTGTCTTCCTGAAAAGAGGATTCTAAGAAAAGTGTCTCCTGGGATGTTAGCATATGACTCAAAGTAGTGTATCTTAAAATTGGAGGAAATGATTGTGTTTGATTTTGACTCTCAGTTTTTATGAAAACAAAACAAAACAGACTTTAGAACAAAATAACTTACTTTTTTATCAACTATATAGATTATCAAATATAAAGAGTAGGTTGAGTAAATAGTCTTTGAGAATTTTACATCATAAATAGAAGAAACCCAAATTAAAAACAGAAAACAAAAAGCTGTTAGGTTCATTAGTCAATCAAATAATGGCACTACTAGGAATAAAGATCTAAATGTCTTAGTCACAACAAAGACAACTGTTTTTCAGTTAGTGTACTGCAGACAAACACTGCATTTGCAGTTAGAAGTCAGTCCTGAGAAGGACTAAAGACAAGACTGAGAGAGAATGGCAGGAGCAAAACAAATTTTGTAGCCTAACTCTCCAATGAGAAGGAAGCAGCACACACTATTTTAGATTTCACAATGTCCAAGGTGTCTTTGGACACAAAGCATGCACAACTGAACCCTTAGTGTCATAAGACTGTATTTAGTTCGTATTTCTCTAAAGCCCTGAATTTGATTGCTGGGGCTAGGAAACAAAGCATTGGTAAACAAAGGATTCAGGGGAAGAAGGAAAATCCGCCCAGTGGTCTCCAGAGTACAAATTATAAGGCTGACTGATGGAATTGGGAGCATCCATAAAGAGCCCATCACTGTCATCTTCTTGAGGAAACTTGGCAGTGCCCAGTGCTCAGAAGTAAAGAGGGCCACATTAGCTATGCGGGAACATGTGATGTAATCTGAGAGGATGAATGAGCTTTCTACAGCAGTTAAGTTGCTTCAGTTGGGAGTCTGGTTAAGCAGACTGCTTTTTGACCCTGCTTTAGGGGTCACCATACACTGTTCTTAGAATCTGGTGGAAGACTGTGTAACTTTACACACTGAATCATTTCAGATAATGTTAAAAATTGGGGAGACAGTTGGTTCCATCTCATGTTAAAGTAAAATTGTCTTGAAAAATAGCTTTGGTTTTTAAATAACATGTAAAATGGGTATTATATTTGAAATATGAGCCAAGGTGTTCAAATAGTAAAATGTAAATGTAAATACACATCATTGGTCGTTAGTGAGGGAGAAGCTTCGTAGGAAGAGACTAAGGAAAAAGATAAAAATCCCACATTGTCCTCTTCTTTAGAGTTCCCAGGCTCTGAGTGGCAATGAGTGGAATCAGAAGCATGACACTGGTTGACCTCCAGTGTAACATCCATGAGATGGGAGCTCTTCTGTCTGTCATGTGCCTTTAAGTAATCTCTTACTAGGAAACCCTGGGATGAGTCCTTCCCCGAGTTCCTAAAACTGGGGAATATGATTCTAAGGCATTTATAGGTTATAGATATGTGTCATTTACCAGAATATGCTGATGTTTAGGTATAACAATTCAGTGGTTCATTTATTCATTAACTCATTTATTTATTTTTTGTTTTACTTACTTAATTATTCATTTATTCATCTAAGTCTATTGATTATTTATTATGTGCCACGACTGAGTTCAGTTTTACAGAAAACAATATATGGCGGAGCTTTGCCCTTCACATATGATGAAGTAAGCATGAAAAGAGACCATTAGAATATAGCTGCCTTCTGCACAGGAAGATATGAAAATCACCAGACCCCAGTTTAAAGTTGGTATAAAGATTCATAAGATAAATAAGTTGAATAAAGTCTTAATCTTAAATATGCTACTTAATAAAACTACTGAAGACCAGTTCATGAAACTTCTACTGGCTCTTTGCTTTGCAAAATCAAGTGCAGGTTCTGATTAGTACAACTATTTCACAGTTACCATTTCACTGGCCCATGTTCCTTTCACCTTTCTCATGCCATTCCCTTTAAGGTGGAAGCAATTTGACAGCACTTAAGAACATGCAATGGAGAAGGTAATAAAGATCATCCCTGCAATGTATGGACCTGAACATAGGCTTCCTTGCTCTATGAATTGAGCAAGCTTAGAAGTGTAGTGATGAGCAAACCAAATGCCCAGATCCCAAACCCTGGCTTCTAATACCATTCTCCAAAGAAAGGAACATAAGATATTTGCAGAAATAGCTGATTCTAGGACTGAGGCAAAACTTACAGAAGATGAGCTGGAGCATCGTTCAGTACTAGCAAGTGAGAAAGTGCTTTGCAATGAAAACACATACACAAAATATCAGACAATGATGAGGCTATGTCTCATCCTGTGTCCCAAATGACTTAAAAGTCAATTTACTGAAAGAATTCTAATGGTGAAATCTGATGAGATTTAAGCAACTAAAATCTAACACATGTTAGATCATAACTAAAACTTTGCAATAAATATCTATGTATCCATATTAATAAATATTTAATAAATGGAAGACAATATATAAATATCTGCAGAGTAATTGTATCTATTTGTTGAACTTTTGTAAATATTCTGCCTTCTAAGATAAAGAGCTTATCTCCTCATCCCATGAATATGGAGTGTGCATAGCGACATTATTCCAAGAAGAATGATAATAAAAGGCTGAGAATACTAACTGTACAGTGGAGAAACTTAATCTCATCCAGGTGTACATGTTTATACCAACAGTGATCAATTATGTTGTCACCATACATCCTTGATATGATGTGGTGGGAGGACACAACTTCTGTGGTCTTCCTCCCAAAACTCATATTGGCCTCATTATTATAAAACTATCAGACAAAGACAAATTGAGGAGTATTCTTAAAAAATAAAAACTTTACCAGAATACTTCAATTATCAAGCCTATTGAAAACAAAGCAAGTCTAAGAAATGATTATAGCTCAGAGGAATCTAAGGAAATGCGATGTCTAAATATAACCTGGTTTCCTGGGTGGGATCATGAAACAGAAAGATATATATAGTAAAAAAAAATTCTTAAATAAGATACAAACTTTGTTTAATCATAAAATTTATGATCATATCAATCATATCAGTACCAATATAGGTTCCTTGGTTGTGACAAATATAGAATAACAATAGGAGGCATTAATAACAGGGGAAACTGGGTGTTAAATATACGAGAGTTCTTCATATTGCACAACTTTTTGTACATCTATACTATTTTCAAATCAATATTTATTTTTAAAAAGATGAAATTTTATAGTTCCTTTCCAGTTAGCTCTCTGCTTGCCCCCTCCATCACAAAAGCAGGAATGGCAAGTTTCCCTTAGTAGCAAGAGTAAAAAGACTATGAAATTCATCTTTCATCCCATGGGACACTCTCCCTCATTTATCCTTTTGTGAAAAGCAAAAGAAACACTTTATGGTCAAAGATGCCTTTGTCTAATAGGTTCTATAACTCTGGGGAAGGAAGTAGCATCTGGAAGAGACAAATGCCAGAAAAGGAAAGTTGACTACTTTTTCAAGACTTAGAGTGCCTGGTTACTTTAATGATTTCACTGACTACTTCCACTTCAATTTATTGATTTTTTAAAGTGTGATTTGTTTTTAAAGCCCTTTTTCTCTATGTTCTAGTTATAAAAATATAGCAAAAATAAGAGAGACATATGATCTCTTGTCCACACTTAGACAAAGAATATTTAGAAAATTTTAGGCTATCATATCACCATCAGTACAAGCTGTAACAATGACATGCTAAATCCTAAAATGGAATCTCTCTGAATTAGGGTTTCTAGATCAGTCTGAAGTTTAGCCAAGGTCAGGAAACAGCTACTGGGAATGAATCATGGGTTTCCCCTCACACTGAGTCTGGAGACTCCTTGTGGGGCACTGTCTGCAATACCAACAGATTTTATCCTGTGGCAAAATCACATTTTTTACATTACAACCTCTGATGTGTCTGCTAGCACCAACACTCAACTTGATCATAAATCTGGCTGAGTATCTTTGCCAACCCTGGCTTGAGGTTGTCCTTTAACACGAAATGTAATTTTTATTCTGGAAAATTTACTTCATCGCACCTGATCACTGTACCTTCTGTTAATAAAATTATCTTGATACACAGCTAAACACAGATACAATCTTTTTTTCCTGAGTAGTTTCGGGAACTTATGAGAATACTGGAAGGCAAATATCTAGCCTCAAGGGACAATTATTTGGGAAATCAGTTCCTTTATTGAATGCTGGAGGCTTGGGGTCAGGTGGTATTGGTAAAAAGAAAATCAGAATTATCTAGAGCACAGTCTCATACTCCCTACTCATGCTCCTGGAAATAATGCTGTTTTCTCCTCCTGATGGGGTATGTCCAAGCTCCCACAAGAAATCACTATCCATGCAGGTCACTCATACTCTTTAAGAGTGTCTTCCTTTCCAGAGTGCTGACAGCAGGCCATCTGTTCACTGGGTGCAGGCTTGTGAAATGTTGCAATACTCCAAACTGACTGACAACTCATCACTATTACATATGTCTGTGTGATTAGATAATCCATGTTTTCCCCAAGGCCTGCCACAGCAAGTCCTCATCATAGTAACTAAAGCATGCATGACTCAGTGTGGGAAGGGACAGGATGACTTGTAGGATCCTGACTCTATGACTCTGTGACTCTATGCCTTGGTTGTATCCACTCTTCTTAGAAGATGTCAGTGCCAGATGTTAAGATGTTAAATGTTGTAAATATAATTTCTCGAAGGATGAAAGCTGCCATGGGTAGATTGAGTCTGAACTTTTGAAAAGGGGATTGGAGCATGTCTATTTTTTGATAGCCTACAAGTTTTAATAGTTCCCATTCAGAAATATGACAAGTAATCCAAAGAAAATGTCATGTCATAATTAGACTGTCATTATATTTAAAAAAATCTAATCAGTTAAAGAAATGTGGTATCGAATGTGATAAACATCCGTTTTTTTTATTTATGCTGCTTCCCAGGTATACTTTTAAACATCCTGTCTTCTTTATCCCCTTTGTCAGAGATTCTTTTGGTCATGGTCTCAATACATTCCTAACTGTGTCTTTTTTCCAGTCTCTGTCTCCCTCCAGATCAACCAAAGTGATCAAAACAAAGCAAATCAGACCATTCTGCTTAGATTCTTAAATCCATCACCTTTGTTAAACTAGCCATTTTTTGTCTATTAGCATGTCAGAGGGTGTTTATGATCTGGCATCCCTATGCTTCTCTCAGCACCACTGCCCCACTCCCACCTCCCAAATGCTTCCTACCCTCCCTTTGCCCCTCCTTGAGCTGCTCTTTCTTTCCACTCGCTTCACTGTCCTCCATTTTCAATATCCTCTATGTTGCTGGTGAGTACTTTGTTCCCATCCAGATGAATTCCGGGTAATTTCCTTTGAAAATCTACTCTTGATCATACCTTTAAGAGCAAGGAATTTTTGCTTTTACACACCAAACAGTATGTGAACACCTCATAAAAAGCATTTATCACTGGAATACTCTGTACCTTTATTATGTTCCCATATGCTCCCCATGGAGCATAGTAGATGATTAGCAAGTGAACCTTGAATAAATAAATAAATGGAGGGACAGAACTGAACTTGCTCAAGTATCAACTTTTTTCATTTGCATTTGTTATTGTGGTAACCATTTTTAATTTTTCAATGAGCAGAAATTTGTAAAAATCACACAACCTATTTTGAGAATGAAAAATTCTATTTTTATTAAATTATTAGACAAGAATAACCATCAGCCTTCTATGGTCACACATTATCTGAAACTTAGTAAAGAAAGAAATAATTTACTTAGAAAATTTATTGAATAGTAAAAAAATGTCATTAAGAGATACTAAATCAAAACTGAGACATAATACTGGAATGATTGTTAAAGTCATATCATTTAAGGGTCTGAAATTTCTTTTAACTGTCTAGAAAATAGATAAAGCTCACATAATGAAAGGCAGATTAATATACCTGCAGAAATTTAAAGTATCTTCCTTAGTGTGAGAGATTCTGGCTAAATGTATCATTTACTTGGTATACTACTTGTTCTTAGATAATCATTATAGTACTCAGATTGAAATATTTTATTCAATATATTCTTCAACTGCCAAGGAAGCCTACAGTTCCTGAACAATAGATTGGGAACAAAGGGAATACAGGTCCTAAAACCTGGGATTCTGAAGCCCAAATGAATTGATTGAAATAATTCCTTACGTGATCTGAATTATGTTAGTTAATTTCTCTATCCTTCTGTTTTTCCAATATGCAAACTGGGAAATAAATAGTAGATATATTATTTGGTTACTGGTATTAACAAATGTGTTAAAAAAGTATTTGTAGAAATACTCATTAGGGGCTATTTAAGTAGACGAGTTATGAGTTTGGTCTGTCTTTTAGAAGTTAGAACGAATTTCATGTTTTTGCCTCCTTCCCTAGGTTACCCTATCTCTGCATCATTCTACTAACCAGCATCATTAATTTGTCTTACTGGCTGATTCAGAAAGGCTATTAATTATATGACAATTACTGTTTCCATAACTATTAAAATGCTGCACAGACATTTCTTCTAATCATGAAAAACAACAATTAACTACTTTTATTTATTACAAAAACATGTTAACAACCTTCCCAAATGAATAAAGTTGCTTTAATAAAGGCAAAGCACTTTCATTTATCACTTCTCTTTGCACAAAAATGAACTGAATAATCAAGAAAAACAGGAGTGAGGTAGTCTGCAACCTGAGAGACTCTGCCCACCTTTAGGATCTGTCTGTCCATTTGGGCTGCTATAACACAAATATTATAAACTGGGTTGCTATAAGCAACAGAAACTATTTCTCACAGTTCTGGAGACAAAAGGTCCAAGATCAAGCCAAGTACCAGCAGATTCATCATCTGCTGAGAGCTTGTCCCCTGTTCATAGATCTCCATCTTATTTGTGTCCTTACAGGACAGAACGGACAAGGGTGCTTCCTTGAGTCTCTTTTGTAAGAATACTAATTCCATTTATGAAGGTTTTGACCACAGGACTTAATCACCTCCCAAAGTCTCTACCTTCTAATATCATGTTGAAGGTTAACATTTCAAAATATGAATTTTTGAGTCACAAAAACTTTCAGTATATATAGTAGAAACTAATTCAAGATTACCTGTTAAATATTTTCCATATAGTTTTGGAAAGATGAGTAGGAGTCGGTACAGCACATGACCTCGTTATATTATTCTGGCTGAGAGTAAACCTGGCCCAGCCCTCTCAGTGCTGTAGGGACATTTTCCTAAATCTCACTTCTGATATTATTATCCCTTTGGTTTAAAACAAAGCAAACACACTTTCTATGACTTTCATACCTTAAAGCTTTAATGAGGCCCTTCTCTTTCTGACTCAGACTGTTCCTGCAGAGAATCAGTTAATCACTTTCCATTGGATTATAACTTCTGTCCATCTTAAATTTCAACAACACCAAACAATTAACTCTTCTCAGAAAGCAGGTCCTTTAATCTTATCTTTGTGCCTGTGCCCAGCATGTTCTTTTTGCCTGGGAATGCCTCTTTGTCTTTCCATTTAACTTAAAATTTACTCGTCTTTACTTATGTACTCCCTTCTCAGGGGTTCCTTTGCAAAATGAGAGCTGTTGTCACTTTCTACTGTACTGATTATTCAATCATCCTTTTCTCCTGCTACTGTGACCTTCTTGAGGTAGGAGCTAAGTTTCCCTGTTTTGTAGTGTCTAGTTAGAATAGTGCCTCAGTAGTTCAAATTAAACTAGTTCAAATTAACAAAGAATAGTCAGACCTCAGTCTGTGCAACAAAACAGTTTTTCTCATATGGGCTTTTCATCCTCTATTTTCATTCTGTTCTTTCTGCTTCCAATGTTTTTCGAACATCCAAAGATCAGCATCAAGCTCATGGACCAATCTGTTGACTGTTATCATTATGTAGAATCTTTCACGTTCACCTTTCATACACTCATTTCCAATGTGGCTTCACAAGTACCACTGCTGACTGTGCCTTACATGCTGTGCTGACATCTTCTAAGAGCACCAAAGCCATATATAGTGGTGTAAGCTCAGAGCAGAAATGACAAGGTGTATGTAATATTCTAAATTTTGTAACCCATGCTTCAAGGCAGGCCTTTTTTTCAGGATCTCCCAAACTCATAAGAATGCTTGTTAGCTTCTGACTCTTATTCCTTGCCTCCTATCCAAAGTTTAAAGCAAAGTCATGAGCTATGTGTGACATTAACATGTCTCATTTTTTTAGTCCAAGACCATGTTATTTCCATGGCTTATTGTTTTTGCATCCACAAATGGTAAGACACACACACCCCTTTCTAAATATAAGCATGATTCCCCTTTGGCTTGATAGAATATTGGGTAATAATAGAAAAAGTTAATACTTGCTTGAGAGAGTTCCCATAGATTGTCTATATACAAATCAGAGGCATCATAGTCCAAGAGTTGATGATTTTGTATCTGCAATAAAGTCCATTAACACACTACTCAGGGCTACTAACACACTAGCCTGCTTTTGTCTCAGTCACCTATTACTTTCTTTAAGAGACACTGAGGTCCTCCTTCCATGGCCTCACTCCACATATCCAACACAGGTAGTCACCCTCTTTTCTTAGTATACTTCTTTTAATGAGATCGTGGAAAACCTATTGTTCCCCCCTCTACTTTTGGTCTCAACTTTTTGCTCTGTTAAGTGCCTCCTAGAACTTTGACCTTTGTATTTCTTTTTCTACTAAAAATTATACTTTGCAGGGACCACCTGTGTCCTGAATATATTCTCTTGCAAGATTCTAGCTTGATGTCCATATTTTCATGCTTGGTTTTAATATCCTCTGTAAGATAAGTTAAGGTTAATATCTTCTATAAGTTAATATCCTCTGTAGTTCAACCCAGGCTTTTTCTCTGTGAGCAATACTACTCCACCTATCTTAACACTCTTAATGCTCAGCTCCTGGTCCTACCTTTCCAATCCTGTTTTCCTCCATGTCTTTCACATCTCTGTTAATGACTCCATGCTCTTCAATGTCCATATGCAGTTTACAGTAATTCTGCATGGTGAGTTTGCCAACTGTACTTTAGATTCAAACTGTTCTATATTCAATGTTTCTAGCAACATGAGACACATAGTCTCTTTTCCCTTGCCCTGACTCCTTGCCTATTCAAGAGCAACACACCAGATAGACTAAATGTTGTCATGATTATACCATCATATTGTACTTCCCTGACTTAACATACTTGAATAACTTCCTATTTTATTAGAGTAAAATGCTGTTAGACTGCGACTTAAAATGTTCTGCTTATTTTGTAATCTCAGCTTACTTTATCTTTCTTTCACATACTTTATTCTCTATTTGAGTTGCATTGACCTTTGCCTGGTCTTGAACACCTTTTCTGGTCTTAAATAGTTTGCGTATATTATTCTTTCTGTCTCAAATGTCTTGTTCTTGATTTATAATACGTTTTCTGAAACTTCAACTAAAAGAATTGACGGATGATCCTCCATTATATTTTATTTAGACCTGGATTTCACAGTACATTCCTAAGTTTGTAATTAGATATTAATTAGTTTACCTGTTCATTTTCTACATTATTTGACTAATTTATGTATTCTATGTAAACATGACTGATAATTATTTTCCTCTCTGTTATTTATCAATGCCTTGCATAAAACTTGCTTGGTAGAGTTTTTAATAAATATTTGTGATCAAACTATGATGACTACTAGCATATGGATAGATACACATTGCTAAGGGAAGGGTATTGGCTATATACCTAATCACAGCAAGCAAAATAAACAGTGAATGTCCATTATTATCACTATCATTTAAATGCTTCTGAAGCATCAAGCAAATAAAATTAACACTATGTGCACTTATGTGCATAAATATTTTTAAAGAAAAAAACTGCATCTTTTTTGCTGATGTAGATATTATGATTGCCTACTACAGAAATCCAATGAATTGAGGCAAGACTGACATTGTAAAAATGTTCTTAATAGATCCAAAAGAATTCTATCAAAAACTAACAATAAACATCAAAACATCAAAAGTGTGCTGTGATGCACACTTATATGTATTAAAAGTAGAGTGACACCTTATTTGTACTCATCAGATTTTAAAAAAGTGTTTTAATATCCATTTTTCTTAATATGGATGAGAATATATATTTACTAAAAACATTTGTATTTCTTTTACACGTACATTTTCCTCCATGAAATAACAAGTCATCATCTATTAAGAGATTAGTTCTTTATTTGTTCATGAGTTACAAATACCTTCCTCAGCTTAAATTGATCTTTGACATAGCTCCTTTTTAATGCACATATTGTGAAATTATTGAATTGATTTTTAAACTTTAATCTCTTTTCAGTCTATGATATTTCATACCACACCCACCTCCAGAGTTCTAGTGTCCTTTACCACCACCTATTCCCTCCCCCCTCCCACCTCCTATTAGCCATCAACTTGTGTCCTGTGAATTATTCTATTTTCCTGGCGTTTGTCTGTTTTATGTTCTGTTTCATTATATTCCATATATGAGTGAAACCATTCTGTACTCTTTCTTTCTGACTTGTTTCACTTAACGTGATCCCCTCTAGTTCCATCCAGATTATTGCAAAGAAAGCAATATCCACTTTTTTAGTAAATGTATAGAATTCCATTAAATACACACACACACACAGCTGCTCTGCTCTGACGGGCATTTAGGTTGTTTCCATGTCTTGACTATTGTGAATTGTGCTGCTATAAACATATTCTTTTCTGATTAGAGATTTTTTTATTCTCTGTGTAAACGCCAGGGTGGGATTGATGTATGAAATTGTAGATCCATCTTTATTTCTTTGAGAAGTTGCCATACTGTTTTCCAGAGGGCTTGTGCTTCTTTATATTAGCACCAATAGTGTGGGAGGGCTCTTATTTGTCTAACCATCTCTAACATTTTTGTTGTTTCTAGTATTTTTGATGTAGGTTATTCTCATTGCTGTGCAGTGGTATCACATTGTGGTTTTTATTTGCATTTCTCTTATGGTGAGTGATGTAGAACATTTTTTCATGTGTCTATAGGTAATTTGTGTCTCTTTAGATAGTTGTCTATTCATTTCTTTTGTCCATATTTTGAGTGAGTCATTTATTATTTTTGTTGAGATGTATGAGCTCTTTATATATTTTAGGCATTAAGCTCTTATCCTATGTATGTTGTGTGAATATCTTCTCCAATTTGGTAAGTTGCCTTTTTGTTTTAGTGGTGGTTTCTTTTGCTGTGCAGAAGCTTTTTAGTTTGATGTAGTCCCAATTATTTAGCTTCACTTTAGTTTCCTTTGCTGCATGTGATTTATTTTTACATTTAAATATTTTATTTTATGGAATGTGTTGACGGCATTTAAAATCACAATGTAAATATATTAGAAATGCTATGGAGATAGTAAAAAAGAATTGAGTTCCTACTTATTTTAGACTTACAAATCCTCCAAAATATGAGAACAGAAACAGATTTAATTACATTACAATGTTTTAACTACATATAGCAAAAGCACCACAAATAATGTTGAAGTACAAATAAGGAACACTTAATGGGCAACAAAGTTAGCAAAAATAAACATTTATAAAACACACATTTATATGAAATGTGAACACTTCAATAGAAGAACTGGCAAAGGATAAAAAAACTAGACAACCATATGTTTTCAAATGTTCAATCCTAATAGCAACAAAAGAATTGAAAAAATAAACACACAGTAGTTAGTACTTATGACTTCTTTAAACTTCTAGTAAAATTATTTAAAATCTATTTTAAAATATTTTTCATTATGTGTCAAAACAGGGAGTTTCATGTCATATTATCAGTAGGTTAAATGTATATAAACTTTTTGAAATGTAATCGGTCTTAAATGTTTCAAATGTTATATTTTCTTGTTATATTGTAATTTACTCAGATATAATTATACTCAATTATAATTATAATTACAGAAATTTATCAAAAGAAACAAGCAGATGGTTGTGCATAATTCATACATAAATGTGTTATTTCAGCATAAATTAGAGTGAAGAATATCCTAACTGCTTAATAATGGGGGCTAATTGCTATTATTAGTCATGCTTATAGCTGGATATTTTTTATAAAATGTTAGATTCTAAGGATTGACATACAAAATGTTTATGGAATATTATTACTAAAAAACAGGTTATAAAATGATTAGTTTGATTCCTTGTATCTATTATCTACCTATCACCTATCATCTATCTCTCCATGTATTATTACTCCATCCATCCATCCATGCATCTATATAACTTATTACCAATCTATCTAAAAGGATTTCTTTACCTATATTCGCTCCTTAGTAAATTTCATCCAGATACTTACATCATCCTCATTCAAATCCATGATTTTGGAAGAACCTAAATCTACCTTTGGTCCTAGGAGTGGAATAGTTGATAACAGCCTAAACTGATCAGTGTAAACTTATCACTTGGCTACAAACATTGATTCAGAGGTGAAATGTTCAGATCTGTGAAATTAGAGAATAAGATTTTTTTTTTTGAAAAGGAAAAGATGATTTTAAACACAGGGAAAAACTAACCCATGAAATAACATGAACCTAGAAAATGGTCAAGATGGGAAATAGACAGAGAGTAATCTTTTTTAAAGCAGAGCAATATTACAATAAACAAGTAAAAAAAAAAAAAAAAAGGTTATTGTACATGGTGATAATACCATAAAAGAATTAAGTAAAATTAAGTGATACAGTGTGAATGATTTAACGGTAATCAAAACTAAACAGTATAGTGAATGAAGATCTTTCTGGTCATTTATTTCTGCTTCAATTTTGATGATTTCCTTTCTTTTACTGATTTCTTCTACTTCTTTCTCTAGTTGTTTTAAATGTAGAGTCAATTTATTTGCGATTTTTCTTGTTTCTTAAGATAGACCTGGATTGTGATGAACTTTTTCCTTAGTCCCGCTTTTGCTGCATCCCCCAGATTCTGGTAGGTCGTGTACTCATTTTCATTTTTCTCTAAGCAATTTTTTAAGTTCCTCTTTGATTTCCTCTTTTATCTGAGTCCTTTAGGAGCATATTGTTTAGTTTCCAATTGACTTGGGGTCTTCCAGCTTTCTTTTTGGGGTTGATTTCCAGTTTTAGGCCATTGCCATCAGAAAAGATGCTTGGTATGACTTCAGTCTTTGCTGAGAGAAGCTTTGTGTCCCAGCAAACTATCGATCCTTGAGAATGTTCCATGAGCGTTTGAGAAGAAAGTGAAATCTGTAGTTTTTGGGTGAAGTGATTGGTACGTGTCTATTAGACCTAGTTGTTCCAGATGGTCATTTAAAGTGGTTGTTTCCCTGCTAATTGTCTGCCTGGTTGATCTGTCCATGTTGTAAGTGAAGTGCCTCACTATTATTGTGTTGCTGTTAATGTCTCTCTTCAGGTCTTATAATGCTTGATATATTTTGATGCTCCTTTATTTGGTGCACATACGTTAATAAGTATTATGTCTTCCTGTTGGATTGATCCTTTAATCATTATATAGTGTCCATCTCTGTCTTTCATTATGCTTTTTAGATGGAAGTCTGTTTTATCTGATATGTGTATACCTGCTCTTTTGTGGTTGTCATTTGACTGTAGGATTGACTTTGTGTCTTCGTTTATCTTTTGGAAGAAGGTGGGTTTCCTAAATGCAATAGAAGGTTGAGTTATACTTTTAAATCCATTGAGCCACTCTGTGTTGTTTGACTGGTGAGTTCAGTCCATTAATGTTTATGGTGGTTATTGATATATAGCTGCTTAGTGTCACTTCATAATTTGTCTTTTGTATGTTGCTCCAGATGATGCCTTTGTTCTCTTTCTCTTTTTAGGTCAAATGGGTGCAATTATGTTTTGACTGATTTCGCCTTTTGTTTTCTTCTTTGATTTTTCCCTGGGGTTGTATTTTGAAGTTACCCTGAAGTTAGCATTCACAGTTCTATGTTTACCAACTAATTTTATTTGAAAGCGTATTAGTCTTCCACTCATTCTAACAATCCACATTTTCGTTCTCTTCTCTTCCTCCCCACTTTCAATATTTACTGTCTCGCTGTTTTTTCATGTGGTTTCTTCATGCTTTATAGAGCATCCTATTAATATTTTTTGCAAAGCTGGTTTTGTGATGATGAACTCCTTTAACTTGTTTGTCAGAAAAGATTTTTATCACTGCTTCAGTTCCAATGATAATCTTTCTGGATATAGTATTCTAGGTTGAAACTTCTTTTCTTTCAGCACTTTGAATATTTTATGCCATTCCCTTCTGGACTGTAGAATTCCATTCGAGAGGTCTGCTGACACTCTTATGGATGTTTCTCTGTATTTGACACATTTTTCTCTGTCTGCTTTTAATAGTCTTTATCTTGTATTTTTGACATTTTTTATGACAATGTGTCTAGGTATATTTCTGTTTGGTTTTCCTTTATTAGGAACAAATTGAGCTTTCTGGATCTGGAGTCTAACTTCATTCTTCAGATTGGAAATGTTCTCATGTATTATTTCTTCAAATATGGTTTCTTCCCTCTATTCTCTTTCTTCCTCTGATGCAAATGTTGTTCCTTTTGGTGTTAACCCAGAAGTCTCAAATGCTGTCTTCAATTCTTTGATTATTTTTATCTCTTTTCTGGTTTGCTTGATTATGTGCCTCTCTCCTATCTTCCAGATTGCTGAGTCTATTGGAAGCTTCATCCATCCTATTGCTGAGTCCCTCTATTCAGTTTTTTAATTCATCCATTGTTTTTCTTACCTGTTTGATGTCTTGTTTTAATTATCTTTGCTTCCTGACATTCTCGTTTACTGCCTCTACTGATTTCTGGATGTCCATGAGTCTATTATTTACTGTTACCATAAATTCCTCTTCAGGTAATTTACATTCGTCTGCTGTGTTCAGATATTCTCCTGGGTTTTTGATTGAATCCATCATTTCATGTGTATTTCTCTGTGCCTTTGCTTTATTCAACATTTGTTTACATTTTTGAGAGCTCAGTTTCCCTAGTTTTGCGTAGATTTGATTTGCCTGGGGTTGGCAATCATGCTTTAGTTTCACCTTTACCCACAAGGTGGTTCAGGTGGGTAGTGTTGAGATTTGGGACTGCCTTCTCACTGCAATCCAGGGACGGGGCATCTAATTTGCAGGGTTTCCAGTGGGAAGATATACAGTAGGCTGATTTTTGCTCAGTGGACCCCAGGCATGGTGTGAAATGGTTGTGGAAGGGGAGGGGTTTGATTTGGCTGATTTCTGGTTATGGCTGTGCCCCGCGCTATTTTACCGTGCAGGCTCCAGCTCAACCCCTGGTGTGCTGGCTCTCCTTTCACCCCCTCCCAAGTCGGACCTCCGTGACTCCATGCCTCAGCCCCACTGGGCCCAGCTCTGGCCTCAGTAGTGATCCCGAAATCCCTAGCCTCTACCCCACTGCACATTGGAAGACTCCTGAGCTTCATCCCTAATCCAAATCTGCTACTTAGCTGAGAACTCTGCTGGGTGCCCTTACCCAGCTTTTGTTGTCAGCTGTTCTCTCTCTAGCTAAGTGCCAGTTATTTCTTGGAGTTTGTCTCAGGAAAATAGGTATTTTTTCTTTTTGTTTTTTTTCGTGTCTGTGAGGAGTTACCTAAAAGTGCATCCTATCAAGTCACCATCTGGGAGAATAAGCTTTTGGAAATTTGTAGTAATGGCTCTTCTGAGAGAACACCTCAACCCCTTTTCTTGGATAAGGATAGTTACACTATTTTTCTCTCTTAGCGTTTGGAATCCATCCCTTTATCATAAGTAAAGGGACAGCCTTGGTAAATCTCATTTCACAGAAAATAGAGTGGATAAACAGAGAAACGCAGGATTTTGATGGCTGAGGCAGTGCATCAGTCAATGCATAAAATCACTTTGCCTCTGAACTTAGATTCACAAGACTCAAAATCATATCCAGCCTTTAAATAAATCACTTAAAAGAACTTTTCTCCTATATTTAATCAAATCTAGTATGATTTGGAGTGTGTGTACATTTGTGTGTATATTAGTACATGTCACTAATAGATGGAGTCTCACAGGTGAGAAAAAAAAATTGAAGTGATATTCACCAGAATTTATAAATGGTGGATTTGGAGTTAGAATTATTGTTGATCTTCAATTATATTTGAATCCTTTAGGATTTTTTTTAATACAATTAGCTTGAATTACTTGTTTAATCAGAGGGAAATAATAACAAAAGCAGCAAAGAATTTAGAAAACAAAAACCAGGAAGCTACACTTGGGAGAAAAAAAGTTTTATATATAGAAGGAAGAATGTGTGTGTATGTGTGTGTCTTTGTTTGTGTGTGTATGTGTAACTCATGATTTTCTGTGATAACAAGTAGAAAATGAGCCAAAAGTATGATGGAGCAGTCAAAAAATGCATATGAATATAATGCAAGCTTATATTTTGAAATAAAGGAATAGTGTTACGACCAAGGATTTTCTCTGCTCAATTCAGACTACACCTGAACTACTGTTTTCAATTACTTGAGCCACAAAAATCCAGGCACTAACTGACATGCTCTAAGGATCCTGGAGAAAAATATATGAATTTGGAAAAAGATGGAATTGTAAAACATTTGAGAGTTTTTTTCCCACATTTACGATTCTATAGTTATGCAATTTTATATGTTATGCTTAGACATTAAAAAACAAATATGCCACATACAAGGAAAACAGGGCTAAAAGATCTGAAGTAATAATTTCAAGCCCATACAATTCATTAATGACAAAATGTTGTCTAGAATACACCACAAGCCACAAGTTAAAAAAAAGATATAGACTGACATGTATATGTTCAGAGGATGGTGACACCGGTGGTTAAGTCAGAATTAATTCTTTTCAAGTGACTCATGATTAAAGGACCAGAAAGCTTTGTGAGGATGAGAGTAACTTCCAGTGCTCAAATGAAGAGCTCTCACTGAAGAAGAATGTAACTTGCCATGATTAGTTGAAATGAGTCAAACTACAAAGAATATAAGTAAGAATTTTCTGAAATAAAGAATTATTTAAACAAAGTCTAAGATGACTCAGGGGAAAGAAAGGTGCAAAGACACCTAACTGTCGCCTGGAGTTTATTTCTCTTTTTCTTCCTTGGTAGAACACCACACTTTTTAAATTTTGCTTTGTTTTTATCTTTGTTTTCTAGTTAAACTTACTTTAAAAATAATATTACTATCTCTTTTGTTTACATTGCTGTGTGAATTTTAGGATAATGAAATCACACCTCAATCTGTATTTCACACCACACCTACCACTGGCGTTCAAGGGCTCTTTACCACCACCTTGCTGTCTTCTTCCTTCCCTTCCCCCTCTTTGCCACTCATCACAACCACAGTTTTCCTTCCTAAGAATATTGTTGGGGCTTATCTGTCCATTTTTTGTTTCTTTTCATTATATTCCAAATATGAGTGAAACCATTCTGTACTTCTCTTTATCTTTCTGTTTTTTTTCACTTAAAGTGATAACCTCCAATTCCATCCAGATTGTTGCAAAGGGCACAATTTTGTCTTTGTTAACAGCTGCATAGGTTTTTAGCTAGGCACACAACTGTCTAGATGAGAATGCCTTGCTCCCCTACCACCACCCCAGCAGCAAAATGAGAACTGTTACTTCTCTATTTACAAAGAGATCCTTTCCTTTTGTGACCTTGTAATGGTTGATAGCTGTCTAAAAAAAGCTGTCGCTATGTGTTGCAGAGCTTCTGTGATTCAGAAAGCAGAAGGCTGAGGATAGGTTTTGCTTTTGAATTTCTTATCATCCAGACATTGTCTCCAGCTCAGTTGCTAGAAGTTCAAGTGATCACTGAAACAGTACTAGAGACTTAGGAAGGACAAGAAAAAATGCAAGCAAATATTATCTAAAATCCTCAAAGTTAACTGAGGAGGAATTAATGTAGAACCAGGATTTCTCTGATACAAGTAAATCATCATATGCCTTTTTTTGCAGGTCAGTAGATTATAGGTAACATTGATTTATAAAACATAGGAATAGAAAAGTCCTTATTTTTAGAGAAGCAGGACTTACTTGCTTCAATTCTAAGTCTTCAGTATTATTTTATTTTTAAATATGAGTATACATTGCTTTAGTAAAAATGCACAAACACATGACTCTGGGTCTAATTCTGAGTGATACGAAGTAACTTTTCTATGTGAGTAGAGTCTACAAAACAATCGGCAAATGAGACCCCAATATATAATAGACTTGTCTACCCAGAGGCTGGAGTGTTTGTGATCATCAGAAAATTATGCTGCCTGCAGTCTGTTCTATCTCTTCTTGCTACAGGAAAAAAGTTCTTTTCTTTCACCCAGCTGACTTTTGTCTGACTTTTACCCAAGTGCTTTACTTCAGTGTATTATTCTTGGGTTTCCTCATAAAAAGTGACTGGAGCTTTCAGAATACTAGAACATGATTTTTTCTGTTATATAAAAATTCAGCTGGGCAAATTTTAAAACATGTATTTTTTATTTGAAAATTTTCTTAAGTATGGCATTTTGCTTCCAAAGAAGTAGCATATTGAACATTAATTTAAAAAAAAAACCTAGTCAATAATAGTACTAGACTGCAGTGGCTCATGTGATAACCTACTATGAACATTTGATGCTTTTTCCCCAGATATTGTCGAAATAGAAAACCACAGAAAACAAACAAAAAAGCATTTCCTTTTTAACTCCAGAAGACTTCATGCTCACTTTGCCCCACACTGGTTTAATATGTCAATACCTTGTGTCTTCAACACCATTCTCTTAAGCATTCTTTCTTTAGTATTGCTTGAGTCACAAATTATTCTTTTTATTTTCAACAACAGAATCAGTTTCTCTTATTATTGCCAAACTGAAGAAACAATGTAGCAAAATAACTTGTGTTTTTAACCAAATTCTCTTAAGGGTGGAGGGTTATGGTGCTTTGAGGTCCAGAAGAATAAGTGTGCTTCCTTCCATGGAAGTGAACTAAAGAAATTTCTCCATCCAGGAGCAATCAGGACGCATCCACAGGAGCTTCCAGGGCTCAGACATTTGGCAACACTGCTGATGCAGACGTTCAAGTCAGAAGACCAGATTTTGGCTTAGCTTCAAGGAGAATGAGGTCTTTGTTGTGTTCCAATGGAAATTGGCAAGGTTCTTTGATAGGTGTTAGGTTTTTAAGGGAATGAGATAGTGACATGAAATTTGCAACAGTCTTTTGCAAAATCTTAAAATCCATAGAAATAGCCCTGTTCTACAAAATTAGTTTTGGACAAATACTAGATAACCTTTATATTGCTCTTATATTTATGCAATTGTATTTTTTTTTCCATTTTGTTTCCCCAGCTTGGTTTCTAGCTGTTTGGGGTCAGTGTAGGTGGTTGTAAAAGGTCAAACACTGGGTGAATCATTTTCAGAATGTTCAGTACTTTAAAACTTCTAATATGCAGAGTATTTCTTGGTAACATTCATCAGCAACACTATAAAATTCCAAAAAGAAGGGATATGTTCATCTAAACTCTGGGAGTCTCATTTCCACACAGCTAAGAAAAGAAAACCCAAATATTATGTTAGTGCTGTTTTTTTACTAAAACGAATCCTATCTTACCGAGTTATGAAGTTATAAAGCGTGAGCTATATTGTATTCTGAGGTATAATCTGTAGAAGTCAAAATGTTAGTAATTTCCACAGATCTTGAAAGACTCCTCCTAGACCTGATTCTGTGCCAAGATAATACACCCATTTTTTGTTTCCTAAGGAAATTTGGTATTTTTTTCTGGACCCACATTTTCTGTTACTTGACTGTAACATCTGCCTCCAACTAGGACTACGCCTAAAGTTTTACTGCTACATTTCCAAAAAGAATTTACTGTGTGTAAAAACAAGGATAGAGTAGTACTATGTATTGTTTGTGGATTATCTAGTCATTAGAATGAATGTTCTGAAGAACAGTACTGACTCTTATCTAACCAAGCTTAAAGACCGAAGTATTCGTGCTCCTAATGATTTGACTTCCCAGGTATTTTATACTAACTAAGATCTAGGAGAAATTTGCACAGATGTGAGGGGTTTGTGGGTGTGGGTAGCAAAACAATTGCATATTTACTGTTCCTTAGGAACCCACAACAAAAATTTTGTTACAGTCTATATACATTGAATAGGTAATGATGCACATGAAAAGCACTATTTTCTCTTGTGCTAGAATATTTTTAAGACAAAATTTCATTTGCAAGTTGAAATCTTAATTATGCATGCCAATTATTATTTTGCATTGGATGCAGTTAGACTCTGAAAGAAGTAGCTATTTTTTTCAAACCTAAAGGGTTAGATTTCATCCATCCTTAGGAAAATTATGTAGATTATTTTCATATTTCTTCTGTCTTTCCTATGATTCCTAAAGTTTCCAATTTGTTACTATTACTTTCCTAATTTTTCATCAATCTTTTGTAGATACAGAAATTATCAGAGTCTGCTAGAATTATTTGTAATGTAAAAATATGAATGTTCTGATGAAGGATAGTCTAATAGTATCATAAACTCTACAAATATCTGTCCATTTTAGTTTCTTAAAAATCCCCCTCATTTTTGTTTTGTATATTTCCCCACTCATGGCTAGATGCTGCATCAAAAGTTTGTAAATTATGTTCCTGGATTCCAAAGAAGTGTTGAAGAACCATATTGTTGGAAACTAGAGACCCTGTTTCCTTCCTACACCTCACCATTTAGATTGTATATCTTCATGTGACTGTGTCTATAAGACAGTTCATATTGGTTAAACATTTTGAAAACCACAGTTCTAGATGAATAAGGTTACTACACAGCTAAATACATAAACATAACTAATAGATCAAGCATATGAAATTATAAGCAGCAGGTGTATTACATTCTTCCATTGACTAATGTATTAGCTATTGCACAATTACAATCAGCACAATACTCTTGAAACCACAAAACTCTTTAGACAAAGAAAAATGGGTGAAGATGAGGGATTGCAGGGTATTGCTGGTTGGTATTTAAAAATTGGGATTGCCTAGCTTTGGGGATTCTGCTGAATGACTTTTCCCTTAATATTAAACCCCTGTGAATTTCAAGGCAAATTTAATCCATATGTTTCTGATTCAATTACTCTAAACTTATTAAATATTTTTTAGAGCTGTTTAAAATTTGAGAAGCCTTTTTATGAGTTTTAGTAATCCTTTGTTCTTTGAATTAGGAAGGAGAATTTTGCCAAGAGTTAATGGTACTTGAGCCTCAATATGCTTTAGGGAATTCTAAACTTAGCAGGATTGTCCAGCTTCCTGTCATAGCCAATGACTCAGGAACTTGCAAACTCCTTGCCACTTGCTACTCCTTCCACATGTCTGATGATATTAGACTGTTTCTTTTACATGTGGCTTTGACTTTTGCTTGCAAAATAGCTATTCCCGCTAAAGAAAAGTAACATCCATGAGTGAAACACAAATTCAAGTTATCACCACTCCTTTGGGTAAGTTAAATAAGGACCTAGCATGTGAGCAAATAAGGACCTAGCATGTGAGCTGCACAAGTCACTATTACTCTTTGTTTCTTATTGCTACAGGTTAGTTCATTACACATAGTTTAAGTTAACCCTGGGCATTTATCAGACAGCAGTTGAACAAAGCAAATAAAATATAATTTAAGGGGCACTAAACATTTAAATATGGTATTTTCAGAATTCTTCAGAACAGGGGATGAAAAAAATATATGTGGAGAACATAGGTTTGCTGAATAATGTTGATGACATTTCTATTAACATAAAACGGGTATATCTGAAGTACTATAGATTTTCTTAGATTTAAGCTGCTCTTATTTTATTAGACCTGGCAATCTTGACTCAAGTAGAAGTAAGGAAGGCTCTCTGGAGCTTCAGAGTAGGGCATTTTTGTCTTTTACCTTTTTTTTAATAAATTGGATTATGAAAACTATTCCAGACAGAAAAAAAAAAATGTCATTAGAACACATGGAAGCCACAGTTTAAAACCATGGGTATATGAATTTGGAATAAAAAAAAATCAATATATTAATGCTTCCCTAGTAGCCAGAAAAATATGGGTCATTTGATTCTAAGGTTGCAAACAACTCATGTGAAGGAACATAAAAGCCATCAGAGACAAGTGAGGACTGGTGATGGCTATGAACTTTAAACCTGAGAAGGAAGATCCTCAGTGAACATAACTTAAACATGGGGCATCTCTAGTTATCAATGTTATCTTTCCAGATAAAAGATTAGATTTGAATTCCTTGATTAAGGAGGGAAAAATTCATCTGAGAAGATCTGCTAATGTTTTCCTACCAAAATTCTTTGGGATAGGTCTTCTGTATGTATAACAGTATTATGTTCAATTTAGTGTTTGTAAGCAATACAGTGTAGCTTGAAAGATTAGACCTTCTAAAATTGAAGAATTAAACTTGAAACTTGTGACCTCTTATTTCCATTTGCTTTCAGAATAATCATAAATTTCCTCGTGTAATGGCAAAATTTTTTATTTTATTTATCTGGTAATTATAGAAGAACATCAAAGATCACTTTTGAATAACATCCATATAGTCATGAATCTTTTGCATAGAATAAGCATTTTCTTAGATAAAATCACGTTGTTTACAAATAAATCTTTCAAGAAAAATTAAGTGTATGTGTGTGAAAAATTTCATAAAATTTCACAAAACCTTACATCCAGTAAGATAGACTCATAATCACAAACTCTATTCAAGGCCTCTTTGACCACATTCAAATAAAAGTGTTAATGATGAAGATTATGTAAGGATACAATAGTATCCATCTACCTATTTGGACCTACTCAATTTCTTATCTCCAAATAGTCATAAAAAAATTAGGCCTGAGGATTTTTCAAATTAATAAAAATACATACAGAAATGAGGTATATACAAATTTAGAAATTGTTTTTAATGAGGTAAAAAAGATGTTCAACACATATCTAAAACTTTTGTCAGAACTGTAATTTATCTATGTTGTGAAATTATTTTTTAAAAAGATCTACTAGCAATTTTGCTTCTTTAAACTCTGTGGCTCTGCACCCTTTATGTGGGAAAATAGTGTGACAGAATTCCCACAAAGTTACCTGAGATTTGATGTACTCCCACTTATCCAGGAGAGTAATGTGGGAAAGATGTAGTCTGGCCAAAGAAGCTTCCAAAATCAAACAAAAGTTGTAATTTCTTTTTTTAGTAGAGTATCCAATTTATCATGTCAATATAGATGATCTGCTTAATAAAATATTGAGTTTTGTTATTTTTCTTTTCTTCTCCTAAACTAGGAGTTGTACTGAACTATTTGAGGTATGTGAGGTATTAGAAAAATAACCCTGCATGAAACAGAGGCACAGATGGTTTTTGTGTTTAATCATTTTCTTTCTTCTTCTTTTCATTGTGTTTTAAAGATTTTCTTTTTAGTTGTAGTTGCTGTCTTTTGCCAGCCAATACCAGTTCTGAGTACTGTGGAGACCAGGGTCCTTTGAAGGTCAGAGTCATTGTGCAAAAGTTCAGGTTCTGTGCAACAAAACCAAAATTCTCTGAACATTACAGGAAGAAAACTGCTTTGTATTGCTTCAAAGTCATAAGAAAAATTTTCTCATTTAGATTCTTTATCTCTGGAGATGATTTTATTCCATTGTTTACTCAAACAACTCAACTTTTATCTCAAGTAATTAAAAGTAATAGCTTTCTGTTTGCTTATATTATTTCAAATAAATTCCTTGAAAAGAGACTTGTGAGGTGAATAAAAAATCAGAATCAATAAAAATTTAATATCTTCTTGATTATAAGATGCCATGCATTCTTCCTTTTCTCCTTTACTTCTTGGACATGCACTGAAATCACTCCAATGATAGTTAATAACAATTTTCAGAATAATCTAATTTAAGCATAACTCGTAATACCACCAGCCTTCAGACAATATTTACTGCTAATGTTTATCTAGTTTGTCAATGAGAAACTGAGGTTAATGTAAAGGAAAGAAAAGGGATAAAAGGAGATGATGTGATCTGTAACAATTTGAATACATTTGCAAACTCTAGTTCATTATTTCCCAGTGAAATGTGTGTGGTACCATGTTAAGCCCAGAGAAAAATGAGGATGTGGAAGGCACCATGATTGCTCCTGAGGCTCACAGTCAGGATATGAAAACACACCTAAGAATGCCCCATAATATGATTGAATTGGGGCACTTGTGGGATCATCATGGCAGTGAGCAGAAATGATAGTCCTCGTGTAGTAAGGACAATTTCAGAGAAAGTGTTACCTAAACCCACAAATCTGTCCCTACTTTCTGGTCCCACTGCAAACACCTATTCAAACTGTATCATAATTCTATTCCCTAATGTATTGTAACAGACACCCATCGACTCATAACCTCTGGAGTTCCTCAAGTGAAATTAAAACTGGCCCCCTACACCTAGGGGCAAAGAGAGTTAGTGGAAAATAGCAGACAACTTCAGTTTGGTGGCAGCAGTTTCACTAAGCCAGGGAAATTATGAGGCTTGTCTTGGGCAGTTGCAAGATGCAGAGCTCTCCATCCAGAATATTATAAGTTTACATAGAAATCCTAAAAGAGTTGAATAACAGTGTTCAAATGTTTTCAGCAACACATTATTCTCAGTTGGTTTCACTCCACCAAATGGCTTTTGGTTTGAGAACTGTAGGAGGAATGCAAATTCTATCAACAGGGCAGGGGGTAAGAAACCTCCATTTTCTGGGGTGCAGAGCACAGATCAACCAGTAGTCAAGTCCTTTTAATTACATCCTCCAATAGCTTCTCAATTCTTTAACTCAGTTTTCTCTCCATTTACTTTATTCTAATTTTTACTCAAAAGCTGAGCATTGTTTTACTTCTACTCCATGTGATTAAGAGATCACAATTATTTACCTTCAAGAAGGAAAGAAAATATGGAGACCTATAGAGACATAAAGTAAGAATTAGAATCTGAAAAAAGAAGATATACTGATTTGGTGCTAAAGGCATTAAAAATGTCCTGAGTGTCTCCAAGCCATTAAGAACTATGAGAGACAGATTCAAATATATATGACAAGAGTCTGGACTAGTACTGTCAAAGGAAGTTTTTGCTCCTTTATTCCTAGATCCATAAGTATTGGCCAAAGTGTCAGAATTAAGAGAGAAAATAATCTATTTTTTTCAATGTTATCATCACCGCAGAATACTACACAGAGAGTGATGCAGGGTACATACCAGTTATTACCCAAAACTTCCTCTCTGTGTATATAAATGGGACCAGGGAGAAATTGGAAGCTTGGGATCGAGGCTGAATTGTGACACTGTGGGTTGACAGAGTGTTAAGACTCTACCATGTTTCCTGGATGATCTCATTTGGGCTCAATTTGTGAATCAAGAAGGCACGGAGACAATTGCATCAATCGCAACATCATCTCTCCAGTACCTGCAGCACAGCATCTGGACCAGATACTATTTCTCACATTCTTAGCCTCAGAGTATTCTCAGTAATTGATCAGTGGGAATGGCACACAAGCAAGATGAAACATCCAGAAATTCTAGCCCCTTCTTTTCCGTTTTAGAGCTCTTTTCTTTAAGAGTGTTTTCAGATATGATGGACCCTTTAGATGCAAAGTATGATTCCTTATCCAGTGGCATTCTGGAAGTCACAAGACTCAATGCTTAGTCTTGATCATGTTCCAGAAGTGATTGTTTTTCCTCACAAACTTCTGTGTATGTATTATATTAAAGATGGTCTGACCTGATGTCTCTCTGGGCTTGAGCACTGGGAGGTGGGTTCTAAGCCCCTGCTGGTCTTGAATGCAGACCCACAATGTACCACTAAGAAAGGAAACTCTAAGAAACATCTTGAGGGGAAATGCAAGCAAATTTGAATAGTACAGGAATGAGCAATGACTTTCATTTGACAAGTGTTTATATTTTAGAACTGTGATGTCTAGTAGTGTAGCCTTTAATCATGTTATTACTGAAATTAAAATTAATTAAAATGAAATAAAATTAAACTTTCAGTTCCTCAGTCACATGAAACACAATTTAAGTGCTATATGTACGCAACTGGCTATTGACTTCCATTGGAACAGTGCAGATATAAAATGCTTCCTTCAATGCAGAAAGTTTGCTGGTCATTGCCTTTAGAGAATTCCTATTGACTATGACTATGGAATCTTGCTTTAGTAATGAACTTGACTTCTAAAGAGAACTAAGAGAGTAAGAAATAATTTGTGTGTGTGTGTCCGGTTGTGTGTTAGTGGTTGTATATGTTTGTGTTAACAAGCTCTTATTTTTATTTTTTCAAGAAGAATGAAGGAAGGCAGGAATGAAGAACAACAGAAAGAGAGATGAGGAAAAAGCAATGCTACATTTTTATTTGTGCTTTTTTTCAGTTTTTCCCTCTCACCCCTAGATCTTGAACCCCTGGGTCTTGGGGCTTTATGTGGCTTATATCGCAGCTGCTGCCTGAGCCATAAGGGTGTGCTTTGTATTTATTTTGAAGATAGTTTAAGTCTTTGCTTTGCTTTGTTTTGAAATCTGTTTTTTAATTAGATTTTTTATGGTGTCATGATGAGGTCTACAGTGGTTTAAAGTCTCTAGTTCCACAAGGGTACAGCTTTGTAAGAAGTTGCAGTCTGTACTTGTTATATTGAGTTGCCACTGTATGTATCATTTTGGAGAAAATTGAGATGATCAATATTTTTACAGCACAAAATAACTGAAAGATAGGTCACCCCAAGATGTTTAGAATAGGCTTTTCCAAAACATGTCATTTAGCATGTGGATTATTTTGAGCTAAGGTAATCGAGGACCTGCGGTTTCATAAGAAATTTCACTACTTTCTTAACTACCTAGATTGAAATTGGCTTTTACCCTATGAATCTGTTTAATGTTAATTTAACTTCTCAACAAATTCAACAAGTACCTGGAGGTAGGGTGAAATTTCATCTCCACCTCTGTATCATTGATATCATTTATAGTCAGACAAAATATTTTATCCATCTTAATTTTTGATATAGTGTAGTCTATATGTTCATATTAAATGATGAATGCATACAAATATTTGAGTAAATTCAACAACTTTAGTTCAGTGCTAAATGTCCATCTGTCTCAGAAAGTCTGGTCTTCAGAAGGAGGAAAATGGAACATAGGAGATACGAAATTTCATTCACAATAGTTCTCACAGGAAGCAAGTAGGTGTGAGAACAGGTGAATAGGGACTCACCTACATTTGAAGACTTTATTAAACAATTTCATTTCATTGTAAATGAAGCTTTTCATACAATGAATGACAAATCTGAATGACCCTGTGGTCAAAAAACAAAAATAAAAACAACAACAAACAATTGATTATAGACACATCTGGTCATGAAAGTCCCTAATTGTAGGTGACCACAGTCAATTGACAGCTTGTATCTACTCTATAAACTAGATAACACTTAGACACATATGTTTTGTTGAAGAATTAAATAAGAATTCAATAACCCTATGTATATGACCTACATGTTGAGTAGTTGGTATGACTGTTGCTATTGTCACAGAAGCATATCTGGTCCTGAAAATCTGAATTGTAGGTGAACACAGGCAAGGGAAAGCTTGTATCTGTTCTTTAAACTAGATAACACTTGTATACATTCCATTGTGTTGAAGGGTTAAATAAGATAAGAATTCAGTAACTTTTAGTATAGTGACCTTTATGCTATGTCGAGTATTTGTTATGATTATTGCCATTATTACTTAAAATATTAAAAAGCTCAATGAGACCATCAGAAGATATGTTGAAAGAGTTCAAAAGGTTTAACTATGTGTGTAATGCACAGTAATAGAGTACTACAGTTACACGCAGTGAGTGATCATTATGTTTAGTGAGGATAACAATGTGGAAAGAATATTTATATTCGTAGGCTGGATTTTGATGGTAGTTGATTAAACAAAAGTGATTATAGAAGTTGATCTAAAAGAAGGATAAAAATTTGCTTCGCTCACCCAAATTCCAAATCCATCAGGACAACCTTGTGGTTATAGAACAATAGCAATTTACAGTCTCAAAAAAACTATGTGAGAGTAACTGAAGTTTGATGTCTTTCTAACATAGGGTACATTTCTTTATGAATTTGGAGTGCTTCTAAATTCAGTGTGAAATCTCTCTGAAACATTCACATATGTCTAATTTATCTCAACAATGGTCGGTGTTTCTTCTGTAACTTGTTACTGCAACTTTCAAGGCTGAAAATGTTGATAAAATATGGCCAGTAAATGAGCAAACTAAACACATTAGTTTTAGCAAGAAAACGACAAGGAAGTGCAATTGTGTTTTTAGAAACAAGTATTGTAGAGGCCATAAAAGTAGATGAGGCCTTCAAGAAAGCATAAATGTCTCACATTAAATGTCATCGAATAATGGTCTCATATAATGTTCAATAACCTTCTTTTAAAATTATAATGACGATTGTTATGATAAGTCAAGATAACAAAAAAACAGACAGAAACAACCATAACTAAAAGTATTTCATTTTTATAAAGAATTTAAGATACATAATATAACTAAGAACTTGAAACAACTGAAATATGATTCTTAGGAATCTTCTGTCAAAGCATAGTAATTTTAAAGAACATAGAGTATCCTACAGAAAAATCACAAGGAGTGACACAATTCTACATTTTATTTTTATATATGAATGGGAAATATAGAATTAAAAAGCGAAATTGTCATTCATAGAGAAACTAAAAATAAATCAGATTTAAATTTCATTACTGAATTTTCATTTAATGTTACGCTATATAAATATCAATAACAGGGAATTCAGCCAAGGTCACAACTTATTTTAGAATAACTAGCATTGTTTTTGTAATTGTAGAACATTAATTATGTTGAGATAAGCTCTGCTAAATGAAACTGTCTTTGAGAAACAGATGAATGCAAAACCTAAAAGTTGTTTTCTCTTTCTTTTTTTGTGAACATGTTATAGCTGATAGAGATTAATGTTTGCATAAAGAAAGAAGTTAGACGTTAGAATTAAGAAATGATGTTTACTTTGGTGTTAAGGTGAATTTTAGGAAGTCATTTTTTCATAGAGGCAGCTTATTTGTGATCGGTATTAACTGTGGTCAGATGAGATATCTTAGCCTGAGTGGTATAAACAGCCATAAATGGTTAACCTAGAATGCAGTGTTATTTTCCTTTGGAGCATTTTCTAAGAACTATTAAATTTACACTCAAAATAGCAAAGTAGATATTAAGAAATGTTAATTATATTTATTTTTAAGATAAAAATTACAAAAGAAGTTTGATAATATGTGTACCTCCTACATGCTTGGGAGAAATTCAGTAAGATTGAGTAACTGGAACTTGTGACTTCTGTCACCACCTTAATTATATTTATCTAGTGATGAAGTATGTTGAGGAGGAAGGAATGTCAGTCAGGTAAGTTTACCAGAAAAGACTCAGTAAATAAGGCATGGCTGATTTAGGCTCTCCTTTTTCCACAGATAAATTAAAGAGATTAGGTCTTCCCAATATGGCAAGGGAGACACCCTTATATAAGAGAGATCTTATTTTACACATGTAATTGTCTCTTCCAAAATGACAATATCCACTCCATCTTCAGAACCCTTTCTATGAAACAGTACTTTTGCAAGAAAATAAACAATTTTGGACATGGCAGCTTTTTTGTTTGTTTGTTTGTGTAATGTCCTGTCTTTGAAACTTCCTGAGAAGCTTCACAATTCAGCAGTTGATTATTCAATTTATTGCATAGAACCAATTTCTCAGTATTGAGATTAAATCAATTCAAACACTTGTGTGCAATTTTTGCAGTCTTTTGAGTTCCTCAAATTAAACTAATAATGTACAAATAGTGAGAAACATTTCTATGGAAACAAGAACAGTAAAGATTACCATTTGGAGAAACTTATGATTCCAATCATCCTGAGAGCAACCAATCTACATTTCTAGTTGTTGAGGCTTAAGTGTCTTCAGATGGAATGAGGCCAGCTCATCATTTTATTTCCCCCTCTACCGGCTGAATGTCTCTATGTTATCAGGCATTCAGGAAAATAGCAATAGCCACAAGGATTTATCCATACATAGTTGTTAAGGATATTTCTCTGGAGTTTATATCAAATGCTCCAGAATTCTCTTTTTAACAAAAAGGGAAATTTTATTTTTCAATAATTGCACATGAAAAATAATGGGAGAAAACCTGGAAAAGTTAGAATAGTCATAGCTACATATTAGAAAAAAGTAGGATCAGTCCACTTTTATTATTAGGAAATAAAGCATAAAATCAATTAATAAAATTAGAATATACTATCTACAAAGATTCAGACATAATTTTTCTCTTTAAAACTACCCTGATTTTCATCCAAGATAGTCAGTTTAAGACTAATTCATTTTCAAACTAAGTATAGTTTCAATAAACTTAGTTTTAATATTTGTATTAGTAAAGCATGAACAACCAACCATACAGACTTCTAAAAATCTGCTTTTCTGGAAATGTTCTTTATAAATAATCTCAGGTTGAGCTCTTTAACTTTTTTTTATTTAAACAAATAATATGAGTTACCAAAACCATTAGAACTGAAACTTCTGGTCTCTTGCTTTCATCCTTCTGCCCTTTCCCTTCTGGTAAGTTCAGTTCTATTGTCAAAAACTATTGGTTTATTTTCATTTTGTTTTGTCTGTTAATTTTCTTTGTTCCCTTATACATATAAGTGAAAGCATCCAATTGTTTGTCTTTCTATAGAAGTATTTAACTTCTTAGCATAATTCCCTTTAGTTCCCTCCATTTTGTTATCAATGCAAAGTATCAACATGTTTTTATTATACCTGAATAATATCCCATTGTGTAAATATGTCACACCTTCTTTTTCCAGTCATCTATAAATGGACACTCAGATTATTTTCATATCTTGACTAGTATAAATAGAGGTACATATACCTCTGTAAATTAAATATTTCATATTCTTTGGATAGATAACTATAGAGGGATTTCTATTTTCAGTTTTTGAGGAAACTTCAGTCTTTTACAAAATGGCTCTACCAATTTACATTCCTGCCAACAATGTATGAGGGTCCCTTTCTTCAGTTTGATATCTTAATAGATATTCCAGATTTGGGAGTACACCAAGGTCTTGCCATCAGACTTTGCCAGTAAAATCTGTAGATTTGGGTTAATTTATCTGTTCTTGAGATTCTTAATATATTCTGAGGTTTCTGAGCCTGCCAAGAGGTGATCTTAGATTGGTGAAAAATTAGAGCAAGAATTAAGGAAAATTTTCTATATTGGTACAATAAGATCATTAAGCTTCTTAAGAATTATTAATTATTACTTGAAAAAAACTGTAGCTGTTATGTTTTTATTTGAATACAATTAAAACACTAAAGAATTTTCATCTAAAATAAAAATCTTTCAGAGTAAGTACAAGAATATAGAACATTTCATTCCACAGGGCATATAAAGCTTACCTGTAACATTCCTTTAGCATTTGATTTCTTCTCTAAAACTAGAAAACTGACTTCCATCTAACCAAGTAGCAAAAAGACATAGATAAAAAGTATCTAATGACATGACCATAAAAGAAAAAAAATGGTAAAATGAACTTCAGCAAAGTTAAACATGTTTGCTCTATGAAAGAACTTGTTAAGAGGATAAAATGATAAGCTACAAGCTAGGAGAAAATACTTATAAATCACATATCTGACAAAGGATGTGCTTATAGAATATATAAAGATACATCAAAAGCCAATATACAAGAATCCAAGTGCAAAATAGAAAGGATATGAAGAGACATTTTGTTAAAGAGATATAGATGACAGGGAGATGAAATGTTGGTCAGTATCACTAGCTATTAGGGAAATACAAATCAAAACCACAATTAAACATAACTATACCTACCAGTTACTATTGAAAAGGCTAAAATTGGTGTTGTCTTATGGCTCTGGTGGCTTGTTGCACTAACGTGTGGCCCACATGCATCCCATGAACCTGGGTTTGAGACCCAGGACTGGAGTGAAAAGTAAAAAAATGAACAATCAAATAAATAAAGATTTTTCTTTCTCTCTTTTCTTCTTTAAATGCTTCTCTCTCCACCCACTCTCTCTCTCTCTCTCTCTCTCTCTCTCTCTCTCTCTCTCTCTCTCTCTCTCTCTCTCTCTCTCTCTCTCTCTCTCTCTCTCTTAAAATTAAAAGCTATGACAGCTCCAAAGTCAAAACACTGGGAAAGAAGTGGAGAATTTGATCTCTCATGCATTGCTAGTGGAATTTAAAATGGTACAGCTACTCTGGAAACGAGTTTATCGCTGTTATAAGACTAAATACATACTTGCCATAAGACCCAGAAATTATACTCAGAGAACTGAAAACTTATGTTCATACACAAAAGCTTAGCCACAAGTGTTGATTGAAGCTTTATTCTTAATAACTAAAAGTTAGAAAACAACAACAGATGTCCTTCTGGTGAGTGGCTAAACACCTGTGCACATTCATATCATGGAATACTGCTCGTCAATAAAACAAAGCATTGATATACACACACATGGACAGATTGCAAAGAAATTATGATGAATAAAGAATGCTGCTTTTTCAAAAAGTTACATACTGCATGATTCTATTTATTTAATATTCTTCAATTGACAATATTTTAGACAAGGTGAATAGATTAGTGTGGTCCCAAGGGTTAAGGCTGAATATAGAGGGAGTTTCCAATAAAGGGTATCACTATAGATCTTTATGGTGATAGAACAGAATATGGTGATATTTTGATTGTAGTGGCATTTACAGAAATCTGCACACGTAATAAAATTGTATAGATTATATACACATATACACACATTTGTAAATGTTTTATGGTGACATCTGATTAATATCTGTGGATTGCACCAATGCCACTTTCCTCATTTTAATACCATATTACTTTTTAAATAATTTTATATGAGTCTACGACTATTTCAAAATACAAAGTTAAAAGGAAAACAAATTTCAAAAGCCCATATATTTTCCTCAGGAAAGAGCTAGTATGAGACAACCATAGAATGTATAGTTATTATATTAGGACATTAAAAATAGTGCTTCTTATGACAATCATAGACTGATTTCTATTAAAGGCCTTAATCCTTTCCATTTAAAACACTCAGTGGTATTGCAAACGGATATAAATAACAGACACTTGCTCTAACAGGGATTTTAGCATGGGGAAATGCTCCTTAAAAAATTCCATCTTCCCCTATAAAAACTTCCCAGATGAGAAATACATTAATGATTTGTATTTTTCAGAATATTTATCTTTCACTCCCTTAGTTACATTTATTATTATTTTATTATTTTTGATGCCATTATAGCTGGAAACATTTTCTCTATTTTAAGATAGTTTGTATTATATTAAATGCCTTCAGTTTTGTTTGTTAATTTTTACTCCCCAATTTTATTAATTAATATAATTTTTAAAGTTTATTTTTAGGATTTTCTATATATAAATTCTTATTATCTATAAACAGATAATTTTGTTTCTTTTCCAATTTCTGATGTTTGTTTAAGTTTTTTGCCTAATTGCTTAAGCTAGGACAAATTCGAAAAATATTTACTTTGATTTTACATTGTCATATTTATTCAATGAATCATTCATTAATCAAATATTTATTAAACATCCGCATTTTGCTAATTATCATTTGCATTTTGGAAATATGAAAATATAGCTACAGTCATGCATCATATATGATGTTTTTATCCCAGAAGACTACATATTTGATGATGGTCCCAAAATTCTTAATGCCTAGTAATGTCACAGCAAATATTGCCAGTATTCTCTAGGAGCCATAAGAAGTAATGGTTAAATCAGTTCTTCCAAGAAGCACTCCTTAATTGCTTAGGTCAGTTAAATGGAGACATACTGCTTGGAGAATAACATACATTCTCTGAGTTTGCACATGACAAACTGCCTAAGGACAGGACACATATTTCAGAACATATTCCCAACTTAAAGCAAGGTATGGCTGTATATTCCTTTCCTGTCAAGTGTCCCAAATGTAGTGAGAAGACTTAAATGCAAGCAAATATATGGAAATAACTGAATCTCATTATTATGAAATCTAAACTTCTGTAAATATTTGTGGAGATTTAAATACAATGACTTTGATGAAAATTCAGGATCAAATGAAAACTGATTATATTTAACAAAAAATCAATAAACTTGACAAGTAAACCATTCAAAATAACATAATTTTTGAAAGATAAATGGTAATTTAATTATTAATTTTGAGAAATATGCTGAAATAATGTATAATGTTTAGGGATAGCAAAGGATTTATTTTTGAATCTGTAACTCTAATGAAGCACTCTGGAATTATAGAAAATAGTATAAATACATCATATATATGTCATCTTAGAGAGTACCTCTCATATTTAAGTTTTTCAAATAATTTGTATCTTGAATTTTCTCCTTATTTTATCTAATGTGTCTTAGTTGTGTTTACTCCATCCTATTTTGTGGCCTTCAATCCCTTTTTCAGTAAAGAGAATGATCCAGATTAACCAATTCAATGATTAGAGACAACAGGAAAGAGGAAATTTGGAGTTAACAAGGAAACACTTACTCTGTTTCCTGTCCTACAACAAGGATATGTCATATTCTGGTTCCTCACTTGAGCAAATGTTATATCCAAAAATGATAATTTTAACAAAGTTACGATTTAATGACTATAAATTATTATACTTTCAAAGGTTTACTAAGCACTTTTGAGTTTATTTTCATTGTTTATTTGATACTCTCAAGAGTCTTTGGAGGTGGCTATCACTTGTCAGTTCAAAGTGAAGCTCAGTAGGTATGTAGCACATGCCAAATCACACATACACATGTAAATTGTGAATATGGCCCTGATTGTGTCCTCTGATCCAGATTATGTCTTTCCACTGCAGCATGTTTTATTCTGTTATTTAAAATTTTTGTGTCATGTATTCTTTTTAGTCTGTCTTAACTATGCCATAACTGTATTAAATAATTCCCATCCAAGAGATGACAGTAGGAATTTTCTCTTACTGCCACTATTTCAGGGTGTCAGTTACTTTGGGAAATAGAAGTTTTTCCTCAATAATTTTAGACAGTATATATTATTTATCTATCCTCTACCTATTTATTAATCATCTATCTATCATCTGTAATAGCTCTATGTTTGTCTATAAAGTTTAGTTTCAAATATACCAGCATACAACTCTTTCTTTTCTAAAATTTTTCTTCCAAAACACAGGAACTGAAATCCATTTTATTGCCACCTGCTAATATCACAACGAGAGGTCAAATCTTTAATTCAGGCCAATCAAAGTATTTTTAAGAAACCCTATTTTTGAGGCAAATGCATTAAAAAATATTCTTTATTAGATGTCTCTATAGTCTTAGACCTTTTATCCTAGCTTTGCTTCTGTGAACTTGAGGCTGAGTTGAAATAATCTCTGACTGTGTGTTACTTAGTACATGCTTCTGTTCAAAATCCATGGTTCTGCCCCATCTATATTACCTCTTTTTTTCTTGTGAACACTTTCAATTTAAAAAGAAATGCAAACCTGATAGGATAATATCAATGCTATTTACTTAGGACTCACAAAAATAATTTTCTTCCCTTGTGCTAAATTGCAATACCACTAAATGTTAGCTTTTTCTCATCATTCTATATATACATTCCCTGGATACTGCAATTTAACATATAATGATCATTTTCATATTCTTAAGACCCCAATCAAACCAACAGTATTCATGCTTCAGCAAAGAATTCAAATAAATAAATTAATACCTGGAGATAATATTATATAAATGTGTTTGAGAAAAGGAGAAATGTTACATCTGTCAGCACTATTAACTTCAAAAAACGGTGACCATAAGGATCATTTCCAGCCTGTCAGTCTGCACTAGGTGCACTGTATTGAAGGCCAATGTCCAATTATCTTCAGCCAGACTTGGATCAGTATGACAGGAGAGAAACACAAATGCCTGAAACACACCAGAGTCTGATTATCATCAACAGAGAATCAATGCCAAGCCTCCATGGATCCACAAAAACCTGTCCAAGTTGGCAGTTCATTTTACATTTTCCTGCACAGAATAGACCTTTGGCTCTCTGGAAAGCTTGTTCTGACCCATAGATGAGAAATGCAACCAGGATGCCTTATCTTTGTTAGATTTCATGTATTCTGTATTTTGTATACTGTACATTTCTCTATGATGCCAAAGACAATTGCTTTCCATTGCATGTTCTGATTATAGTTACAGTTGTGGGTTTGTATAAGTCAATTAAAAAATTCCTATCTGCTTACCTAACTCATGTGCCAGCTCTGGTAATTTATGTAGACTTTTTACATATTATATTTTCTTTTCTGTTTTCCCACCTAGTGTAACCTTTAAGAAATAAATAATCTCATTTTGACCAAATTATTGTTTTTTAAGCAGGAAAAGTATTGGTCCATCATCTTAGAGAGGACTATTCAGTACAGCTCAAGGAAAGGTTATAAATTGGTCTCAGAGGTGGTCATACAAGCCAAACAAGAGGTGTGGCTCATTAAGGACATTCCTGGGCATAAGTTGTCTCTCTTTCCAGTTTAATGCTGGGTTTTCACTTGGCACATTTTGTCAATTTCATTAAAAAACTTATGTGTACTACTTTGGACCTAAATTCTTATTAATGGAAAATGCAGACCACAACAAGGAAATTTCCACTTTATTTTCCCCAAATCAACTTTCCTATTATTATTCTACAGATACACATAATAGTAATGCATATAGCAATACACTGCAAGACTTTAATTTTTTCTTAAATTTATGATATTTTTAGGAATTATATCACTTGTTTCTAGAGTAGCTGAAATGTTGAATATAGGGACTGTGGATAACCCTATCATATTATCAATAGCAATAATTGTTTCAAGAAAATCTCAATTTTATTAAAAAGCTAAGTGATATATCTAGGTTATAAATCAGAAATTTAAGTTGCAAGTCAAATAGCTTAGTTTTGAATAAACTCAGTGGGATTGATTCTACATCAAAAGGAAAGAGAGACCAATGCCTTTCAAGAGGTGAATTGAATTTGCATACATGGAAGCACAGCACAGTGATGAAACTCCAATATCTGGAAGACAAAGACATATAATTTACACCAATAAAACTTTTAAAAAGCTGAGCATAGGAGAGGAAATAGGGAGAAGAAACAATAATAAAGTAGAGGAAACATTTCTATCTCAAGTTGGAATTTACTGGGCCTTCTCCAATGGTGCTAGGTGGGAAATTGGCCCAGAGCTGAAATGCCATTTCACTGCTTAAAAACCAAGGATCCAGGTTTTATCTGAATTGTCTTCATTATTATAGTTTACTCCTACTTTACTTTTACCACCCGTTTTACTTCATTATAACCTCATCTGTCTGATGGATTGCCTCTTTCCATTATTTGTCAGAGACATTTTATTTCTCTTTGGTTTGCCTTAGACTTTTGAAATTTCTTTACTTAGAATTTTTTACCCTACTAGATTTTCTTCCTCTACTCACTTCCCCACTATGTTATAAGTTTTTAATACATAAAGACTGAATCCTAAGTTATAAACATAAGAAAACTTCTTCTTTTGGATATGAAATCCATATTCACTTGGAAATTTTTGAGACACAGACATGAGAATCTTACTTCTTATTTAAAAATTGGACTCATTTCCCAGTTTTTAGGTTGACTTTTATTCAAATAGAGCAGGCTGACTCTTATTCAAAGAGAGCTGAGCTTTTAGATAAGCTAGGAATAAACTAAATACAAGGAAACCTTTTCTCAGAAGGATCATTTATTTGCACTCTAGAATCCCTGATGGTTGAGCAGAATTATTGATTAAGCCGATGAGGGACATATTATGCCTGTCTCAACCTCTGTTATGCAAGTTTCTTCCTGCAGTTCATAGGCTGCTAAAATGCCCTAGACACCACAATAGATCCAACAGTTTCCTCTTTAGGCTAGGAATCTTGAAAAAGTAGCTGGTATTACACTATATGCAAGCTCTATATGTCACTCTAAATTATAAACCCACGTAACCTGTAGCATATGAAGGTGGAAGCTCTCTTTAGAGAGAGAAATAAAATAATCTTGTTTAAATAACTTCTATCTCTAGATGATTTAAAACACTTTGACAGATCTATATTTTATTTGAAAAATAAATAAAAATAATTTAATCATAAAAGCAACATCTGCTATTAATCAATAGTCTTGCAAGAGAATTAAAATGGTCCTTTTCTCTGCCTTGAAATCTACTGATAATTTTTTTTAATCTTATGCCACTCATTGAGATCAGATGCATTTACTCTGCATCAGCTCTTGGAATTACATAAATAATAAAGTCCTCGAGGCTGATGGCATGGGGACAGTGGAATGTGTAACAATATAATTAGAGAAAAATCTATATTTAATGTAAAGCATTCTAACACTGTAAAGTAAGATAATTTCAAACTTCTTTGTTCTCTGAGGTCAGGTTGTGCTATAACTAATGTTTTGTATTAAATCTTGTGCCATTTTATCTGAGATGATGTCTTATTTTCTTTGTTTATGACTTTGGAAATTATTATAATAAGACACATGAAAGAGGCAACCGAGAAAGTACAAATGGATAAAACAGCATTCACTACCCAAAAAAATGTGTAAGTGGAGCCAATAATTTTTTCACTTGACAGTCTCTTAATCTTTTCTAGTGAGCTCAGTGATGATTTTTCTTGTTTCAAAACCTGTCACAGCATTCATTTGTGACCATTTTTATTGCTGGGATTAGTTGAGGTCTATCAATTCTATAACTCTGGTTCAGCCCAAGGAATGTCAGCTTTAATCCTAAATGCCAAACAACGCAAGAATTCCTGAGTGTACCTTTGTAGTTATGATTACATTTTAAAAAGGAACTATAGTTCATGGACTGACCTAAGCCAGCAAAAATTCAAAATACAGGAGGTCCCTGAATAGGAGCCATGCTTTTTGTTCTCTATAAAACCTTTTACAAAACTATTCACCATTCCCAAAGTCAAAAATGCAAAGCAGTGATATTAAACTTTCCAAAATGTTTATGATTCATATGTAAATCTAGAGCAACTTTGTATATCGTTTATTTGTCTAGAAAGGAAGTATTTAGACCACAACCTCACTATTAATATCCAGTTTTATTGTTTATATTTGCATACTTGCCAAGAATATCAGATTTGTATACCTAATCCTAAAGTTGGATTTAGAGATGCCTTCGTAGCATGTTAAGGATGGTCATATCTTAGAGATTTAGAGATATGTCAAATGTCTTTGATTTCTGCATTTTGACAATAACAAAAAGGAAGTTATGGGGTTTACTAGACCTACCCAGGAAGGTCAATTTGGAATATAAAAGTTTGCTTTAGGCTAAGGGAAGTTTAGGGGCCTCTATCCTATCTTCCCTCTCAGCAGAGTCACAGAACTGGGAATATGAGTCTATGTGGTCAATTTACAGTGTGATGTGAAATAATTATCTCCTGAATGAGCTAGAAAATTTTGTAATCACCTCAAGACATTTTAACAGAAGCATTTCTCCTGGACTGGCCAATAGAGGCTCCAGAAACGATGATCATCACCTTAAGAATGAAGGCGGAAAGACTTGAAAGACAATTAAGCACAGGAAACAATGGGTTTCTTTCAGGAGGGTATTTACACACATGTGTTCTATAATTGCACATCTGGGACACCTATGGTCAGGCAACTTTTCAAACTGGCAGAACTAGAGAGTCCCTAGTCACAAGGCTATGAGGGACTGGAAGATAATGATGATCTACCATTTAGAGGTTGGAGCTCCTTCTATGAAAAATAGTATGGAGAGTCCTCAAAAAATAGAAATCATTTATGATCCAGCTGTCTCGCTTCTGAGTACCTAAATAATGCAACAACATAGATTCGGATAGATACACACTCCTGCCCCCATATTCACAATAGCACTAGTCACAAGAGCCAAGAGTTGGAGAGAACTTAACTGTGCATCTATAAATGTGTGGAGAAAAAAAAAGGTGTATTATATTTACACAATGAATACTACTCAGCTAATAAAATTATGAACTCTTGCCATTTTACAACTGCATGGATGGAACTGGGGGTGTTATGCTTAGTGAAATAAATCAGATAAAGACAAACACTGTATGATTCAACTCATATGTGGTAGCTAAAGAAATAAACAAAAAAAATGAACAATGCAAATGTTAGACCACAAGAACAAAATAGTGGTTACTAGAAAGGAAGGGGAAAAGAAGGTGGGTTAACAGGGGCAAAAATGATTCGTTTGCATGGAGAGTAATGGAAACTACAATTCTGGTAGCAAATGTAATGTAATACAGGTGTTGATTTATATAAGTTGTGATCTGAAACGTCGATAATGTTATATAACCCAATGTAGCTTCAATTTAGAAAAAAATAAGAGCATTTTATCAACTTCAACCACTTCAATTTTTGTTCAATTTTTCTGTTCGATTTTTGAAGCAAGTGTTTTGCTGCAACCTCAGTTTCATGAATGTGACTCAGTGAGTCTGAGATAGAATTACTAGCCTAAAACATATAGCATCACATCTATATTTTAAAAAATTTTAAAAAGCAAACATTGGTTAGTGGGTTGGAGATTATTATGAACACAGTAGGAAAGGGAGGATAAAATGCACATGTTTCCAAGGAAGTCCAACTATGATTAAAAATTAAACAATGGCTTTCAAATATTAGGATGCACAAAATTCCCTGGGAATTATAGCTTCTTTTGTAATTCTGTAAGTCAGATATAAATTTGGGAATCTGATATTTAAAATAAGTATCCCAGTTGATAACTCAAGGTTAATTCCATATTTAAAAACACCTATCTAAATAAATTAATTAATCCAGATCTAAATTACTTCTTGTTTTTCAAATTGTCAGGAGAAGGAGGAATATATCTATATAGGTAACGCAAATCTTCACACAAGGTTTCCTTGTTATTTGGATTCATTTTATAATACATTTGAGGAATGCCTTGCAATCCACTAAAATATTGCCTGCATATAAAAATTATTGTTACATGAGCCACAAAAATAATATTCTATTAGATTTTGTGTTTGTATTCTGATTCTCTCATGATTTTTAGAACTAGTTTCTAGTAGATAAATTCATATTGTTAGAAAAGAAGAAAAAGAAAACTTAGAAAATTATTTTAACTTAAAAATGGTAATTGTTAGTTCTTCAGCTTTTGCATTCCAATGAACTCTTTGGTGAGGTTAAAAACTACTCAGAAAACTTCACCCTCCCAATGCAACTTACTACTGAAAAATTACGAAGTATGTCATCAGAATGATTGTTAAACACAGTGTTCTGTCATTGAGGTGCCAGTTACTTAACTTGGATAATACTTCGTTATTTTTCTGAACTGTGAATGTAAAAGCTTGATACTTGGAAGGTACCTTATATCCACATAACCTTTATTCTTTAAAGTTATGATAATATAATAGTTTCTCTCAAACTTTCAAGGCCTCTAAGCTTGTCTTGAATGAAAAAGACATGAACTTTTTCCTCAGAGATTTTATAATCTCAGTGAGGAAGCAAGAGTCACGCAAAGGAAAGAACTGCAAATAATTTACAGTAGTAATATAATTAATTACTGAAATAGAAGTTATTACTAAAATGCATGGAAGAGAAGCTATATTATATTTGAAAACCACAATGTAAGAAAGAGTTCTAAAATCTAGAGAATTCAGGAAAACTTCCTGAAGAAGATGGGGCTGGAGATGTCATGTTTTATTTTAGCTATTGACTATATTCATTGCACATAAATGTAAATATCGAATAATTCAACTAACTTGAGTGAATGAGTTCCCAAAACTCTCTGTCCTGGCAATGAGAACATGCTCATCTTATTACCTCATCTATCACTAGATATTTTTGATATTATCAGTGTTTGAAATATTGAGTTACTTGCTTTTTCACTAATGACCATAAATTCCTGACTGGTTAACTCTTGTATTACTTCTCACCATCTTTTGGCTCATCTTCTGTCTCAAGATACTTTGCTGCCCATTCCCTGTCTCTTAAGTCGTCTAGCCCTTAACCAATCTCTTTTCTACCAAGGTTGAAATAGTAAAAGAAATACGCACTGTTTAGCATGTTGCTGGCAAATATGACGTGATGAGTATGCTTACTATTATTAATGTTTTTTTATAAATGCAACACAAAAAATGAACAATAAACACAGTCAATACAAATGACAGCTGACATGGTGGATGATAGGAAGCTGAGTAAATACTAGGAAAGAAGGAGTAATTAATCCAGTGTCACTTTTCTAGAGCTGTGATGTATGTCATCTCATTCAACACTCAATACAATTCGTTAAAGTAGAAAAATGGTGGTTTTAGCAGAGGAGAAAACTAAGAAGAGAAAAACCAAGATTTAGAGACATAAAGCAAATAATCAAGTTCACATAGGTGCACAGTGTTTCTTGATAAAATCCACCCGCTTGCTGGTGCTTCACATTGCCCAGTGACAACACAAGGAAAAGTATCTTTGATTGCAATTCACAATAGTTTATAAAGCATGTTTAATACTTTTAATGGATACAACAGTCCTGAATGAGAAGAAAGACAAAGTCTCTGTTTTTCATGACCATTTTACAGATGGAACCCCATTTATTGAAAAAAAAGTTCCTTAAATATTTTAATACATGTGTTCCTCAGTGTTAAGATCATCTCCCCATCCCCAATAGATGGTATTGCTGCCAATTTTGTTGGACTTGAGAGTCAAATGGTTTTCTTAACAGAAGAAAATGATTCCTCTTAGTGAGTTGCTTAAAATTTTATTACTGGAGAGTTATCCTTTTGGATCTCAACTTGAGGAGTGTCATTATACAATTCATGTTCCCCAACAATGTACATGTATGTACAAAAAAAATTTGCTTAAAATAACAGGTTATATACTGCCTTGTTATGAATAAACCCAAACATAGTGTCTATAAAGATTTAATTACTCCAATTTCTTCAATTTCAGTCAGGGTAAACTGGGCAGGACGGCTCTCTTGCTAGTCTTCCCTGGATTTCCTCTTGTGGCTGTATCTGACGATGTGAGTAGGGCTGTCTGAGTCAAGATAGTGTCACTTAGAGGAATGGCTGCTTTTCAAGGCCATGAGCACTCTGCTTCCGAGCCAAATGGTGTATTCATTAGGATAGCTCAGGTTTTATACATGGCAGCAGCATGATTCCAGAGAACAGTTCCAATGCTCAAGACTTTTGAAGTCTTAGTTTATATTTGCTGTTGCCCCACTGATGAAAGCAATTCATGGGAGGTAGAAAAATGACTCCTAAGATGTCTACATATTCATAATCAAAATCTGTGAATATGCTACTTTACATGGCAAAAGGTATTTTGCAGATATGATTAATGATTTGTAATGGTAAAACAACCTTAGATTATCTGGGTAGTTCTAATGCAATGGCAAGGGTTCTTATGAGAGAGAGGAGAGAGCAGGGTCAGAGTAAGAGTGGGTTTCATGACCAAAGCAGTTGTAGTGATGCAGCGATGAGCCAAGGAATACAGGAAGCTGGGAATGTGGACAACGAATTCTCCCCAGAACCTTCAGAAGAAACACAATTTTGCCAATAATCAATATTTGGCTTCTGACATTGATAATTATAAAATAATATGTGTGTTCCTTTATGCCATCAAGTTTGGGTCATCTGTTACAACAGGAAGAGATTAGTCAGAAAAGGGATTTTGGTGTCAAGGAGAGAGGGGTGCATCTCACATGGTGAGGTGGGAATGATATCATATGACAAAGCCTTCTCTCTAGAAGCCTGTCTTACCTTAAGACAGTTTTCTTTGACAAAAAGTTTATTTCCATAGATGACTATATTTAGGTCATCTTTATTGATAATGATAATGAATAGTAACTGTTTCTCTTGAAAGCCATAGAGCCTTGCTGCCCTTGTGTTACACAACCCAAGGTGACAATTAACAGGAAAAAGTCTGCTAGGACATCTTGGAAAAAATCTATCTGAACATTTTTTGAGGAGACTGAACCTACACAACCTCATAATGTGGGGTAACAAATATTTATCTCATAAAACAAGAAAAGATTTGTTTATCAGAATAATTGACAACTTAGAGTAGAACTTCTGAGTGGAACAAGAGATATAATGATCTTTGAAAACTAAGCTGAAATCTTTAGATTGAAATGAAAAAACACATTTGGTTGTGGTTTTATAGCCTTTGTTTTGTCTTCATCTCAAAAGCAAAGGAGTCTGATGCTACATTGGTGGTGGCTTTTAGTTTAGTTTTTTTTTTAAATCATTCCATTAGTAATAGATTTTTTTTATTCTAATAGCTTGTATCTCTTCTACTAGTATGACACAAGTATGATGAACAGTCATATTATATGCAACCTGACGCCTCTGCTAACTTTAGAATATCTGTTTATAATAGTTCAAACTTGCTTTAAAAAAAAACAAAAGGAACACATTTTAGGTCTTCTAAACTCATTGTTCAAAAGATAACTTTATTATAATGTTTACTCCTCTCATTTTTGGGTTTTTACAAAGCTTACTCTTATAATAGAAAGATGTAAATAACCTAACCTATTTTTCTCATTTTGTAATGGGAGATCAATAGACCAAGGACAAATTCTATTGTCAAAATTATGACTACCTTGTACTCAGTTCTAAAGAGGTGGGGGGGTGTGGGTGCAAGAGTCATATCTAGAAATTTCCCATTTGTAAACCTGGTTTTGAATCTAAGAACTAGGGATTCAAGGTTAAAAAAGGATGTGTGTGTGTGTGTGTGTGTGTGTGTGTGTGTGTGTGTGTGTGTAAATATGACACTATTCCTTCCAAAAGTACTACATCTCCCACCAGGAAGGCCTGACACAATTAGGATGGAAACAAATGGGGCATTTGTTCTAATTCATCAGACAGACCACCTACAGCACTCACTTTAAATCTCCCAGCACTGACATGCCCAACTTTTTCTGTTTCAAAGGAAACATTGCTAGGTTCAACAGCCCCAGTGGAACTCTGACAATTGTAATGTTCCTGCTGCCTCTGTGGTAGTTAGGGTCATCAATCTGAACTGTTCTAATTCTGCTGTGACCAGAATTCTAGGGAATCTTGAGACTTTTCAGAAGGGTATGAGGCAGTAGGCCCTCATACTTGTCTTCACCTGTCCTCAACATCAATAACAGGCGATTACAAAGAAAAGGTCTCAGGTGCTGCTCTTTGTGTCTTTATCCTCTGGAAAAGCAGAGATGGACTTAGGATATTTCAATGGGATTGATAGATATGCAGAAATAAATTCCAGTATTAGCTGTTTTCAAGAGAAGATGATCTAAACCTTTACTATTCACATCAAAGTCTGCAGAGCCCTGGGTCATTGACATTGTCTGGGTGCAGGAAAAATTGCCTCTATACATCTGAGTTTCTTCTAGGGCTAATCCAGCCAATGAGTGGATATCAAACATGTAAGTAAGAGAAAAGGACCAAGTGTAATAACACACATATGGAGAATTTACATGACTTGAATTTTTGAAGTAAATGAAACAGACTGAGGAACATATAACCTTGAACCAAGAAATGTGGTGGAGACCTGAGGTGCCAAGGAGAAACAAGATTTCACATGACAAGCAGGGAATGACATCACAAAATAAAACTTTGCCTCTGTATCTTTGCTCTGCCTTGAGATAGGTTTCTTTGATTAAAAAAAGTTTATTTCTATAGAGTACCTCATATCCACATAACCTCGATTCTTTAAAGTTATGATAATAGTTTCTCTCAAGACTTTCAAGGCCTCTAAGGACCTTAGTTTCATAATCCAAGGTAATGCTTTTGAACCTGCCTCCCCCAAAGTATTCAGACATTATTAGAAAAAGTCTTCCCTGGACATTGTGATAAAATCCTTTTTGAACATTTTTGAAGAGCTCTAACCTACAGCATCATCTGGAGATTGTTAGAAATGCAGAATTCCAGGCTTCCCTCTGTTCTGTTAAACCAGAATCTGGATTTTAACAGAATTTCCAAGTGACTCTTGAACACATTAAAGTTTGATAAGAAGTGGTCTAAAGATAATTTTCTTTAGAACAACTTTATGGCTAGCTAAAAATAGTGAAGTAAAAAAGATGTTAAACACAGAAAGTTAATGTTGCTTTTTTATCCTTACAGATTATATTGCCTGAAATTGACATTTGAAAATTAAACAGAAAACCAACTTTCATTTTATTTTTTTGCATGTTTAGTATTTTGATCAGTTAACACAAATGTCTTGAGAATCAGATGAAGTAAAAGAGAAATAGAGATGAGGATTCAGACATGAATATCTCACTGTTCAGATCCATGTTCTTTAAGGAAAATCAGGAATTTGAACTGGAAAGGGAAGCATTACCTATAAGCAGACAGTCATACATGGGTCACTTAGACTCCCAACTCCAGCTCCACTGCATTTTCCAGTCATTTTTCTGCTTTAATTATGATTTAGCTATTGTGTTTAAGTTTGATCATTCTAGTGGAGATTTATTATTAATTTCATTTATATTTGCACTTCAGAGAAAATTCTGTGATAATGTTTTAATATTTCTGAAACTATGAGGAGCCCCTATTTCTGAATAGGGACAGCAAAAGCAAACAAAGAGTCCTTTGAGAATATTTGAGAAATTTTGATTTAATCTAGGCTTTGATTTAACACTCCAAATTATGTTACCCCTAGAAGGACTGATTTCCACAGTGGAGTAGCTTTTGTTTTTTCAGTCAGTTTAATTTGATGGAGATTTTTCAGCTACTCCATTGACTTCACAAGATTGTCTTCAGTCTTTCTGGGCTATGGAAATAAGATACTCTAGAGAGACCCATTGAGATTCCTAACTGTGGCATGGGTAGCCTAACCTTCACAATATTACTGCCCAGCATGGTTCTTCAGTGACATGTTTGTAATGATGCATTTCTCTAGATGTTTACTTTGAAAATATACACAGAAAAATCTCATTATTCTTTGTCCCATTTTAGCTTTCAAAGGAAAGTAGTGTTTTAAAATCTTTTCAATGAAATGTGTCCATTTCAAGGTCAGATAAAATACCTTTTGTTAGGTTTTAGAATGTTCTGCATAGCATGCCATCATGTCAGTCTCTTACTTTGTACAAGGACACAGGTGATTTCAAAATATTTTGTAGGGAGATTTTAGAACATTTAAGTGTCCTGCTAAGGAAACTACTCTGTCAGGAACATCTCACAGATACTCTCACTGTGACACACTGGTAAAGTCAACAGGGACATTGCATTGGAATTCTTGTCAGAGGTAGTGACACTTAAACCCTCAGAGGAAATGAAATTCAAAAGACTTAAACTTTTGTATGTAAATACCTTGCTAATCATATTTGCACAGGAGGAAATGAAGACGTTCACAGATTTTTATATGGTAAATGCTGGCAGAACTTACCTTGTACTGTAGCCCTAATATTATTTGGTTCTAGACCAGGGTTTTCTCAAAAGAAAAGAATTCATAATTTTCACAAATTGAGAGTCTTATCAGTGACGAATCCAAAGCTCACCATCCTTAATACAAGTCTTCACCAGCTGCTAATTTCAAGCAATGTGACTTCATGAAAGCATTTGTAGACAAATGTAAGAGCAAGATATGTGTTTGCATATTTTATAAATAGAAAATATTTTAGATAACTTGAAAAAATAAATAAAAATACATTTTAATGATCCATAATCTTATATCCACAAACTGAACACCACTGATTCTCAGATACATCTTTCCAATTTCATAAATAATATACATATACTTAAACATTTTTTATTAAACAGAAATACCATTTTTTTAAAAGCTATCTTCAAGAAAAGCTCCTATCAGAGTGATTGTCCAGTGCTGAATCTAAACAAACTAACTCATTGCTATAAAATGCTAAATTACATTTTTAGCATTGTCTTTTTCCCTTCTTACGTGGCCAACCCCTAAAGTGAAAACTGGGATGAAGAAATTGAGGTAAGAGACTTAGTTACTTTGGTTATAATGGCATAAGCACCAGTAAGGCTCACAGATCAGGTTAATGTCACTTGTCTCAGCTTAATTATTAATAGTGCCCTTGTCTCATGCTCAAAGGTGTTTCAGTTGAGGCGATAAATTATATGGTCACCACGTACCAAAGACAGCTTGCTTTTAATGCGTCCACACACTTTGCGTGGGAAATTAACTGTTCACCTGGGTATTGAATTTGCTTATCCAGGAGAAAAATCTTTTCTCTCATACAGATTTGTTGGTGGTCTCTGGCCAGATTGTCACTTAAAATTAACTCGCCCTGGAGCAAAAGACCCATTTAGTCAACTTTGCTCTATTCAGTTGTTGGTGATGGGGAGGGGGGCACCTCAACCTTATTTAATCCAGCCTTTTGAGGAGATGGGGGTGGGTGGGATGAATAATGCTAAAATGTATACACTAAAAAAACGGATGGATTGGGTTGCTGGCACTAAAGGGGTCATTTTTCAATGCTGCTGAGTGGGTTTAGTCTATTAGCTCATCTCTTAGTTTTGTCTCCACTTTAAGTTTTTTATGGATCAACCCACGGGTAATGAACCAGAAAATCCTAAGGTTATTGTGTTTTTTTTTATGAATTCCTGTTCCTAGGAGTTTGCTACTCAGGTGCAAAAAGTTGTTCTGACTTGAAATGACTTGAAAATTGAGTTAGGAGGTTCAAATTTGGGGGCAAATATTTTGTAAGAGACTGGTCTATTATTAGCTAATATGGCAAGATGACAGAAAGCTTCTGATTTCTGATGTTTTTAACTCTAATATAAATGAAAATTAGAAATAAGGGAGAAGTGCTAACCTATCCCTAGTAATCTTCCCCACTGTAGTCTGTTTAAATTGTAACTGTACCTTAATTTGATTCACAAATGTGTATTTACAATTGTCTTGTTATTTTCTGTCCCATAACTGCCCTCTAGAAGGAAAGATTCATGAAAGCAGATAGCTTCTCTAAGTGGTTCTCTGAGCTTAGACTATTGCTTAGTAAAGTATTCCACACACATGTATGTCAATGCTTATACCAGCCCTTGCTGAGTATCTTTAGGGAACTTGTACTTAAAGATAATTTTCATTGGTATAAAGTACTCAAACTTCACTAATTCTTTTATATTCTTTATCTCTGTTTTTCTGTTTGTTTGTTTTTGGCTCTCAAGTATTGAATTCATTATAATCTGTAGTTAATTACAGCCTAGCATACCACACCATAATTCTGAATCCACTAATAGTCCTCTTCCACTTATTTTTTTCCATTCACTTAATAATATATTAAATCCCATGAACCACTACTTAATAACAAATTTTAAATATTCTTCTCAACTTATGTGCACCATAGTACACCAGTCTAAATAATATATTATTGGCATTTATATGTTTTAGAGTATTATCCAACAAGTTCCTTCTGGCATTTGCTTTTTCACTCAGTGTGAATGTTATGGGCTGAATGTTTGTATTCCTCTCCAATTTTTTAAACTCTAACCCCAATATGATGTTATTAAGAGGTGTTTCTTTGGGTGGTAATTAAGTCTAGATGAGTTCATGACAGAATTGTCATGATGGTAGATTCATAATGAAATTGATGCCCTTATAAGACAAGGAAGAAACTCTAGAGCTTCCTCTCTCTAAGAACCAACCAAGGAAAGGCCGTAGTAGTAGGGAGCTTCTGCAAAGCAGAAACATTACCCTTACCAGAAGCTAAATTGGCCGGTACTTTGATCTTGGACTTCCTAACCTTCGTAACTGTAAGAAATAAATATCTGTTGTTTCAACCACTTTACAAATATCTGTTGTTCTGTAACAATAGGTATTTGTAAATATCTGTTTTTTGTAAACATCAGATATCTTTAAATATCTGCTGTTCAGCATTTGTTTTGGGCTGGAGCTAAGAGAGTGACTTTATATAGACTAATCTTTGATGCTATATGAGCTATAAATCTCTAATTTTTGATGTTCTATAGTATTCCATTATATATTATGAATGTTATATATACAAATATAGAGTGTGAATAAGTAGTTGGGTTAATTGCATCTGTCTTGTATTTAAGAAAAGAGCTTCTATGAGCATATGTGGTAGACTTGTTAGACAAATATTTGGGTATACTCCTAGACATGGAATTGCTAGCTTACAAGGTAGGCAGAAGTTCAATTTCACAAAATAATGCCAATATATATTTTGTGCTGTTGTATAATTTGCACCCTCATTAATTATATATACAAATTCCTATTGTCCCACATCCTTTCTAACATTTGGTATTGTCAAACGTCTTAATCTTTATAAACTAAAAGGATCTAAGAGAACATTTTGTTTTATTTCAATTTTTGTTTATTTAATTAGTGGTTTTGAGTGTATTTTCATGCTTGCTACACTTTAGTATTTCTTCTTTTGTGAAATGCCTGTTGTGTTTGTTCAGTTTTCTCTTGCATAATTTGTTCTTCTTTTGAAAAAATTGTTTTTGAGTTTTGTTTTGTTTTTTGCATAGTATTGATGGTACTCATCTTTTGGTGGTTTAGGTGTTTCAGATGTTTTATCCCAGTTGCCTATTGCTTTATGTCTTTTGATGATAGATTCTAAAAAATGATAATAATATAATCAAATGGATAATTCTTTTTTGCTATGATTGGCATTTTTTGGTGTCATATTTAAAAATTGCTTCCTTATCTTGAGGTAATAAAGTTGTCCCCTTATATTTCATTCTAAACATTTGAAAGTTTTACTTTTGACATTTTAAGTTCTTAATCCATCTGGAATTGATTTTGGTGTATGGTAAGAAAGAGGAAATCCATTTTCATTTTTTTCCATATGAATAACCAATTTTTCCAGCATCATTTGTTGGACTATATTTTTTCCCTCTATCATAGTAACTTCACAAAAAGTAGTCAAGAAAAATTTCTAAAAGTTTCTTTTCCTTAGTGATAAAAAATAATAAGTATGAATTAGTTCATTGAGTCAGTATGTCTGAGGCCATGTGTCAGGAAATTTATAGCCATTTAATCATGAAAAACAGTGATTTTGCATGTTATTTCTCACTGTTTTATAGAGGAGTCAAATGAATATCAAGTGGAATTACAGACCAGAAGAAATTTAGGTGCAGGTTAAAGCCAGAAAGGTGAGCAAGATACTAGTAAACAGAGCTAAGCCTCTCTGCAGATATGATCTGACCCCCTCACCCCCATTAACATGACCAGGATATGTTGTTAGCTTATCTTTGAAAAGCAATGGTAAAGAAATTTTCAAATTTTCAAATGTAGCAAACACCATTCAAAGAAATTTGATTTTATGTTGAATTATGTTATTATGTTTGCATTATAATGTATTCATGCAACATAAGTACACTTGCAATATATGTAGTATTATAAATCAATGCTATCTCAATTTAAAAAATTACTTCCTCGGTGTTAAATATTAATTAATTTTAAGTGAAAATATAGAAGAGGGAAAAAAAATTCAGGTCCAAAACTGAAACAAATAATGTTTTACTTTGAGACGAGAATGTGGTATTGAATGATTTCATGGTAGTATTCAAATTGAGAAATTATATGACAATCTAAACATTTTTTATGGTTTTTAATTTATTTACTTTTGCATTCCCAAAAGGTAGGGCACAAATAGGTAAACTATTTGATGTGGAATAATTATCATGTCAATCAGAATAAATGTATAAACTGTGATAAATAAAAAACTATGTTACAATAAACTAATCATTTGGGGAATTTAATTTTAGAATTTATCCTGAAGTTTGAAAGAAAGAAAGAAAGAGGAAGGAAGGAAGGAAGGAAAAAGGAAAAAAAGAAGAAAAATTCAGTTGTTTGATTAGTGCTTTTTTAACTAAAAACTAAAAAGAAACTCAAAATGATTTTTATTTGACATTGATATATATCTCCATAACTTTTACTTCAAAGTTAAAGGAAAAAACAAAAGCAGCTGTCTTGCTTGATTTTTTGCCTTTGGTAATATTAAAAGGAGGGAAAAAAAACCTGTCCTAGACTGAGATGCTATTTACCAAGTAAAAGGCCAAAGCCAGTTGTCATGTCCAAGTTATAAAGACTTTATGAAAACGACAACTTATAATGGAAATTTTGACCTACCTAAGCTCTGGTAAGGCAACATGCTTCAATAATAATAACAATAATAATAAATCTGGTTTTTCTATATTCAGACTCATACCACATTCTTGCTGTGAGGAAAATCAATTTATATTTCCAGGGAGGAATTCCAAAGTAGAATTGGGTATTTATCATGACTGAATGGAGCTGACAACCTCTTCTCATTCCATTTTAGAGATTTTCTATAGGTTTGCATGTGTTGTTCTTAAAGTTAATATCTTAATAAAAATAATTCATGTTAAAATTGACCTTTGCCCTGAGTCCTAAAGAAAGTTACCACTATTCTAATTAAATTAAGTTATGGCTGAAAATCATTCTACTAAATATTCCATTCCAAAAACACTTTCTTTCATAAAAAAGCATGCACTTGCTTTAGTCTTGGCATTTTCCTCTTTAGCTGCCGTCATTCAATTGAAGCATTTACTTTGAAATGCCTGCCAAATATTTTTGCCCAATACCACAATAACAATGCAGCAATGTATGAGTGATTTATCCTTGTAAGTTTACAGCTGCCAAGCCTGTGTGGAACACAATCTGGAGTTCAAATAAAAGGTTGATTTTTCTCTCTTAAATTGTAAGTAGACTGGCCATCAGAGTTGTATGCTGATCTGATGTTCACTGTGCAGTTGTAAACATCAAGTAACTGATTAGTTTAACTGATACAAAAAAAAAAACAAAAACAAGAGATTAAAGCATGATTATGCACATGACCATTGATGAATACATTGCTATGCACAAACACATACATTTGTGTACGTTTATCACTTTTTTATTCATTCTTATTAATATTTTTATTAGGGGTACATTTTTAAAATACATACAAAGCATCATTTTTTTTGCTTAACTGCTTAAGAAAACTATTTTTATTTATACCACTAATTAATTTAAGGAGGTCTTGTTTGGGTTGCCTGTTAATCTTCACTCAAAATAACCAAAATGAATATTTTCAAATTTGTCCCTGGCTTTGCTTCTGTGCGTGGTTTTTTAAAAAGATCCACAACAAAGGGAAAAATGCTTGTAGGCTGCAGTTCCAAGGACTGAATGCTTGTTTAGAAAAGTTGCTCTATCCAAAGGACAGACTGCCAGTTCTTTTGAATTTTCCTTACTTGCTCCTTCTATGGAAACAGAAAAAAAAGCAATCGTTGTCTGGGAGGCAATAGGTAGGGACCACCCAGGGCAGAATTCATTGAGTGTCTAGTGACCTTCTGTTATGCACCCAGCAAATCAGGGAGGAAAAATTCCAGACACAGTCCCCACTGGTGTCCTGAAGTATTTTCTCCTTTCTGCTCTTTAAAGGCTTAAAAGATGCATATGTGACTGATTATTTTAAAAACAAAGCAAGATCAAACTGGGACTGATCCTGCAGAGTGCTTCTCTGACCTCCTTCTACCCACTTTGCTTGCCCTGTTTCTGGAGAAGGATGATCTGTTTTCTTTTCTGAAAGAGCTGTCAAGAAAGTGATTGCCATGATATATTCAGTCACCAAAGTTGCACTTCTAAGAAATAAAAATGTGTGCCCACAGCTGTGTAAGGATCAGTGAAACAAATTCTGCTCTGTACTGATAAATATAACACCTTGGACATGTGCAAAGATACCATCCATAATACATTTAGAGCCACCAAGAGAGAAGGAAAGGGTGCTTGTTTTTTGAAACTGCAAGGTCAAATAAACTTAATTAAGAGGCTTGGTATTGACGTTCACTGCAATAAGTCAACTGAGTGATTTCAAGCATTTAATATGGTTCCAGTTGTTTTGAGGGGATTTTTAGGAACTCAATACTAATTATATGCATGTTTGTGCTAGTGCAGTGCTTTTGTTTTTATTTACTATGTAGTATAATCAGTAGATTTAATTGGAAAAGGCTTGTTTAGAAACAGAATAAAGAAAGCCATTACTCAGAGGTATAGGATGGGGAAGGTGATAATGATGTTGGCAGATAGCCAAATGGTCAAAAAGTGACCAAATGGAGTGATTTGGCAACAGTGCCTCTAAATAAGCAAAAGGTCAACAATTATTTTAGAATGTTTACATGGGTCGCCAGATACTGAACTAAATGCTAGGAACTCAAAAAATATATAAACAAGACCTTTTATTTTCAGTTGAATTTAACATACATTGGAGAAGGTAGGACTACGCACATTGTTCCTTTGATGAAATGAACAAATGCCATTTATTACCAGGCTTAGCAAGTAGTAGATAATCAAAAATACTTTTTATCTAAATCAATGAGTTGTTCATCACAACGGTCTTTAATAGGCAACTAATAAATGCAAGTTCCTGAGTAGTTCAATATTTGTTTTGTGATTTTTTTCATGTGAAATTTTAAAATGTTAATTTTCCCCCATGAATAAGTTAGTAAGTTTACTGAGGCCAGACTCCATGCTTAATATTTCTTCTCTAGGGTTTGACATGGGAATGAGATCACAGAGGATGGAAATTATATAATGGGAGGAAGAAAATTTTTCTTTCATGTTATGTCTTTAAATTTCATGTAAATATTACAAACATACCTTTTTAAATATTAAAATAACATGAATGTTAAAATGCTTAATGATTTATATATTGCTGTCTGAAGTCCTTAAATTTTAGAAACCAAACTGAGTTAAAATGTACTAGGAGCATATACCTGACTCAGTCTCTGCATAACTTCTCATCTTTAATTTGATGTCACAATAGTTTATGCCTCCAAACATCTATCTCCAAACTAAAACAAGACATATAATGCTAATGCTTTTTTACACCATATACTCTCAGGATATATGCCCAGTATGAGACATGTTGCTTTAGACTTAATTTGTTATATATTCATGGATCAAGGGTGATTATGATTTTAAGGTTGTGATAGTCATTCACTTTTCTGCTGCGAGATCCATCTTCATATTTTTCTTTTTTCTCTGTATTCAGGGATCTTTATTCTACAGAAATGTTTCTCTCTGCTTGTTTGCCAACTGGTGTTCACCTGGTGTGAGAAACAGAAGACACTAGTGTTAAGCTACAAGCTGGGAAGAAGGGAGATTCAGGGGACTGACCTCTTGATCCTGTTCTGTCTGTTCTCCAGTACAGGGTGGTGTGTTCTTCTGTAGTCCCAACTATTGCCAGGATGTTTAGGCTTGCTGAACTCTAGTAACCACACCCTTTCCCCATCGTGTCTCCTGTCCTTGGACTAGTGATGTTTCCCTATTGCTCCTATTCTTCTGACTTTTCCAATAGCATTTTAACTAGTTGTCCTATTAAATTCCCTGTGTTGAAATACCAGCCTTGTTCTCTCTTTTCCTAACTGGACATTGATCAATACTAAGACTCTTTTTCAGAAAAACTGTGCCCCTACTTGAAACCATTTATTCCAGTACCTGGCAAAATTTCCAAAGAATTTATTTCACAACATGCTAATCTATTCCAGGTGAATTCTTCTGTAACTTGTTACAAATCTACCCAGACTGGGTGGCTTAAACAAGAATTTATTTTTGCACAGTTCTGAAAACTGGAAGTCTAAGGTACCACCAGGATGATGTCTGTGAAGAACTTTCCTCCTGAGTTGCAAATGGCCACCTTCTTGCTATTTTTTCACATGATTTTTCCATAGCCATGTGTCTAGAAAGGAGATGGAATTCTCTGGTGTCTCTTATAAAGACACAAATCCATTTGGATCAGGGTCCCACCTCTGAGACTTTCTTTAAAAAATTACTTCCTTAATTCAAATGTAATTACCCTAGATGGTTAAACTTCAACATATGAATTTTATAAGGATATATACATTCAGTCAATAAGAGCATTTATGGAGAAAGTTACTTTATTTCTTTGACATTAAAATAACAAAAGAAAGACAAAATCTCTGCAGCATTTTATATGTCTTTGGCAGGAAAGTAAGGTAGCTTTTAAGCTAGAAGCTTTTTACTCTAGTATGTATTGTGATTACTTGTTATGTGTGGTATGTAAAAACCTTACACATAATTTACTCATTTTTAAGAAGCATCTTCATTTATTTACCTCAATGATAAGACAAAGTTTATATAAAGATCCTAAGACAAGAGCAATTATTTTTATGATAATAAATGTGAACATCCACTGACAGAATATTAGTAAATCATATCCATTATTATATAAACTATACCACATTGAGAACGAACAGAGTTTATTTCAGAAATGCCAAGTTGATTCAACATTGCCAATCACATGATCAAAGCAGTAGATGCAGCAAAGGCATTAGACAAACTTCAAAACATATTCATTTTAAAATTTTTCAGGAAGCTAAACATTTAATGAAATGTCCTAATACTTAATAATAAATAGAACTGACCATACACGAGATCTCTGTAGCGAAAAATTTAAATGCTGCTCCGATAAAGATCTTACTAAATGGATACAATATGGTTCTGGTTTAAAATGCTCACAATTAAGAGGGTAATTTGTCCCAATTGATCTATGTGTGCAATGTAATTTCAGTAAAAACCCCAGCAACCTTTCTGAGTTATCGATGATAAAAATTAACAGAAGGCTGATGACATAAAGTGGTCAAAATTATTTTGAAATTTAAGAACAATATTGGAGAAGCTATACTACCTATTTTTAAAACAATATAAAACTACCCAAATCAATAATTTTTTTAGATTTCTAACTATAAAAATACTAGTCCCATGTGAATACTTTCATTATAACTAATCTTGAGATGTACTGTACCAGTCAGTGTAAATATATATATGACATATATATATATATATATATATACATCAGCTTTTAAAAAAATATGTGAAAAAGTAATATAAAATATATTATTGATTATTTTTAAATTGATTCATGCTGAAATAGTAGTATTGGATAGACTGAGCTAAATAAAACATGTTATAAGGTAACTTTTCATTTATTAATGAAACTACTAAAAAACATTAAATTATAAATGTGACTAACATTTATGATTTGTGCTTAATATAGTTCTGTTGGACAGAGATAGATTAGAGAGTCAAAGCTGATGAATTGATTCTCTAAGTGCTAACAATGTGATTCGACTGGGAAAAGGGAGAATTCTCGACAAATGGTGCTGAGGAACTGGGTGTCTTGACCTCTTGTCAAAACTTTTGACCTCAGTATCACATTATATTCAAATATGAAATGGATGCTAGAGCTGCAATTTATCATCAAATCTGTAATGCTCATAGGGGAAAAAAGCAAAAAAAAAAAAAAGTTACTACTTTTGTATAACAAATCTATTAAAAGACCCTGATAAAAGAGAAAAAAAAGGTGCTAAATTAGACTTTTGAAATTAAAAACTTTGTTCTTTAAATCATGCTAATAAGAAAAGGAGAAGGCAAGTTACAGACTGGAAGAAAGCACTATGAATTCATAATTATGACAGGTGTCTTGTATTTGTCGTATATAAGGAAATCTTAAAGTCAATAATTTTTAAAACATCAAATAAAATGTGAAAAAGACCTGAATAGAGCCTTACAAAAGAAAACACATGACTGTAAGCATGCAAAAAGGGTGCTCATAATTACCAGTCATCAGGGCAGAGTAAATTAAATAATAATGAGATACCCTCCCCCACCTCAGAATGACTGAAGTCAAAATGCTAATACCATATTCTGTGAGATCTTGGAGCACTGAAATGCTCTTACATTTTGGTGAAGGTTATAAAGAAATAGGACAACCACTTTGTAAAACAGTTTGGCCTTTTCTTATAACTGCAATTTCACTCCTTATCTTTATCCAAATGAAAAAGGTAGTTCACAAAGAGACTGGCACATGAACTATAAATGTTACTCTATTTATAATAGGTATATAGTGAAAACAACATAAATATCCATGCAATGTTCATTAATGGATAAATATTGATCCACCTCATGCTATATTTGTAGAGAAATATTGTTCAGCATGAAACTATAATATATTGTTGATATTTGTAGCAACATGTAAAGATCTCAAGGACATTATGCTGAGTGAAAGAGACAGGACACAAAAGACACATTCTACGTGATTCCAGTCGTGAACTCATGTATATGAAATTTTCCAATCTGAAATTCTAATTTACAGTAAGAGTATAGCTGTCTAAGTGGGAAAACTAAATACAAATAAGTTGACACAAGAAGTTTTAGAGAAATTTCCTTTTATATATTGTTCTAGATTATAATTAAAAGGTTACAGAGATTTCCAAAGCTTATTGTACTTTAATCTCAAATTTTATTTGATTGCATATAAATTATATTTTAAATAAAGTTAATTGTGCATTTATAAAGCAAATAATAAGCAGGTACTTTAATTGATTTTATTAAAGAAGTATTGCATTAAAACATTAAATAGGTTTAAGGTGTATATCATAGTATACCTACATCTGCATATAATGCATTTCAGCACTATTTAATTTTTCCCTTCATTATGCAATTGATCCTATTTATGCTTTCTGCTCCTCCTACCCTTCCCTATCTCTGCTGCACCTACTGAATTGCTATTTTGGGCTAAAAGTCTATTGTTTGATTTCATTCATTATCTAAGTTTATTTTTCTTTAACTCATTCATTTGCTTAATGTCTGGACAGATTTTTTTTATTCATTGTGTATCTGTGCCATGTTGAAGGCAGAATTAAAATTCCCCAAGAAAGCATTTTCAGACACTATATTAACTTTGTTCATAACTAGCTGATCATAAGTTATAGCAATATTTAAAATTTGATATATATTTTTTATGATGTGAAGAAAATAAATCTCTTGCTTTAAGCATTAGCTGTGTTATGTTCTCGGACAGTAGATATTTTATTTCTTAAATGTTTAGAGAAGCAAAAGAAACCACTCAGAGTTAAGTGAAGGACACTCAAATTTGCAACCATTCCTTATTTGACCTTAGTTTATTAAAAATATGTGATAGGTTGATTATTTTTTTCTTCCTCTTCAATAAGGCAAAGGTCCTGATACATTTTCTCTCATAATCATAGATCGCTACAAAAATAACACCTCCTGTAGGAAAATATTTGTACATTTAAAATGATTTAGTAGCATTTTTTGGTTTCTTTGTGTGTTCATCATTTACTGATTTTTTTTTTTGGTTTCTGATCTAAGACCATCTGACATGTGCTTTAGTTTACCTAGTTGGATCTATGCATACAGAGGAAAACATGAAGCATGAGAAACATAATTTGGCTTGGCCTTGAGATGTGCTTTAGTTTTAAAAAGCAAAATAGGACAGGACAACAGGAAACTACACCCAGTAAAGAAAGCGTATAATGAGAATGAGGAGAGCGTGGGCGTGCTTACAGAACACCAGCTCTAACTCCTTCTGATGTGGGCACCTCTGTGAGGTTGTTTGAGGCACTAACTTAATACTACCTATTTTATCTTGTGAGTCTGTGGTACAACACATGTCAAAGCTTTGTAGACCTTTCTCCTGGTCTATTTCCTTCTGTCATCTCCCTGACAGTGGTTATTCATTCTGCCCAGCTCTTAGAATACCACTTTTTTGCTAGTATCCAGTACCAATTCTTTCCTTGGCTCTGGGGCACTTGCATCATTGTGTTTTCTCTTTTAGACATAAAATCCTCTTTACATCTGGTTTTCCTTAACTTTGATGTCTGTAGGAAGAGAGGGCAAGCTTGAGAAGAGAGATTTTATTAACAAATGTTCACTTATAGCAATCATAGGTATGTTTTGTAAAGCTTGGAAGAATTTAGGATTTGTGTAAGAATATTTGCATTTTTACTCTTCATGGAGGCTAATATAGGTTTTTCTCTGTATTAACTTTAAATGCTTAGCATCCCTTTGAGCAGGTAGCAGAATTAATCTTTCACCCTAAATTTTAATTTTGAATATATTACCAGTGAAGTTCAATGAGAAGTGGTCTGGGCAGTTACCAGCTTGAGCTTGACACAAAACAGCATTGACATGGAGGAATCTTCTGATGGTAATACTTGCATTAGGAGTTCTACAATTTCATAACACTTGCCATAGACCAGGTACTAAGTTCCACCCTGTACTCATGGAACACTCCAGGGTTAGTGCCACTATCATCTCCATTTATGAGGAATGTGGGACATTGAGGTAGAGAAATTTGGCTAAGGTTGCATGACAAGTAAATGAAAAGGCGAGACTTTGACCCAACTCCAGCATGTGTTTGTAACACTCCTCTGTACCATATTTCATCCAGTGCAGATAGACTCCATATTAACTGTTGAGTTTCAGTTGAAAAAAATACAATGTCATTATTTAAAACCAAGAATAGCTATAGCCATAGACAACAAAATTCAATCACAAGTGACACGCAAGACATGTATACATGTTAAATGTGATTACTGTTGAAAAACACTTAGATAAAACATTGTATGATAAGCACTTGGGAAATGTGAGCTTAAATTAATGACAGTGACAATTCAAACTGGTCAAAGAATTGCTTCCTAAAGTAGTGGCAGGTGGGGATCAGGAAACTGACCCATCTGATCATAGATGAACAAATGGACAGTTTAGGGATCAGCTCTGGAGGGCAGAGTGGTTTCAGGTTTAAACCTATAATTAGTCAATATCATACTATATAAGCAGGAGGTCAGACAATTGCAACAGTATAATTCTTCCTGGTGGCTGAAACTGTAAGATATAAAACGTGGAACCTTATATCCTATACCCTGTTTTTAGCCTTGTAGTCTAGAGAAACAGAGATAGTCTGAAGAAAGTTATGAAATGAAGATGTATAAAGAAAAGTCCAGACAGAAAATGAATTCTTCATTGTGTTGAGAATGGAGAAATCAGCTCATTTCAAAGATTTGACTGTTTTATTGTCCTATTCTGTGGCATACCTTAGCCTCTGTTTGATGTAAGGGAATTATTTTCTGACCATCCAAGGTAATTTAAATACCTGCTTACTGTTTCTATTTTTAAAGCCTGATAATATACTATATATTTCTGAGTTCTCCCAAAAGTAAAGGACTTCATTCAATCTATGCTCATAATCTAGCATAAGTGACAGACATATAGCATTGGCTGAAAACATCAGTGGCTTGATCATTTTGCTTGTGGTTAAGTTAGCTTTAGTTGAGTTAATGTTTCCTGTAAACCAGAATGGTAGCTGACCTGCAAGTCTAATAGTTTGGTTGAATTCTTTAGACAACAAGGAGTACCTAGATGAGGATGAAGAGTAAAAAGCTACAGAAATGGGAAAGAATATGCTCAATTGAGGATTTGCACAGATGTTGGCTGCTGATCAAAATACACCAGATCAGGATCGTCTCAGCAGCATCCTATGATGACAACTCACTGACTAGTCATCACCATTCCATTAAATGTGGAGTCCAGAAACAAAGCATGAGTCTCATCTCTTAGATGTATTGGTTTATCTTCTAGGTGATAAAATGAATATGTTTGTGGGGGAGAAGAGCCATGGCATTGCTATTCATATGCGTCCTGCCTCTCCTGGAAATAGTTTTAAAATAAGGGCATATCATTAATGATTTTTGATTTAAGCATCTGGAAGATAGAAACACTGATGTTACTGACCAAACTATAAGTATTTGATATTAAATGATGCAAATGTCATAATCTTGAATAATTAAAGGAAAATAAAGTTATGTTCATTATCATCTGCTTAGTGAGAGATTACATATTTAGAATTTTTTTCTAGTCAAACAGGTGAGTAGTTTATAAAAGTGCTAATTCATCAATGCAGACACTGTCGTATGTCAATATATTTCTGTTCTGTAATAGAACTTCCAATTTTATCTGGCCATTTGACCATCTGTATTTGACCATGCTGTATTACTTTTATCCTTATGCTGGATGTGGTCATGTTACCAAGTTTTGGACATGAACATGCTGCCATGAATATTAACTTCTGGAAGGTCTCCTAAAGGAAGAGAGATGTCATAGCCTTTCACCTCTCTGCCTCATACCCATTTCCTGGAATGAATCCTTTATCACTGGAACTCATAACCACCTGAGACCACGAAGTGTACTTGGTTATGAAAACCCAAGTATCCAATATTCCTGACACCTGGAGTCCACAATCAAATCTCTGGACTGTTTCCCTCTGGAACAGTAGATGAAAAAGAAATACATTTCTAATTAACATAAATCACTATTGGGTTTTCTTTCACTTGTGGCCAAATCAAGTAGGGAATTTTATTCCCTAGTAATGACAAATAAATGAGCTACTGATACAATAACTATGCTTATATGATCATCAAAACACATTTTAGCAATCAATGTAGCTATAAACATAAGTATAGACTGTAGTTATATAAGTACATAATATTTTTCCATTGAATTATTTTACTAAGGCCTTTGTACAAAGGTGACAGATTACAGAGGGATTTTAAACCAAAAGTGGTTGCATCCTGGTTTTGAGTCTAGCTCATTATCTTCCTTCTACAAAAGAACCCTGAGAATTGCATGAATCTCATCTGATTAAAAACTTGTACTTGTCAGGGTCTTTGGAAAAGTAGGCATTTTTGTTATAACAGCGAAGGATTACTGATTTTGCTACCTATAATGTGCCACATTTTTGCCCATATTTGTGAGGGAAAACTAAAGATGTACATTATACTTGGGTAGTGCTATTTCTGTATATATATAAATGTTTTTGATTCTTTTATTTATGCTTATGAGTTAAAAGTGTAACTCTAGAAATCAATAACTATTTTCATACTCAAAATAACACCCAGAAATACAATAATTGGTTTTATTGAACTGAAGAGGAACTTGTAAAAACGTAATTTCAGTTAACAATTCAACTAAATAAAGAGTGGCAAATTGTTCACTCAGTGAGTCTGACTTGGTAGGATAGGTGATGCCAACTTTATAGGGTGAACAGTAGGGCATTTCTATTCGTACACATTAGGTGAGAGCTAGTAATCTAGGTTATTTTTTTTACAAAAATACAGACAATGCAAGATTTCAGCTAACAGTTATTAAATATACTAAGGAGCATAGCAACAGAACTACCGAGAAACACTTTGAACCTCCTCCAAAAGAGAGTGTCATCAGACTGTGGAGGTAACAGAAAAGTTTCTTGTGCCTTGTGTCCTTGTATCTGTTCTGGTTACATAAAATTTCTTGTACCATATATATTAAAAGTAAATACTTAAATTCCTTTGTAATACAAAAACAAATACCTAAACATAGACAAATAAAACCTTCAATTAAATTTAAACAAAAAATTTTTCCCTGAAAATGTGGGCCCAAAACATGGGTCCTCATTAAACACAGTAGTGCATTATACATGACAAAATATGGTACTTTAATACAGACTAGGAAGGGATTCAAAGTTGAACAGTGGCAGGACTACACCAACAGGGGGGAAGGATGGATTCCTACCTGGGCTGCACTCTGTGTTTCCTAAACTTGGAATTGAAACTATAGTTACTCACCTAGCAAATGTGGGTCAATGATAGAGAAACTTATATCTAAATATTCCCTAACTGATTCATCGAGCATTTTCAAATTAACCAAAAGAAACAAATGCTTGAAGCTAAAAACCTAACATTCAGTGCTTTAAAAAGAAAATACCTATCTTAGGGAAAGGTGGATGGACTGAAAAATAACAAATTTTTTTTAAATTTATTTTTTATTGTAGTAATTTTTAAAGCAATTGTAGTAATTTTTTTTTTATTGTAGTAATTTAAAAAAAACTTTAAATAATTTTCTAGGTATAGGTTCCCCATTTCTTAGTTATGTTTCAACATATCATGCCCTCCATCAAATCACCAAGTGTTCTTCCCCATGGTTTAGGGGGTTCCACCATTATTTGCCCCCACCCTCCACATTCCCTTTTGGTAACCTCAGTTCTGTTACAAATGTTTCAGGGTAGTTATACTTCATATGCTCCTTTGTTTTGTCTGTTCACATTCCATCTATGAGTGAGGTCATGTGATATCTGTCTTTCTTCTTTTGACTTGTGTCACATAGCATAATTCCCTCTAGTTAGATCCATGTTGATTCAAATGACAGAGTTTCATCTCTTCTAAGGGCTGTGTAGTATTCCATTGTATGTATGTACCATATCTTCTTTATCTATTCATCTGTTGTTGGGCACTTAGGTAAATTCCAGTTCTTAACTATTTTAAATAGGGCCACAATAAACATGGGGATGCAAGCATCATTTTGGATGGGTACTTTTGTATCTTTTGGATACAAGCCCAGAAGTGGAATGACAGGATTTTGTGGGATTTATACCTTCAATTTTTTGCGAACTCTCCAAACTGTTTCCATAGGAGTTGAACCAATTTGAACTCCAACCAACAGTGCAAAAGTGTTCCATTTTCTCCACATTATCACCAGAATTTGTTGTTTCCAGACTCTTAGATAATAACTAGTCTTTCAGGTGTAAGGTGATATCTCATTGTTTTAATTTTCATTTCCCTGATAGCCACTGATAGCCAGTGAGTAAGAACATAATTTCATGTGCCTGTTGACTATCTGTATAACCTCTTCAGAAAAATGTCTCTCCAATTCCTCCTCCCATTTTTTGATTATATTGCCTGTTCTTCTGTTGTTGAGTTTCATGAGTTCCTGGTATATTTTAGGTATTAAGTCCATTGGAAATATTGAATGTGAATATCTTCTCCCAGTTAGTAGATTTCCTTTTGGTTTTGGTGATGTTTTCTTTTGTTGTGAAGAAGCCCCTTAGTTTTATGTGGTCTCAGTTTTGTTTTTTTTTTTCTTTTTGTTTCCCTTGATGGTGGAGTTGAATCCATAAAGGCTTCTCTAAGACTGATGTCATGGAAAGTCTTTCCTATGTTGTCTTCTAAGAAATTTATAGTTTCTTGTCTCATGTCCAAGTCTAATCCATTTTGAGTTGACTCTAGTGAATGTTGTTAGAGAGTGGTCTAGCTTCATTCTTTTACATGTGACAGTCCAGTTTTCCCAACACCATTTGTTGTAGAGACTTGTCTTTTTCTATCGAATACTTTTTGCTCCTTGGTTGTATATTAACTGACTTATGTGAGTGCGTCAGTTTCTGCTAATTCAGTTCTATTTCACTGATCTGTGGCTCTGATATTATACCAGTACCATACCATTTTGATCACTGTTGCTTTGTAATATAGTTCAAAGTCTGGAAGATTCCTTATTTCTTCTTATTTCTTCTAATGATTGCTTAGGCTATTCGGTGTCTTTGTTGTGCCATACAAATTTTAAGATTTTTTGTTCTATTTATTGGAAATAAACTCATAGGATTGTAGGGGGATTGCATTAAACCTGTGTATTGCTTTGGGTAAGTTGGCCATTTTAATGATACAGATCTTTCCAACCACAAGCAGGGGATGTCTTTCCATTTCTTTGTATCTTCTTCTATTTAAGAATGACTTGTAGTTTTTTTCTTTTACTTGCTTTGTTAGGTATATGCCCAGGTATTTCATTCATTTAACTTCTATTTTAAATGGTGTGATTTTCATGATTTCATTTTCTTCTAGCACATCGTTTGCATATAAAAATGCAAAAAGATTTCTTTGAGTTGATGTTGTAGCCTGCCACTTTACTGTATTTGTTGATGAGGTCTAGAAATTTTTTGATAGAATTTTTGGGATTTTTTGATGTATATAATCATGTCATCCGCAAAATGAGAGTTTTACTTCCTCTTTTCCAATTTGGATTATTTTTATATCCTTTTCTTGCCTAATTGTTGTGACTAAGACCTCCAGTACAATGTTAAATAGCAATGGTGAGAGTGGACAACTTTACCTTGTTCTTGACCTAAGAAGAAATGCTTTTATTTTTCACCATTGACTATGATATTGGCTGTGGGCTTTTCATATATGGCCTTCATTATGTTGAGGTACAGACCTTCTATCCCATTTGATGGAGGGTTTTATCATAAATAAATGTTGGATCTTGTTAAAACTTTTCTCTGCATCTATTGATATGATCATGCAGTTTTTCTCTTTACACTTGATGATATGGTGTATGACATTGATAGATTTACATATGTTGAACCATCCTAGAGTCTCTGGGTAGAATTCAACCTGGTCATGGTGAATGATCTTTTTGATGCATCGTTGAATTTGGTTTGCTAATATTTTGTTTAGAATTTTTGTATCTGTTCATCAGAAATATTGGTCTGTTTTTTCTTTCTTGGTGACATCTGTCAACTTTTGGTATCAGTGCAATGTTAATCTCATAAAAGGTATTTGGAAATCTTCCCTGTTCTTCAGTATTTTGGAAGAGCTTGAGAAGAATAGGTGTTAATTCTTCTCTAAAGGTTTGGTGGAACTCACTGGAGAAGCCACGTGGTACTGGGTTTTTACCTTTGGGGAGGTCCCTTATTACTTCTTCAATTTCTTTGTGATTGTTCTGTCCAGGTTTTCCATTCTTCTGGGTTCAGTCCTGATAGACTATATTTTTCTAGAAATCTGTCTATGTCCTCAAGGTTGTCCATTTGGGTGGCGTAGAGCTGTTCGCAGTAGTTCCTTATGATTGAATTTCTGTGGTACCTGTTGCAACTTCTCTCCTTTCATTTGGGGTTGTAGCTATAAGAGTTTTCTCCCTTTTTTGTGAGTCCAGCCAATGACTTGTCAATTTTGTTTGTTTTTTCAAAGAACGAATTTTTGTTTCATTCATCGATCTGCTGGATGTCTTTTTGTTTTCTATTTTGTTTATTTCAGCCCAAATTTTGATTATTTGATTCTTCTGCTGATTTTTGGCTTTAATTGTTCTTCTTTATCTAGTTGTTTTAAATGTAGAGCTAAGATGTTTATCTGCGATTTATCTTATTTCTTCAGATAAGCCTGGATTACAATGAAGTTTCCCCTTAATATAGTTTTTCTGCATCCCGTAGATTCTGGTAATTTGAGTCCTCACTCTCATTTGTCTCTACGTACTTTTTAAGTTCCTCTTGATTTCCTCTTTTAACCAAGAGTACTTCAGGAGCATACTGTTGAGTTTCCAATTGGTTTGGGGGTCTTCCAGTTTTTTTGTTTAGTTTTTCATGTGTGGTTGATTTTCAGTTTTAGGCCACTGTGGTCAGAAAAGCTGCTTGGTATGACTTTAATCTTTGCAAATTTGTTGATAGGCATTTTGTGTCCCAGCACATGATCTATCCTTGAGAATGTCCCATGTGTGCTAGAGAAGAAAGTGAAATCAGTATTCGTTGGGTGAAGTGATCGGTATATGCCTATTAGATCTATCTTTTCCAAATGGTCATTTACAGTGGCGATTTCTCTATTTTCTTCCTGGTTGATGTGTCCATTGTTGTAAGTGGGGTGTTTAAGTCCCCCACTATTAATATGTTGCTGTCAATGTCTCTCTTCAGGTTTAATAATGCTTGCTTGGTATGTTTTGATGCTCCTTCATTTGGTTTAAATACGTTAATATGCATTATATGTTGCTGCTAGAATGATCCTTTAATATTATATAGTGTCCATCTCTGTCTTTTGTTATGCTTTTTAGATGAAAATCTGTTTTATCTGACGTGAGTATAGCTGTTCCTTATCTTTTGTGGTTGCCATTTGACAATAACAATGTCTTACAGTCATTGACTTTAAGCTTTTGTCTTTTGGAAGAAGGTGGGTTTCCTGAATGCAGCAGAACGTTGGGTTATGCTTTTTAATCCATTCACCCACTGACATTTTTGACTGGTGAGTTCAGCCCATTGACGTTTAGTGTGGTTATTGACATACAACTACTTAGTGTCATCTTATAATTTGTCCTTTGTGTGTTGCTGCAGATGATGGCTTTGTTCTTTTTCTCTTTTTAGGTCAATTGGGTACAGTTATCTTTTGATTGATTTCACCTTTTGTCTTCTCATTTTCTCCCTGGGGTTGTATTTTGAGGTTACCCTGAAGTTAGCATTCACAGTTCTATGTTCACTACCTAAGTTTATTTGAAAGTATATTAGAGTCCCACTCATTCTAACTATTCACATTTTTATTTTCTTGTTTTCCTCCTCACTTTCAATATTTACTGTCTTACTGTGTGGGTTTTGTATGCTTTATAGAGCATCTTTTAATATTTTTTGCAAAGTTGGTTTTGTGATGATGAACACCTTTAATCTTTGCTGGTCAGAAAATTTTTTAATTATTCCTTTAATTCTGAATGATAATCCTTCTGGATATAGTATCCTAGGTTGAAACTCCTTTTCTTTCAGCACTTTGAATATATTATGTCATTCCTTTCTGGACTGTAGAATTTCATTTGAGAAGTTCACTGACAATCTTATAGGTGCTCCTCTGTATGTGACATACTTTTTTCTCTTGCTGTTTTTAATAGTCTTTCTTTATCTTGAATTTTTGACATTTTTTATGACAAAGTGTCTAGGTGTATTTCTGTTTGGGTTTCTTTATTAAGAACTCTTTAAGCTGTTGGATCTGAATGTTCACTACATTCTTGAGATTGGTGAAGTTCTCATCTATTATTTCTTCAAATATGGCTTGTGTCCCCTTTCTTTCACTCTTCCTCTGGGACCCCTATGATGCAAATGTTGTTCCTTTTGATGTTATCCCAGAGGTCTCGAATGCTGTTGTTGATTCATTGAATTTTTTTTATCTCTTTGCTGGGTTGCTTGATTGAGTTCCTCTGCCCTGTCTTCCAGATTGCTGATTCTATTGGAAGCTTCATTCATCTTTTTTTGAGTACCTCTATTGAGTTCTTTTGCTCATCCATTGCATCTCTTACCTGTTTGATGTCTTGCTTTAATTCTTCCTTTTATTTCCTGACATTCTTGTTTAATGCCTCTACTGATTTCTGGATTCCCATGAGTATATTATTCACTGTTACCCCAAATTTCTCTTCAGATAATTTACATATATCTGCTGTATTCAGATTTTCCCATTTTTGATTGAATCCATAATTTCATGTGTATTTCTCTGTGCCTTTGCTCTATTCAACATTTGTTTACATTTCTGAGAGTTCGGTTTCCCTGGTGTTGCCTAGGTTTGACTTGTCAGGGGTTGACAATCACGTTGCAGTTTCTCCTCTACTCACAAGGTGGCATTAGTGGGTAGCATTGAGATTTGGGACTGCCTTCTCACCGTAATCCAGATGGGTGGGATATCCAGTGGGCTAGATATGCGTTGGACAGGATTTTCATTCTGTGGACCCCAGGTTCTTGCATGAAATGGTCATGGGAGGGGTGTGAGCTTGGAATTTCTTTGACTGATTTCCAGGTATGGCTGTGCCCAGCACAATTGCACTGCATGGCTTCTAGTTCAACAACTAGTGTGCTGGTTCTCCTTTCATCCCCTCCCAAGTTCACCCTCCTTGGCTCCACATCTCAGCCCCACTGGGGCTGCCTCTTGCTGCCTCCACAGCTGTTCCTGAAATCTTTAGTGTCTGCTACTGCACTTCCAGAGACTCCCTAACTCCTTCTCAAATCCAAATCCACAGTTTAGTTTAGAGCTGCCCCGGATGCCCTCGCTCATCCTTAGTAATCAGTTGTTCTATTTCCAGGTGAAGTGCCAGTCATTTCTTGGTGCTTGTCTTAGATAATAGGTGATCTTTTAAAATTTTTATCGATGTCTGTGTGGTGCCACCCAAAAGTGCATCCTATTGACTCATCATCGTAAGTCGATCTCTGGAAAAAAAAAAAGACACCAGGAATCAACTGAAGCAAAGGGGTTAGATTAGCTAAAGTTCCACAGGGAGAAAGGCCATTCCAAAAAGAGCTGGAAACTTGATTTCCTTGGGGTAATTGTGATTCTGGAAACAGATTAATAAATGGGCTTAATAAAAGAAGATGAAAACTACTGGGGTGAAATAGGACATCTGATAGCTACTTGATCGAGTGAAGGCTCAAATTCTAGGAAAGTCCTCAAACACAAGTCCATTTTTCCCTACATGATGTTTGATATAATTGTGAGGTTAGTTGGTTGGCAAGGTAGAATAAACTCTCCCACAATATAGCATTGCTTTGATGATAGTGACTCACTTTAGTAAAGTGACTGTGATAAACATATCTGACCGCCCTAAAACTATTAACAGTGATTTTCATCTGTCAATTGTATATGACATAAGTGACAAATTCAAATTTCCAGAGAATGACCAATTCTTCTGCTGTATTTAAGAGATAAGGAAAGATGTGACAGTATCTCATGCAAAATTCTAAGAAAACCACACCTATAGAACAAAGACAAAAAAGATGCAGAATTTCTACCTAGTCTCAATCAGTTCAATTTCTGAGTGAGCTGAGGTATTATTCCCTTACTCTATCTCTTCAACATATAACATACCCATTGAGAGGAAAATAACATAATCTTTATGCTGTACAATGATTTCACAACACCAGGTACAAGATACATGTAAGATATGCAAAGATTATAAAAAAATAAGAGGACAAGAGTCAAGATGAAGAATATAAATTAGAAGTGGAACCATAGAGATTTAGAGATTCAAATTAGTCAAGACCATATAATAACTATATGTATTGATACGTGTATAATAATTCTATATGTAATCATTCATAACACATATGTATATATGAAGTCCTGCCTACACAAAAAAATCTATGGAAATTAGAAAACTATGGAGAGACATTTTCAAAGTGTTGAAAATGAAAAACAAAGTCTCCAACGTGGCATTTCATATTAAACAAAAGTAACTTTTAAGAATATAGCAGGAATAAAGATGACAAACATGACAAGCATAAGTCTTAGGGTATATATTGCTTACAGTCATGATGGTAGAAGAAATACAAAAGTAAGTCCTTGAGTTTGAAAATATATCTAACAAGTGGAAATATGGAAGTTCTAGAAAAAAGAAAAGCATATTAGAAGAGAAAACTAGGGGGTGACTATAAAAACGAGTTGTTTAAAGTCACATTTATAAAGGTATCTTCAAGGACTGAAGACATTTAGAAAAAAGAAATGTAGGCTGGCAGTAAAATAAAAGGTAATAAGGGATGTAGCTAGGAAAAACATGTTAGGAGATTCCTGACTTGTTCAGGAATTTACAAACATTTTCATTTATTGCAGACTGGAATACATAAACGCATATTCTTAAACAAATACCAATTATTTTCTGATGATATGGACCAACTGAAATTCTCAAACGTTGCTATTAGGCCTGAAAAATTGCACTATCACTTTTATGAACTGACAGTATCTATAAAACTAATTATCTAATTTTTTCCATGATCCAGAAATTCAATTTCTAAGTTTACATCCAATAGTAATGACTGTATAAATATAAAAAATCATGTACAGTTTTCAGCATAGTTTTATCACTAGTAGCTTTATTTCTAACAGAGCTGAAATAAATCAAATGTCCTTCAGTATGAGAAAAGATGAATATTACAGAATACTACACAACAACAAAAACATCTTATATACACAATAACACGGATGAGTGTGAAATAGATGATTTTAACAATCCAGATATAAAATTATATATCTGTATGATTTCATTAATATGAGGTTCAAGTACAGGCAAGATAAATAGGTGGTGATATGTGTTAAACTAACAAACCTCTGGTAAGAGGGTAGGGAATCTGCTGGTGTATCAGAAATGTTCTTATCTTAATCCATGTGGTAGTTACAGATGTGAAAATAATCCTCAAACTGTATACTTCAATGTATTTTAATATATGTCAATAATATTTTAATATTTATTTTGATGAGTAATATGTACCTTCAGCATGTGGTATCCAGTATAGGTAGTTACTTCTAGTCTATCTAGGCATTTTATGTCCATATTTAAGATATGGATTAGCAACAAAGTAGCAACTGATGTTTTCCCCAGGAGAGTAGGGAATGGAAATCTAATTTCAGGGTATAGAAAGTAAGTAACATTACCTTCTGAGAAAAAGATATCTTAAATTGCATATGCAAAGATAAAAATTAAAATTCTTTCATGGTGTAGTAAAAAGTGTCATTGCAATTTGTGTTCAGTGATGTAAGTTTGCCTTAATACTTGTGTGACTTTGAAGAAATTCTGCACTTTCTTGAAAAATTTAGATCAATTCATGCTTCACATTTCTAGTGTAGGTTCAAAATATATGTGGAAAATAAAGTATTTTACAAATGTGAAACTCAACTTAAAAGTAGAAATCATTAATTGATCAGAAGCAAAGTTGAAACTTGTGGTAAGTACTGAGAGCAAAATTAGTTTTAGGGAGCAAGGCAGCTTTGACAATTCTGTAACTTGAAGTTTTGTCTTTATTATTTATTATTATTTACAATAAAATTCCATTTGAAGCACTTATTATTATAGAGGTCTTTTTACATATACAATGGCAACCCCACACAACAATACTTTTTGCCATAGAGAAATGAAAATATATATACATGATAAGCCTTGAATGTGAATATCCATAGTAACTATGAATAATAACCTCAAACTGGAAACGTCACTGAAAACAAGCCAGAAGTTCATCAACTGGAGTAAAGATATATAAATGAGTTGTGTTATATTCATCCAGCAGAATATTACTCAGCAGAAAAAAAGGAATACAAACCTGCTATATTAAAAAAAGTGAATGTCAAAAGCATGTTGAATAAAGACAAACAGAAAATCACCCTATATGATTTAATATATATGAAATTCTAGTAAAGACAACTAATTTGTATTGATGGAAAATAGATTGAAATCAGGAATGGGGGAAATTGACTGTTTAAAACATTATAAATCATTTGGCAGTGGTTGAAATATTTTGTATGTTGATTAGTGTTATAGCTGTACGTGCATACAAATTTGTCAAAACTGACAAAATTGCATGTTTTAATGGAATGTATTATTTTAAAGGTAAAACATACCTAAATATAAGCACTTTTGAAGGATAATACACAAAGGAATATTCAGAAACATCTCTATAATGTAACAAGTAATTACAATATTCTTTTTCCTGACAAAGTATCTCATTTAAAATGTTTTTAGATGGTTAACTACAATACTACACCTTGAGGAATTTGTTTATTTTCTAGTGACATATTGCAATATCACTTTATAATTCATAATATAAATCATTAACTACAGATATTTTAGAAAAAATGTTCTGGTTAGCAATTTATACATTAAAAAGTTGGTATATGTGTACAAAATTATACATAATTCTAGTTTCTTACTATTGAAAGTATATTAATATTACATATAATTATATAACCATAAAATATTACCAAATCCATTTGGGGTAATATTTAAACTAACATTATCCAATAACAATGGCTTCTTGTCACAATATTTTTATTATTTTGTCTAATAGTTTCGCAGAAAGAATGCAATTATCATACACAATTATAATTAAAAATTGGAAACAAATCTTTGAAGAATGGCTCAAATTGTTCCTTGTAACTATGATGTTTGAATTTAATTTCTGTCTTCATTAAATAAAATTAGTTGATAGATTCAAATTTCATTTTTGCTCTTTAAATCTATAATAAATAATCTTTTATGATGAAATGTCATCATATTTAACAATTTGGTCATTGTCTTTCATTGTAGCTCTTGTTCTTAAGAACTTCTGATCCTTAGATTGGATGTTAGTAGACATCTGCAGACAGACATCTTTCATCAGATGTAGGATTAACCAGGATTAGCAATCTTTCAGAGACAGGAACATTCAGAATTCAATTTTCTGCCGTCATCATTTTTCTATGGATTAAAAGGGATGTAATACATGAAACAGAATAAGATCTTCAATTTGTGATTTATTTAAGAGAACAGAAAATGTCAGGATGGGAAGAGAACTATGATAACATTTTTAAAGACATGAAATATAAACTAAACTGAATTTGCAAATAAAAATATTGAGTGAGATGAAAAGAAAGAAATAAGAAAACTTTCTTGAGTAAAAGTCTCAAGAAGAAATCACTGGTACACCTCACTTTAATGGTTTTAATGGCACCTTTCATAGCTCACATATTTCTCTAGAATTAATTTTGAAAGATTACATTTAAATTCAAATACGTTTGACAGTGTTTTTCATAAATTTCCATCAATGTTTGAATTCCTTATACAGCCTAAAAATTTTTTAAATAATTAGTAACTTAGTCTTCTGAATGAAGTAGAACCTTTATAATTCTTGCCTTTGAAAAATGATATATATTTTATTATATCATATTATGTTAATGATATGTTTGTTTTATATTACTATATTTTACATATTTTATGTCCATGTACTATGCTGCATACTTTAAACTTATATCATGTTATAATGAAAGATTCTTCTGATAAAATTAATTAAAAAATAAATCAATAGTGGGGGCATACTCTCTCCAACTTTTTGTTGAAGCTAACTTTATGATTAAGATAGAGGCTGAATTAAAATTATCTTGACATAATGTAGTCATGCACTAAAACATATATATAACTACATACGTTATAAGCATTATGTATCTGTATCTTATATTGTTTTGGCTGGAATGAAGCCATTTTAAAACTTCTAGTATATAAGTTTTGCATAGTCTCACCAAATATTAGCTTCACTACCCTCACTGCTATTTAAGCACCATCAGATAAACACTAGCAAGTGTATGTGCAATGTGCACAGTATATATGCATATAACACAGTATATATGCATAAAACACACGCACACTATTTGGGTCAGAGAAGAGAAAAGGTATTCCATAAAGGGACTCAATTATAAAACTAGCAGGGTCTTTACTATTATGACACTTTGAGGTTCCATGTGCAATTCAAACTATGACAAAGTTCTGGTTAGCAAGAACTCTCTGAAGAGGTGCTGTTTCCTCCTTGGGCTTTGAAAGACTGCATATGAGATATTAATCTTAGCATAGACATTTTTTACAAAAATATACATAGGTCACAGGAAAGATCATCATCATTACAAGTTCTTTCCAGAATTTGTTCAAGGTTAATACAATAAAATGTGCATCTACATTATCTACATGATGGGGAAAGAATGGAAGTTGATATCAGTGGTAAACCAAGGAACAGAGGAAAGACAGGATAATTTAGCTTGCACATGTGGGCCCCTATTCTTCACTCTCAGTTCTTGGCTCTCTATTATCTCATTATCTTTAGCATATAATTTTTAAAAATTTGCTTAAGGTGAATAGGTTCCAAGGTGGCAGTCTGTAAGATCTCAAGTTCACCTCCTCACAGACACGACAAAACTACATCCTTTAAAACCTATGTCCCAGGTGTTACCTGGTGGCCTGGCAGTCTAGCAAGGAGCAGTCCCACACACATCCCAGGATCCCAGGTTCAAGACCCAGGGCCAGGGGCAGCAGCAAATGTGAGCAACTAAATAAAAATAAATAAATAATTTTTTTCTTCTGCTTTTCCAAAAAAAAAATGAACAAACTAACAAAACCTATTGCCTTTGAAAAGGAACTGGGTACAGCAATTCCACAAAGAGAAAGGATACACATCAAAAACACATCATCAAACCTGACTTGATGTCACACCATCCAATTTGGAGACCACAGGATTTGAATGGAAAGACTGGTGATGTAGATGATCTCCCTGGAGCTGAAGGGCCTGACCCTCATTGGGTGTCTCTACAACTGAGAACTGACTGTCATGAACCAAAAACCTTAGTGTGGGATGCAAGATAACCCCTTAGTGAACCTTGTGAACCAAGACCTGGTTCCTGCAATGTGCAGTCACTGGTTACTGACACTGCAGGAAAACCCTAGAAGGAAATGACTGACCTCTCCACCAACAGCATGCAACTTACACACGATGCTCACATTGGCAGTACCCAGGGCTGCCAGAGACAGACAGCCCGATCTGCAATAGTACAGATAGTTGAGTATTTCCTGGCAAGGAGTATTCTATTCTCCAGTTCTCAGGGAAGGTCATTTGAGAGGCACCATTAAAGCAGAATTTTCCACCTGTTGGAACTATATATATATATATATATACATATATATATATATATGTATATATATATATATATAATAGATAGTTAGAGGATAGATAGATTCATATCTAGCTATCTCTATATAGCAGTGTGTATATATATATATATATATATGTTGTTGGCTTGGTACTTATTAGAGATTCAACTACCAGGTCCAAAGGCTTGTTCATGGCCCCCTTCTGGGGCTAATTCTCCTCTGGAAGACTATGGGATTTCAACAGAATGTGCTTTATCAGAAAAGTATTGGTTCACTCTCTGTAGTATCCTTTATTGGAAATGTGGACTGTTTTGGGGACAGGATCCATATTTCTTGGGTCTCTTTCTTGTGCCTTGTTGTTCATGCCTGTGAAAATTTTATAGTTCCTACCACAACCTTAACCCTACAGACTGGATCTCAAGCTTCAACAGTGTTAACTTTAGAGCTTCGACACTTTTGACTAGTGCAGAGATCATACAACTAAAGGTATTCCAACATTCTGGAATAACACCCTGGGCCTATACTCAGTACCTTGATGCCCTAACAGAACGTCTTTACATCAAGGAAAACTAACCCATAGAAATAAACTCAAAATGACATATACATGAAATGATGAACCAAAATAAACCCCAGGGAACAACTGAATGCAAGAGAATTAAGTAAATTACCTAAAGAAGACTTAAAGAAAAACATTTAATGACACTCACTGAAATCAGGAGAAAAATGAAGGAACAAAAGACGCAACAAAGAGAAAATATGAAGCAGTTCCAAACAGAATTCATGGAACTAAAGAACACACTAGCTGAGCTAAATAACATAATAGATGGAGAAGTCTGGAAAAACCTTGACTAAGCAAAAAAAAGAAAAAGAAAAAAGATTAAAAAACTCTAATGCTAAAATCAGAAATAAAAGGTGACATGAAACATTGAAAATCTCATAAAAACAAAATATCATAAGAGATTATTATGAACAGATATGTCATATGTCAGTAAGTTGGCCAGCTTTGAAGACATGCAGCTATTTAGAAATATATGACCTACTGAGGCTAATCAGGAAATGGAAAACCTTAACAGACTTACCAGCATCAGAAAAGTTGAAGAGATATCAAAAGTCTTCCCTAAACGTCTCAGGACAAGATGAGTTTACTGGTGAGTTTCATCAAGGCTTTGGAGAATATTTAATACCTCTTCAAAAATATCAAAGAGCATCAAATACTTCCAAACACTTTTATGAGACCCACCTTACAGTGATATACATCAAATGGATGGATCATCCATCACAACCAAGTGCATCCTGAGGATGCAAGGATGGTTCAAAACACAAAAATGTATTAATACAATGTGCCACACCAAAAGACAAAGCAAGAAGAAAAATCACATGATCATACCAATAGATGCACAGAAAGCATTTGAAGATTCAGTAATTCTTTATAAAAAAAAACTACATGAAATTGGGATAGAAGGAAAACACCACACCATATTAAATGTGATATATTATTAACCCACAACTAACATCTTACCTTGTGGAGAAAAAGTGATCTTTCTTTAAGATCAAGGATGAAACAAGTTAGTCCACTCTCACACTGCAGTATGACAGCATCCTTGATGTTCTAGACAGCAAGGAGGCAAGAAGGAAAAAAATTGAAACTGGGAAAAAAGGAAGTTTGACTATTTGCAGATATCATTTTATATATATATATATTTATATATATATGTAAAATGCCAAAATTCCTAAAGAATCTACCCCAAAACTAATCAATTATGAGCATTAATTAATCAACTGTGCATATATATAACAAAATTAATTATAAGCATAGTAAAGTGTCAGGTTGCAAAATTTATACATATGTAAATGCTGCATTTTACATGAAAATAGTATGAACTCGACAACTATCCATTAACAATAGAAAAAACAAATAGCTTGGAATAAAACAAAGGAGGTGAAAAATTGTGCAATTTAAGCTATAAAAAATTGTTATAAGAAATACAAGAAGATACAAACAATGGAAAAAGTTCCATGTCAAGTACTGGCATAATTAACATTATTAAATGGCCAGTTACCTAAAACATTATATAGGTTTAACACAATCATCTTTAAAGTTCATCTCGCATTTTTTCAAGGAAATAGAGCAAAATCTTTTAAAATATGCATGGAATCATAAAAGACCAAAATAGTCAAAGCAATCATGAGAAACATAAACGAAAGTGAGATATCAAACTCCCAGATCTTGAGCTATATTATAAAGTGATGATGAGCAAAACTTTATGGGTTATTTTAAAACAAAGCTATAAAAATCACAATTTAAGTACAATGTAAGTGATTGACACTCTTAAGTTCTTCTTAACCAATGCTTTGATTAAATGAAAGCATAATGTACAGATAAAATATAACATGAACTAACTAAATAAATAATACTTCTGGAAATGTCATTATTAAAATAGATAACATGATAAAAATAACATCAATAATATGCCAGCTCTACTCTCTGAGAAACATGTGGAGTTCAATTAAATTTGATTTAGTTAAAAAAAAGAATTCTAAATTAAATTTAAATTATACATAGTATAGTATTTTATATATGTACATGTATGTATTTGGTAGTACAATTAGATCATGAATTTTAAAAAACTACATAAAATAAAACTATTCAGCAACAAAGTAATACTATCTTTTCAAAAGATCCAAGAAAACTGTTCATTATACCTCTCTATGATTAAATTATGGATTAGTCATAAAAAGCTATATTGTATAATAACTAAGCTAAATTAATTTATCCATTTTCCTTTATGAAACTCAAGAAAATTAGGTAAGAACTTTATAGTCAGAAAAAGTGGTAAAATCAATTAAATTCCAAGTAACAATAATAAATGTGAATTTGATTTATGAGGTAGCATATTAAATTATTTTTAGTCAAAGAATTAATATTAGAAGACGATCATTGTTTTAGATTTGGTTTTTTACCATCCGAGGATTTGTACATCTTTCAGATAAGGACAACATCAAACTCAAATATAGCCACTTGTAACATTTTAATTTTCTAGTATCTGCATTAAAAAGGAAGTAAAATTAATTTTAGTGAAGTATTTTAATTCAATATGCCCCAAATATAATTTAATCAAAAATCAATATAAAAATTTGAGTAACATGACTTACTTTTTAATTTTAATACTGTTTTTGAAATCTATTTGTATTTTATACTTACAGAAATTCTAAATTTGAATGTTAGATTCTCTGTAAATATTTACCAACTAGTTAGATTCCATACAATTTATAGATGAAGATGCAGATATATACTCAAATTGTTTCAAATGTACTTTAAGTTTGCAATAACTTAATAAAGCATGTTCTTTTTACTTTAATGAAAATTATAATAGACTATAGTACTTCAGTCTAACTAGTAGCTAACCATGTCAGACAGGTCTATGATATTTCTACATAAGTAGTTGAGGCCATAAAAATGAGAATTGCCTAGTACCCATTTATACTGTATATTTTAAAAGAAAAAAAAAGCAGAAAAATACAAAACTGTTTTAGTCTTTTCTCCCTCCCTGAAAACAGCAAGACGCAATTTAATTATTTTTACTTTTATAGTATTAGCAACGGAAAGCAAAAATAAAGCTTCAGTCTGTCTAGTGGTAGCTTATCACTATATTTTTATTTTTAATTTTATTATTTTGAGTATAAGTTATTTGGTCTTAAATAAATTTTGCGCTTATTTATTTTAAAGATATGAAGTGTCCTAATAATAAACAGATTGGAGCTTTCCAGTTTTATATCCAAGTTCTGAGCTATGGGCTTGTTTCAGGTTATAAAAAAATGACATTGGGCGACTTTGAGCCACAGATGTCCTACTAGACACAATTCCAGTGACATTTAGAAACATGCTGCCCATTGAAATTCATGAGTTTTCTTCCACAAGCATTATAACATGGAACTCTTCTTTGCATTGCAACCTAGTTTATTTTTTTTAACATTTTTCATCTTTTCATTCACTTTTTTCTTTATACAGTTTCATTAAGTTTCCCACTAGGGTTTTGGATAACTCAAAAACAAAGAGCCATAACATATCCTTTAATATAAATAATATTCTTTTATGATTACAAAAATCAAACACATAACACATATAATATGCCCCTCATTAATCAAATAATGTTTCTTATTTTTTGTCTATTTCATCTTTCCACAGTGTCTTAAGGTGGGTATTATTATCTTTCTCATTTTACAGATTTGGTTAACAATAGTAGAAAGAGACTAGGGAAGTCAGAGTGACACAGAAGTTGAAAAATGAAGTTGGAACTAAATCCAGTAGTCTGATCTCCAAGTTCATGTCTACTCATCACCTCTAATGCCTCATTATGAAAGTCTTTGGTTCAACTTCTTCACAGTGGTATCCTTCAGAGTTAGTTTTTTTCTGAATAACATATCATTTGCAATTGTTGGTTTTATTATTCTGGCATATATATATATATATATATATATAATAAAATCAATCCATATAGAACCTGTCTTGAAGCAATATAGGGTGCTTGAAGTTAAGGTTTCTTTTAGCTCAGACTACATCACAGAGACCATATGATTGTTACAATTCCCATGGCTGGGTCAGAAGCCTTCTGAGCATCACATTTTTATTATTAAGGGAAGCACAAGAGCAGTGCTCAGAGAAGTTTGGAATTTAGAGTTTTGCACCAATATTAAAATATATTTTGACAGATAATAAATGAAATATAAAATAAAATGACTAATAAATTTGTATTTTAGCAGCTGTACTCAAAATACAATAAATTTAATTTATGCTGAAAGAAATGTCATGTATAATGACTGTCTTTTTTAAATTGAGGTAACTTTGATTTAAAAAACAATATAAATTTAGATGTACAGATTTCACTATTCATCAACATATAACACAGAAAAGACAAACATCTTAACAATGCGAATTCTTCCCAACTATGAGAATGGAATATCTTTCCATCTCTTTTTATCTTACATTTCTTAATATTTACTTATTAATTCTGGTAGCTTTTTAGAGGGAGTCTTTAGGGTTGCCTGTGTATATCGTCATGTCATCTGTAAATAATGATAATATTTTTTCTTCTTTTTTATTTGTATTCCTTTTACTTCTTCTTGCCTAATTGCTCTGTCTAGGAAATTCAGAATGATATTAAATGGCAGTGGAAAGAACAGACAGATACCAACGCCCTTTTCCTGATCTTAGAGGAAAGCTTTCAGTTTTTCATCAGTGAGTACAACATTGACTATGGATTTATCATATATGGTGTTTATTATGTTGTGGGATGCTTCTTCTGTCTCCATTTTATAGACGATTTTAGTAATAAATGAGCGCTGGATCTTGTTCAGTGCTTTCTAAGTGTCTATTGATGTGATCATATTATTTTTTCCTTGATTTTGTTGGTATAGCATATTAATAGATATGCTAATGTTGAACCATTCTTCATTCCTGGAATAACCGCACTTAATCATGATGGATTATCCTTTTGATGTATTATTAAATTTGATTTCTTAATATTTTTGTTGGGAATATTTCCTTCTATGTTCATAAGAGATGTTTTGTAATTTTTTTTGTAGCATTCTGGTCTGTTTTTGGTATCTGTAATGTTGCCTTCAAAGAAAGTTTTAGTTGTTTTCTTGTTCAATTTTCTGGAAGAATTTGAGAAGAATAGGTATTAATTATCTCTGAATGTTCATTAAAACTCACTAGAAAAGGCATCATGTCCTGGTCTTTTATTTTGGGAAGACTTGATTATTTCTTCAATTTCCTTGCTTGTGATAGGTCTGTTTGGATTTTCCATTTATTCCTGCTTCAGTCTTGTTAGGCTGCATGTTTCCAAAAATCTCGCCATGTACTCTAGGTTGTCCAATTTATTATCATGTAACTGTTCCTAATAGTCTCAGTTGCTTTTTGTATATGGGGTTTCCAATGTAACATCTCCCCATTCATTTTTGATTCTACTAGCATTTTTTTTTCTTCATGAGTTTTCCCAGTGGTTTGTCAATATTCTATAATTTTTCAAAGGACCAGCTTTTAGTTTCATTGATTTTCTGAATTGTCTTTTTTTTATTGCTTTTTAATGTATTTCTGCTTGAAATAAAGAAGACTATCCATGAACATATCAGTATCAGTCAATATTTAAAAAATATTAATGAGGTAAAGTGATATTTTTGCAGTTAGTTTTTTTCTATGAAACAATTTATATGTTTTATTTTTTATCCTTAACTCCTTCTGCATGATTAACCTTCACAGATGTGATTGTGAATGGTTATGTAGGAATCTCTTATGGGAGTAACTGATAAAGAGGAAAGCTCTGAAGAGAAAGGAGGGATTGCTACCTTGCCATGAAGCAAGTGATACTCTATGAGGGTCTACATGTTTTTTAACCTACTCTAATTTATGCTTCATGCCCAGACATTATTCCCTGAATTTACCAAAGTTTTGCCTGTAACAAATTTAATTATTAACTCAATCCACATTACTTACCTACTCAGTAACATTTATTAAAGATGACGACAATTTCCTTTTAAAATGTGATGACATTTTAAGAGAGCAATATCTTGATTTTTCCTTCCTTTACTTGTGATTCCATTGTAGCCCCTTCTGCTGCTTATGATATTGACCTCGTTTCTATAGAACTCCAGTACTTAAGACCCCAACCTAATCTTTTAACTTTTCATTTCCATTTTGCAGGTAACAAAATAATCTCATGCTTTTATGTATATTCATTGATGCATCTCAGTATCGGAACTCTAGCCTAAACCTTGAACCTGATATTCAGTCTTAAAAATCTAACTTTCTACCTAAAATCTCCATTTAGATGATTTCAATGTAACATCTGACACTAATTTTTTAATTTCTCCCCTAAACCTCTATCTTTCATTGTTCACTTGTCCTAGTAAATAACATAGTTACTTGGCTGTTCAAGCCAAACACCTTAAAACACTTTTAACTTCAGTTTTTCATCAATATTTTATTTCCAGTGCACATCTAATTGTTCAGAAGCTTTCGTCAATTTCAAATTGATAATTGTCTTACTAAGTTCAGGCTACCATAACAAAATAACATATACTCAGTGGCTTAAACAACAAAAATTAATTTTCTCAAAGCACTAAAGGCTGGAAAGTTCAAGATCAATGTGCCAGCAGATAAATTTCATTATGAAGCCTCATCTCTTGGATTATAAGCAACTAGCATCTCATTCTATGCTCACAGAATCTTCTTTTTATATGCACATCTGAAAAAGAGAGTCGAGTGTGGTGTATTATCTTATTAGGACATTCATTTTGTCATACTAGTCTCATACTCATGATTCAAGCTTAATTATCTCCTGAAGATCTATATCCATCACATTATGGGTTAGATCTTCAATGTTTAAATTTAGAGGGGATACATTCAATTCAAAACAATAATATGTGGTCTTTTATGTTTGACTTCTTTCATTTACCATAATATTTTCAAGTTCAGTTCACACTGTACTTGCATAAATACTTTGCTGTTTTATTGCCAAATAATATTACACTGTATGGATATACTCCATTTATTTATTCTTTATTCAGTTGATGGACCTCTGAATTATTTTTAATTTTTGGCTATTATGACTATTATTATAAATCTTCATGTACAAGTTATTGTGCAGAGAAAAGTATTACTTTTTCTAGGGATATTTTCTCAATTTTATTTGGGAAAATTGTTGAATGACATGATTAACATGTTTAACCTGTTTTGGAGCTGTCGGACTGTTTTCTATAGTGTCTAAACCATTTTTCATTCAAATAAGTGATGTGTGAGAGTGTTACAATTTCTCCGTATGTGGTTAATGTCTGGATGCAAAGCAGTCTCTCACTGTGCATTTGGTATATATTTCCCTGATGGCTAATGATGATGAACCTCTTTTCATGAGTTTTTTTCCATTTGAATATTTTCTTTGAAGAAACATCATTTCAGATTTTTTGTCCACTTTTCAGTTGTTTTTTAAATTTAATTGCAAGTCCTTTATAACCCTCAATGGAAGTCTTTTATCATATATATGACTAGCAAGTATTTTTTTCATTCTTTGTGCTTTCTTTTCACTATTTAATGATATTCGTTGAAACATGAAGTCCCTTTTAAAATTTAGAGTTCAATTTATATACTTTTAGCTTTGTCACTTCTACTTTTGGTATTATGTCAATGATAACGTTGCCTAAACCAAAGTCACAAGAACTTACTATTTCTTTAAAGATGAAGAAAGGGAGAGGAGGGAGAAGCATTTTTGAAAGAATGGAAGGAAGGAAAGGAGGAGGTTGCAAGGGTGGGAGGGAGGAAGATAGAAAAAGAAGCATCTTTATTTTTCATTTTTATCATCTGTGTGATAAAAGTGTATCTGAATCCTTAGACTTTATATGATTCTCACACCTTAGCACTTGTGCCACAATGCCACACCCCTACCCTATTATTTTTAAGTGCATAGTTTTAGCTCTTATATTTAGACCTGTGACTCATTTTGAGTTAATGTTTTATGAATGGTGTGAAGGAGCACTCAATTTTATTCTTTTGCATGTGAATAATAAAAATTCCAGGTATTCTTGTAGGAAAGACTCTTCTTTTCTCCACTGAATTGTCTTGGAGCCATTGTTGAATATCAACTGCACATACATGTGAGAATTTATTTATTCTCAATTCCATTTTAGTGATCCATCTTTCCAATCTTATATGAGTCTTTAAAAAATCTCTTGATAACATTTTTTAAGTAAGTTTTGAAATCAGGAAGTATGAGTCATTCATCTTTGCTCTTGTTTTGGGTTTGTTTGGTTGTACTTTCTTTTTCACAAATTCTAGAGTCAGCTTGTCAGAAAAATTACCAAATGAAATTTTGGTAGGAATTGCATTGTATTTGTAGATCAATTTGTAGGTCAACATTAAATCTTCTGATCCATAAACATTTTCTTTAATTTTTAGTTTTCAGAAAGTAAATTTCTCAATTATTTTGATAAATGTGTCCAAGGTTTTTGTTCCAGTTGATAATAATATAAATGAGAATTATTTTAATTTGATGTTCAGATTGCTAATTGCTAATTTAAAGAAATATAATTGACTATTTTGATATACTCTGCAACATTGCTGAATTATTTACTAGTTTTGTTTTGTTGACAATTCCTTGAAACTTTCTTTTTTCATAATATAATCTTTATTAAATATATTTTGTGAGAAAAGAACATGTAAATTAGACAACTTAGTAAATATAGTGGTGCAAAATCAAAAGGAAAGACATGATTTAAATAATCTCACAAACATTTTAAAAAAGGAAAACAATTATCATTATACAAAAAGAAAAGAAATCTCTTTTGTGGAAGACTGTTTCAAAATTGCACTTGATTTCATTTAAAAAATTTAATTCTAAACACGAGCAGTCCAAATTTCTTACCACATTTATGCTTTAACTAATGGTAAAAGGGGGATTTTGAGTACTCATTCACAGTGAGATAAATGACAGCATTTTCACTGCACCGCAATATTGCTTACTGGTACTAACAGTGGAAGATGGAAAAAGAGGATTGCTGAATTCAGTCGTTAGCAGTAGCATTGCTCTATTGCTAAAAGTTCAGACAAAAATAGCTTTAGCTTTAGCTATTCACAAGTAACATAAGCATTAACCCAAACATTTCCTATTTGTGTGAGGCTGTAGAAAAAATAGTGAAAACTCTGATGAATACTGGTTTTATATTACCTTGTAAAGAATTTTGAGTGGGAATATTCTAAACTAATTAGGGCTTCAGTACAGACCAAAATTAGCATATGCAATGTGAAGCTAATAGTGTCAACAATAGTGTCTTTAGATGTTTGAATACAAGCATTTGGAAAAAGTCAGCTAAAAAGTAGCTACGTGCACATACAAAATTAATATTTCTAAAGAAATCTTCAAGCACCAGGTATCTACAAACTGAAAAGTTTTGCACACATAGAAACATGCAATAAATATTTAAATACTGGCTGACCAATTATGCATACCACTTACAAAAACCTGGGTAAATCAGGTGTAATATGTATCTTTTAATATGTGTATATATCTTCAGTAACACGTACCAATATAAATTCTGAATGTCATGTTTTAAATTGTATTACTAAACAAGCTTACGTAAAATATCAATGCAATTATATTTAAATTTTAAGTATAATGTTCCTGCTACTTATAGGAGAGAGTGAAATTTGGGATTTAAGAGCTAGTTCTAATTTATAAAAAAAAATTGACAATACTTGTCACTAAGAAATGTAGACAGTATAGAAATTTATAAAAATGTTAACGTTTTAAATCACTTCACATAGTCGGAGGGAAAAAAATAAGATAAAACTGGATTATGACTTTGAATACAATGAAATAAAAATGTATTTCACAGTAGGATGTGCAAAAAATGTATTGATATTTTATGAACCATGAAAAAGAATGAATCAGTTTTGTTTTAATAAGAATTTAAGGGAAATAAAATAACTTAATCATAGAATATCATCTTACAATGCAAATATTCTATTATGAGTGCCAACTGGTAAATTGTCTTATGCAAAATATTGACAAATCCTAATTATCAGATTGTTAATTGCTAGTTTAAGAAAATATCATTTATTTTGTATTTTGATATTATATTCTGCAACATTGTTGAATTATTTATTAATTCTGTTTTTGGACAGTATCTTGAAATATTCTATATACAACTTAATTCTGAGAGGAAAGATTGCTTATGCTCTCCCTTCCAATCTTGATTAATTTTTGTTTTTTTTCATTGTTTTCCATTTTCCCTAGTTAAAACCTCAAGTAAAGGTTGAATCAAAATGATGATGCCTTGTTTCCTATCTGAGCAAGAAAGCATTGAATCATTCACCAATAAGCATGACGTTAACAGATAGCCTTTATCAACTTAGTTCACTTTTATGTCTGCTTTTTTGAGAATTTTTATAATAAAATTGTTTTGGAATTATTTAAAACTTTTGCTCTTTCTTTCAAGGTGCTAGTACTTTGTAATTATTCTATTAACATTATAGATTATCTTAATTTATTTTAAGATAGTAAACCCATTTAGAATTTGAGGGGTTAATGCCACATTATTATCATTGATAATACTTTCTATAAGTTGATAAATCCCATTTGATTTAACTTGCTGAGATCTTTTTCATTCTATGTTAATAAGAGGTTTGTAATTTTCTTGTTTGCAATAACTTTCATTTAGGTATCAGAGAATTATGGGCCTCATGAAATGAGTTATATAGTGCTCCCACTAAATTTTTTGGTAGGTTTGTGAAAAATATTTTGATTTAATTCTCCAAATGGTTGATAGGATTCACCAGCGAGACAATGTGATGTTGAATTTTTCTTTATGGAAATTATGAACTAAATTTCTTTATTATATTTATACATGTTGTCTGCTACTTAGAGCAGAAAATTTTTATATTCTTCAATCGATTTTGTAATGTTTCTGATCTTCAATTTTATCTAATTTATCTTATCTGCTGTTCTATAGTTATTCATAACATACCTTGACATTTTTTTTCTGCAAGGTCTGTCAGATATCTCATTCATGATTTTAGTAGTTTGAAACTTTTTCTTTTTTACTTGATCAGTCTAGATAAAGGTTTGCTAATTTAACCTTTTTGAAGAACCAACTTCTGATTTTATTTATTGTATCTATTAATAGTCTAGATTTTATGTATTTCTGACTTAAACTTTATTATTTCCTTATTTCTTTTTACTTTTTATTTACTTTGCTCTTTTTCAAGGGTATAAAAGTTGAATATGATAATTTGAGATCTTTTATGTATATAAATATCATTTATAACTCCAAATCTCCTTCTAAGCTCTACTTAACCTACATCCATAAAAAAAAATATTTCATTGTGTTTTAATTTTTATTTATTTCAATGTATTTTCCAACTTCCCTATGCTTTGTTATTTAGGAATGTGATATTTAATTCATACTCAGTGTAAAATTCCCACATGTATGCTTGTTATTCATTTATAATTTATTCCTATGTGGTAACAGAAGGCATTTTGTATTATTTCAATTCTTATAAATTTAGTGGGTTTTTGTATGGCTTACAATATAGTCTCTCCTAAAGATGTTTTATATAGAGTTTATATAGTATTGTGCTACTGTTGACTGCTTTGTAGAGGTTTGTTAAGCTTAGTTTATGTCTGCGTTCATGTAAGTCTTTTATTTCCTTGTTAATCTTCCATGTAGATTTTCTTTTTTAATATTAATACTTATTATTTCTTTGATTCCCAATGCTATATTCATTTTAGGATATTGAAATTGCATCTCAGTCTATATTTCACACCACACCCACCACCAGAGTTTCAATGTCTTTGACCACCACATTTTCCTCTCTTCCCTTTATCTTCATCCCCATAACCACAGTACTGTGTCCTGCTATTTTTGTTGGGATTTTTGTGTTAATTTCCTTCATTTCATCATACTCCACATATGAGTGGAATCATCTTGGATTTCTTTTTTTCTTTCTGATTATTTTGTTAAAATGATCCCCTGCAGTTCCATCCAGATTTTTTCAACAGGCACAATCTCATCTTTTGAAATAATGGTATAGAATTCCATTGAGTATATGTACCAGCTTCTTTTCAAGTCATCTGTTGATGGGCATTTAGGCTGTTTCCATGTCTTGGATATTATGAACCTTGTTTCTGTGAACATAGAAACACTGGCAGATATTTTTTCTAATCAGATTTTTATCCTCTGGGTACAAGCTAAGAAGTGGGATTGCTGGATCAAATGGTATATCCATCTTTATTTGTTTGAGGAATCTCCATAAAGGTTTCCAAAGTGGTCCACCATTTTACATTCCCACCAATAGTGTAGGAGAGTTCCTGTTTCTCTACAGCCCTTCCAACACCTGCTATTTCCAACCTTTTTGATACAGGCCATTCTCACTGATGTGATGCGTTATCTCATTGTAGTTTTTATTTGTGTTTCTCTAATGATGATAAGAACATTTTTTCACTTGTCTGTAGGCCAACTGTATGTTTTATTTTGACAGGTTTCTGTTCAGTTCTTCTGTCCATTTTATCAGTGCTTTTTAATTTTTGAGGTGTATGAACTCTGCATATTTGGGAGATTAAGCTCTTATCTGATGTGTGTTGTGTGAATATCTTCTTTAATTTTGTGGGTTGTCTTTTTATTTTAGTGGTGGTTTCTTTTGCTGTGCAGAACCTTCTCATTTTGATGCAGTCCAGTTGTTCAGCTTTGATTTGGTTTATTTGGTATTGCTGATCCTGCCATAAAGATCTTTGAGATTGAGGATATGGAATGTTTTCCCCACAATTTCTCCTAAATATTTTATGTTTGGGGTCATATGTCCAGGTCTTTGATCACTTTGAGTGAACTTTTGTGTATAGCAATAATGAGTAATATAATATGTTTCTTTGTAGATATCTTTCCAATTTTCCCAGCACTCTTTGCTGAATAAACTTTCCTTTCTCCTTTATATGGTCTTGGCACCTTTGTTATAGATTAACTCCATGTAGTGGTAACTTTATTTCTGAGCTCTCATTTTGATTCTACTGATTGGTATGTCTGTTTTTATTCCACTACCATACTATTTTAATAATCATTGCTTTGTAGAATAGTTTGAAGCAAAGGAAAATGATTGCTTCGCTGTTCTTTTTTTTATTAGTATTGCTTTGGTTTTCATACAAATTCAACATTGTCTACTCCTTTTCTTACACATAACCCCCTGAGATTTGGGTGGGAATTGCATTAACCTATATAGTGCTTTGTGTACAATGGCCATACTTAAAGGTGTGATATGTTATCTCATTGCAATTTTTATTTGCTTTTCTCTGATGATGATTGATGATAACATTTTTTGATTCTTGTTGATTGTTGATTCTTCCAATTCATGTACATTAATTACTTTGCCATCTGCTTGTTTCATGTATTTCTTTTGTGAAGTTCCTGTAGTTTTCATTGTAGAGATCTTTTACTTCCTTTGTTAAGTGTATTACTAGGTATTTGATCTTTCTTGGTGCTATTGTGAGATTTCTTTGTTAATTTCTTTTTCTTCTGTTTCATTGTTTGCATACAGAAATCCTACTGATTTTCTTTGTGTGTTTTTATATCCTCCCACTTTGCTGCATTTATCTATTGTTTCTAGTACTTGTTTTGTGGAGATGAGGATTTTATAGGTATGCTATCATGTTATCTGCAAACAATGATAGTTCAACTTGCTCTTTTCCAATTTTGATTAATTTAGTGTCCTTTTTGTGCCTTATCGCTTTGGCCAAGACTTCCAGATCTATGTTGATTACTTGGGATGATAGCGGTAAACTTGTCTTGTTCCTGAACTTTGGGAAAAATTTCAGTTTTTCACCATTGATTATACTGTTGGTTGTGAGTTTGTCATAGTCGTTTTTATTAAGTTGAGGTATGTGCCTTCTATTCCTACTTTGGTGAAGGTTTTGTTGTTGTTGTTGTTATGAATGGGTGTTGCATCTTATCAAATGTTTTTTCTGTATCTATTGAGTGATTATATGGTTTTTTATTTTCACTGTGTTTGTGTGGTGTATTGTTTTGTGTATGTTGAACAATCAATACATTCCTGCATAAAAATCCCACTTGATCAAGGAGTATAAATTTTTGTTGTGCTATTGAATTCTATTTGCCAAGATTTTGGGGGAGATATCTGCATTTATATTTTTAAGTGATATTGGCCTGTAGTTTTCCTTTTTGGTGCAGTCTTTGCCTAATTTTGTTATCATTGCAATATTGGTCTCAGAAGGTATTTGGGAGTAGTCCTTCCTCTTCAATTATGTGCAAGAATTTAAGAAGGATGGTCATGAGCTCTTCTTGGAACATTTGTAAGAATTCACTCTTGGATCCATCTAGACTGAAGTTTTTGTTTTAGGGCATGTTTTCACTACAGTTTCTGTTTTGATGCTTGTGACTGTTCTAAGTTGTGTTCTCCTGGTTCAGTTTTGGGAGGTTGTAGGATTCTAGAAACCTGTCAATTTCTTCATTATTGACAAATTTGTTAGCATATGTATGTTCTTAATAGTCTCTTTTGATCCTTTGTGTTTCCCTTTTGTCAGTTGTAATTTCACATCTTTCATTTTTTAATCTTTATTAAGGTTTTCTCTCTCTTTTTCTTTTTGAATCTTGCTAGGTATTGTATTGACTTTCTTTTTATTTTTTTCAAAGAACCAGCTCTTGGAATCACTGGTCATTTGGATGGTCATTTTGTTTCAGTTTTATTTACTTTTGCTTTAACTTTTATTATTTTCTTTATTCTGATTATTTTTCGCATTGATTGATCTACACTTGCCTCAGGTGTGTGGTTGAATATTTTATTTGGGCTTCCCCTTGCTTTTTGATGTGACTTATATGACTATACACTTTTCTGTCAAACTGCTTTTACTTAATCCCTTATTTTCTGATAGCTTCTCTCATTTCAGTAAGGGTCCTTATGTTTTTTAATTTTTTTTATTTTTTATTTTCCACCCGGATGACCTAGGTAAGTGGATATAAGTGGAATGTTAAAGTACTCTGATATTATGCTACTGTCAATGCTTTTAGCTCTGTATTTGTTTTGTATATTCATAAAGTCCCATATTAGGTGCATATATGTTGATAGTTATTTCTTCTTCATGAATTATCCCCTTGACTATAGCATCCATCTATGTCTCAGATTACCATTTTAATTGACATTTTTTATTTGCTTATATTGGCATTGTAGTTCTTGATTTTCTTTCATCACTGTTGCTTTGATGTAGTTTTCCATATTTATGTTTCTTGTAGGCATAATATTGATGGTTTCTTTTTTGTTTGTTTCTTTGTTTGTTTTTTGGGGTTTTTTATCCATCCAGAAACTTTAATTCTTTTCTTTGTGAGCTCAGTCAATTCGCATTTTGGGTGATGACTGAAATGTTTGACTTTATTGCTGTTATTTGTGCTTTTGTTTTCTTTTGTTTTTCTCTATGCTTAATTTCCTATTTAAGTTTGCTTTTTCCTTTGAATTTTTTTGTGTCTATTTTGTCAAGTCTAGTTCCCAGCTATATATCTTTTTAAAATTAATTTTTTTGGATGGTCCATGGATTGTCTCTAACTGTACTGTTCATCTTTTATGAGCTATTGCCTTATAATATTTGTATAATTGTATAGGATATTTGTTTTTCTTCCTCCAGTTTGTGTTTTTTGTTCTCTCCTGTTGGTCTCATCTGTTTATGTTTTTGCTTTCATGTTTATCACCAATCTCAAGGCTTAGTGAAACGTTTTTTCGTTTTTCTAGTTATAAGATGCCTTGCAAGATTTCTAGAATGGCAGATTTGGTGATGGAAAAATCTATTAACCTTCATTTGTCATCAAAGACCTTTATTTCTCAATCATATTTGAATGACAATTTCACAAGATAAGGTACTCTTGGCTGGTACTGTTTGTTTTTTGAAACATTGTTTCTCTCTCTCTTGGGCTCTAGGATTTCTGTTAAAAAGCCTGATGATAGCCGGATGAGTGTACCTTTGAAGGTTATGTTTTTCTTTAGCAGCATTGAGTAGTTTTTCTGTTGTTGAATTTTGCTATGATGTGTCTGGGACTATTTATACTTAGAAATGTTGTTCTCTCTGCTTCTTGAAATTCTGGTTAGTTTTCATATTAGATATAGGAAATTCTCTGCTTTTTTCTACTATTATTTCTTTAAATATGTTTTCTGCTCATTTATCTGTCTCCGCTTCCAGGACACCTATTACCCTTCTGATTGTTTTTCTGCAGTGTCTAATATTTCTCACAAGGTTTCTCTATTTTTCCTCAATCGTATTCTCTTTCCTCTTTTGTGAGGGTTACCTTCAGTTTCTAATTATGTTCCTCTGTAAGATTCTGTTTTTGGAGATTTTCATGTTTATCTTCAATTCCTTGACTTTATCTTTCATCTCTAGCATTTCTGTTAGGAATTTCTTTGTGGCCTCAATCTCTTCGGTAACATTCCCTTTGGTCTGTCACTTCTTTTCTGAGATCTTCCATTGTCTCTTAGTAGTTGTGTATGCTTTTTGCTTCTCATGTATCTTTGTATAGCTATTATTTTAAACTCTTTATCTGTTATTTTGTCCAAATCCCTATCAATGGAATTTTTCTCTGGTGAGATCCTGACGTTTCATTTTCTTCTTTTTGGGCCATTCATTTATTTTTAATGACTTAGATTTTGACTTGGCTTTCTTTTCTACCTATAATTTAGCACTCTCATTTTCCTTGTTTTTACTTTAGATTTTTTTTCCACTTCTATAATGTGACAGGTACTGCCCTCTTGATTTCAGTGGATTTGGGGACATTCTCCAGGATGCCCATTTGTGGTGAACCACTTACGCTGTTTCAGGTAATGCTAGAAAGCTTTGCAGCTCTCCAGTGAATCTCATCTCCAGATTTAAAAGAGATTTAGATACAGTCTATGAGCAAAGCTCTCTTGTAACCCAATAAAGTATTTAAAAATCTCTGGATCTAGGTTGAGGCACCTGAGACCTAACTGGTGCTTGTTTCTGGCACGGCATGGTCAGGATAGTGGTCAATGAACTTTTTGTTTCTTGATGTAGGCCTGGATTGCAATAAACTTCCCTCTTATTACTACTTTTGCTGCATCCCATTGTTCTGTAGCTCATGTGTTGAATTTCTTTTGCCTCTAATCACATTTAAAATTCTCCTTAGGTATCCTATTTTACCCATAGGACATTCACAAACCTGTTGCTTAGTCTCTTTAGATTTTAGAATTTCCCAGCTTTCTTATTGTGATTGATTTCTAGTTTTATGTTACTGTGATCAAAGAAGATTCTTGGTATGATTTAATATTTGCAAATTTGTTGAGACATTTTATTTCTCAAAATATGGTTTATTCTTGAGAATGCTCCTTGAGCATAGGAGAAAAGTGTTAATATTGTGGTTGTTGGATGGAGAGCTCTGTTTATAATAATTTCTAATTTGTTCATTTAAATCTGTTGCTTCCTTATTAATTTTTGCCTGGTTATCTGTCCATTGTTGTCAGTGGGATGTTGAAATCACCTAATACTATTGTGTTGCTGTCAGTTCTGTTCATAATAACTTTATGTAATTTGATGCATTTTCATTTGGTAAATAGAATGTATATATATATATATAGATGATACAGATATGCAGATATAGATGATATAAATAAAGATGTTATGTCTTGCTGAAATGATCTCCTAATCACTGTATAATATCCATCCCTGTCTTTTATTGCCTATTTATTTGAAAATCCTTTTTATTTGATGTATGACTGTACCTGCTTTTTAGCAGTTACGATTTGAATGTAGGATTGTCTCCAATCATTGACTTCGAACTTGTATCTATCTTTCAAATGTAAATTAATCTCCTGAATACATCAGAAAGTTTGATTATGTTTTTTAATTAATTTGACCACTCTGTATTGTTTGATTAGCGAGTTCAATGCATTAACATTTAGAGTAGTTTAATACCTGTTTATTGTCATTTTGTTCATAGTTTTCTGGGTGTTGTTGCAGACAGCATCTTTGTTCTTCTCTTTCCCTTCTTAGGTGATTTGATAACACTTTCCCCTTTTTATTTTCTTTGTTGTGTTTATCTGGATTTATGTTTTGACATTACCCTGGGATTTGCATAAAAGTTTCTATGATTTTACCTGAAGGCAAGTTAACCTTAAGCTCAGCTTAACAGTCTACACTTTCACTCCTCCTCTGCACAATTTATCTTTTTGCTGTCTTTTTGCTTTTAAGTGTGTATTCTTTTCATTTTATAGAACTTCCATAACACTTCTTCTAAAACTGATTTTGTGGTGAGGAATTAATTTAATTTATGCTTTTCTTTCATTCATTATCATTCTTACAATTTTAAGTGATAATCTAGCAGGAAAGAGTATCCTTGTTTGGAAATTCTATTCTCATAATAATTTGTATATATCATGTTATTCTCTTCTGGCCTATAAAGTTTCAGCAGAGAATCTATCAACAGTCTTACAGGGGATCTTTTGTAAATAACTTATTTTTCTCTATTTTTAAAATTCTCTTTTTATCTTATATTTTTAACATTTTAATGGTGATTTTTCTTGGTATAGGTTTACTTGGGTTTCTTTTGTTTGCCTCTTTTGAACTTTCTATTTCTAGAGATCTACCTCCTTCCTCAGGTTAGGGAAATTCTCAGCTATCATTTCTTTACATATGATTTCTGTACCCCTTCTCTCTCTCTCTTCTTACATGATATGAGTGTTGTTCCTTTTTATATTATCCCATAAGTCTTGAAGCCTATTTTTAAAGTATATTTTCTCCTTTGTTGGTCTACTTGAGTGCACTCCACTCCCCTATCTTCTAGGTCACTGATTCTATTGGAGGTCTCTTTCTGTTTACTGTTGAGCCCCTCTGTTGTATTCTTTTGCTCCATGAATTCTGTAGGTACTATCTCATATTTTCATTATATTTGTTGTAGATCTTTTTTCTTTACTTTCCCCCATTGTTTTCCTGGTTTCTGTTTCATTAAAACTTTTGCTTTACAGTCTTCTTCAGGCTGTTTCCATAAATCTGTTGCATTCAGATTTTTCTCCTGGTTTTTTTTTTTTTTTTTTTTTTTTTTTTTTTTTTTTTTTTTTTTTTTTTTTTTTTTTTTTTTTTTTTTTTTTTTTTTTTTTTTTTTTTTTTTTTTTTTTTTTTTTTTTTTTTTTTTTTTTTTTTTTTTTTTTTTTTTTTTTTTTTTTTTTTTTTTTTTTTTTTTTTTTTT